>BSBK01002696.1:1200000-1757500 GCA_027943335.1 Chamaecyparis obtusa
AATTACATTATGCACTCTTAACCAAACATCCTTAACTCTCTTCTTAACATAAATTGAAGTGTGCATACCGAGATGATAAGTGCAACTACCAAAATCATATAAACATTGTCAGCTCTTCCAAGTAGACTCAGGAAACTATGACTGTCAATTAGAAACTTCATAACTCAACCTGTACTACATATCTAACTCTGTTTCCATGAACATAACATCATACTTATGTCTACTACATAAATATAAATGTGCAAGGCTCTACTACAACCATACTACAAATCATATATAAAACTATTCTTGGGACCTGTTAGAAATACTCATTGATGTACACAATTGTACTACTGTCTCTACTCAAAATCAACATTTGTGTCTATTGTATCATGTTGATAACATATCTATGAAACATATGCTCAAAGCTCTCTCCATCAGGCTTCCAGGCATGCTACTTACGATATGTTGTCATTAATGACAAACATAAAGTCAATAATCTGGCTTGCTGGAAAATGTCCAACAATCTCCCCTTTTGGAATTGATGGTGACATATGGAATGAAAAACACCACCAATCCTAACGTCCAATTCTTTTATAACATTCTCCATTTCCTCAACAAAACTCCCCCAAGGAAGTATCCTCCAACTGCTCCAATATTCCTGAATATTCTCCATTTCCTCAACTATACTACTTCCCATGACTTTTCTTTTAGTCCCCCTTTCTACTTGGTTTTTATTACTATATATTCCTTCTTTTTATGTTTTTCATGACTATATACTACTCCCCCTTTGACATCAATAGCAAAGGGAACTAAATACATTAAGCACCAATACTACTCCTGAGGTAGAGTAGTCAACCTTTCATCAGTCACTAAGGACTGATGCACTCCTACTACCTCTAGTCAGATTTAGGGAAGGGAATTACTCCCAGCTTCTCCCTGAGATACTCAAAAGTATCCTTCAGTAAAGGCTTTGTAAAGATGTCTGCTAGCTGATCTTTTGTACTCACATAGTCCACCATTACTTCTTTCTCCACTACTTTCTCTCTTAGGAAGTGATATTTTATCTCAATATGTTTTGTCTTTGCATGCATCACAGGGTTCTTTGACATATTGATAGTGCTAGTTTTATCAGAATGAATAACAATAGGGTATTCAATCTGAATACCAAAATATTTTATCATCTTCTTGATCCACACAATTTTAGAACAATTTAATGATGATGCTACATACTCTGCTTCTACTATTGACTGAGAGATACAATTCTTCTTTTTACTTGTCCAAGGAATACAACTCTTTCAGAGGTACTCTTTTTATCATCCACACATCATGCCCAATCTGCATCTATATATACATGAATCTTTACATTCTTTGAGTTAGGATACCATAAACCATAGTCTAAGGTTCCATTCAAGTATCTAAATATTCTTTTTACTTCCATGAGATGACTTTTCTTAGGTTCTTCTGCAAATCTTCCAACAATACCAATTGCATTGGAAATGTCTGGTCTAGTTTGAGTAAGATATATAAGTTTACCTATCATAGACTTATACAAGGTTATGTCTACTATTGGTGAATTATCTTCTTTTTAAATCTTGCATCGTATTATCATAGGGGTACTTATTGGCTTGCAATCATCCATCTTGAATTTCTTCAAGATCTCTTTCACATACTTAGTCTAATTTATGAATATACCTTTGTCTGTTTGCTGTACATTCAATCCCAAAAAGTACTTGATAGGACCAATCATGCTCATTTCAAATTTTTTATGCATCTCCTTAGTAAATTCTGCACTAAGCTTGTCATTACCACCATGTATAATGTCATCAACAAATATAGCAACTAACAATATTCCAATAGATGTCTCTCTTATGAATAAGTTACAATCTATTGCTCCTTTCTTGAGTCCAATCTTAGTCAAGTAACCATCAAGTCTTTCATACCATTCTCTAGGGGCTTGCTTAAATCCCTAGAGGTCTTTCTTCAATCTACATACCATATAAATTTTGTCTTATAAAGTAAATCCTCCTGGTTTCTCAATGTATACTTCTTCCTTCAACTCTCCATTTAGGAATGTTGACTTAACATCCATCTAGTATACCTTAAAGTTCTTGATTGTAGCATAAGCTAGAAACAACTTTATGGCTTCCAATCTACTTACTTGGGAAAATGTATCTAAATAATCAATTCCTTCTCTTTGTGCATATCCTTTACATACTAGCCTTGCTTTGTTTCTTACCACTTTTCCATCTTCATTCATCTTATTTCTTGTATCATCTTAAAATGGAAGCACTTCCATGTTAAGAGCATTTAGCCCTCCGAGTAAGTGGTTTGGGGTCATATTGGATGCCTTGAATTGATCTTTTCTTTGATCTGGCTTTCTCCCCCCTTTCCACTTCTTTTATGCTTCATCCTAGGTGAAATTAGGGATAGGATCCTAAAGATTCTCCTAAATTTCACTCTTCCATAGCTCTATTTTCTAGGTAGGATTTAGAAATGGATCCTCCTAGGCTTCATCTCAGTAATCATAGGATTTTATGTCTATTCCTAACATTCTATCCTATTCTAGCATCAATTCTAGGTTTCTGGACATCCTTGGGACCTCTTGACTTGATTCTAAGTCAACTTAGGATCAGGGTCAATGTCTTAGGTCAACCTTAACTAGGTCAAGGTCTTAGGTTGACCTTGAATAGGTCAAGGTCTTAGGTTGACCCTGACTAGGTCACGGTCAACCTTGACATTGACCTCTTCCTCCAAAATTTCAAATTCCAGAATCTCTGGGCTTCAGGTTTTTGGGAGATTTATTTTCCCGCTTTCGGGTTAGCCATTTCGGGTTTTGGGATGGTAAATCCTTTAATTGAATTTAATCTAGGTATATTTTCTAAAGGTGAGGACCTAATTGGGATTTAATTCTCTAAGGTGGCCCATCTAGAGGAGTGTGCCCTAGATCACTATAAAAGGAGGCCTTCCTCTCTCATTTTCATCATCAAGTTTTGTGAGAACATATCTCTCAATCAAGTTTTCTCAATCAAGTTTTCATGTGCAAGATCTTAAGCTCTCAAGGTGATCAATCAAGCATCCATTCAAGTATCCAAGTCTTCTTCTCCATCTAATTTCTCCATTGAAGATCAAGGATTCAAGCATTCAAGCCATTGAAGGGATTTGGTTCAAGCATTCAAGATTCATCATTCAAACCCTAGATCTAGCCATCATGATGGTGTGATCTTCCTTCAAGATCCTTTTGTTCATCTTAAAGATCCATTTCATTCTTCCCTCAAAGTGGATTCCAAGCATACAATCATGGAGGTTTGATTTACATTTATTGATGTTATGTTCAAGCTTTCATATCAATATACTTGTTTACATTTCAAATACAATTGCATATCTATTAAATTGCATAGCTTCATTGTTAGATCCTTTTCTACTAATTTCTAGCATTCCTATTTCAATTTCAATATTAAGGTTGATTCCAAATCGGGGTTTGACCAAGGAAAACCCCCCATACAACAAAAACCTCCTTTTTCTTGCAGGTGCAGGTACATAGTTTCAAATCTGAGAGAGAATTTGGATACCCTTTTCGGAAAACTTCTGGGATCTGTGAACATAATTCAAATTGGACTTTAAATAAAAAATGTATTATTTGACCTTTTATGAGGGTCAAACTCAACCTCCCTCAAAATTGGAAAAGATTTTTGGGTTTTTTAGATCTCACAGTTTCGAATCAAGATCGCGAAAATCAATAGTTTTTGAGACTGTTTGACAGGGTTTTCAGTAGGTTCTTTTTTGGAGGTAAGTACCTTTATTTCTTAATTTCAATATTAGTCATCTACATTTACTTTCTATATCAATACAATTCAAATGTAAGTGTAAAATATTGGTTTTGGGGCCTCTTTTATGTGCAAGCCATTTCCCTAGGACCCCATCCATATTTTATCCCTTACATTTCTGAATATCCATTTTGTTCCAATTGCATTCTTATCACTAGGCATAGGAACCAATTCCCATGTGTCATTCTTAATTATCTAATCTATTTCATCTTTCATCACTTCATGCCAATCTGAATCATTACATGCATCTTCAACACTTAAGGGTTCAATCTGTGATAGTAAAAATACCTCTTCATTTGTTGTGGAACTCTTTTCTTTTGATCTTGTCATGAATTTCCTACTCTGATCTCCAATGATATCTTCCTTTGAATGATATCTAGATGTGAATTTAGGAACATTAGGTGTGAATTTTTCATCTACCTTTCGTGTTCCTTCTTCACTTGTTTCAGGTTCATTGAATAAAACATTTATGTTGTCAAACATTTCTTCAACAACTGCTTCACTACCGGTAGGTCTAGGTTCTTCTTCAATCATAGGTGCATAATCATGGTATCTCTCCTGAATCATAAAATTCTCATCAATCTTAACATGAGCACTTTCAATGATCTTCAATCTCAAATTAAAACATCTATAATCTTTTCTTTTAGTAGAGTAACCAAGAAAAATACCTTCATCACTTCTTGCATCAAACTTGCCAGTTGCTTCATCTCTCTTGATGTAGCACTTGCTTCCAAAGATTCTAAAGTATTTTACTATAGGTGTATTCCCAAACCAAAGCTCATCAAGATTTTTGTCTATGCCTGGCCTTCATTCAATTCTATTGATAGTATAGACTGGAGTATTGACCACATCTTTCTAATAGGTGTGTGTGACCTTTCCTTCAATCATGATGGTGTGCGCTATGTCAAGAATGATCATATTCCTTCTCTCTACAATTCCATTCTACTGAGGGGTTCTAGGGGCACTTAGCTATCTCTTTATCCCACATTCTTCACAGTATTCATAAAATCTATCAGAGGTGAATTCTCCTCCTCTATCTAACCTCAGACATTTGATCTTCTATCCAGACTCATTTTCAACCTTAGCTTTGAATATTTTGAGCTTGTCAAATGCTTCTAATTTTTCCTTTAAGAACACAACCCACATCATTCTAGAATAATCATCAACAAACAAAATGAAATACCTTTCACCATAGTATGATCTTGTTTGAGTTGGTCTACATAGGTCTGTTTATATCTGATCCAACTTGTTCTCTACCGAGCTATGCTTTCTTCTAAATGAATTCCTTACATGCTTTCCCATCACACATTCCCTACATATTGCATCAATTGGTTTTGCAATGCTAGGAAGATCTCTTACTACCTTTACATTACTTATCATTACTATGTTATTAAAATTGATATGACATAGCCTTTTGTGCCATAACCAACTGCCATCTACTTTAGCAACAAAATAACTTGCTTCAAGATTAAGTTGAAAAATATTACCTTTAGTTTTTGAACCTAATGCAATCATTTCTCCTTATTTTTTATTAATGATGCATTTTTTGTCTTTGAACTCCAACCGGTATCCTTTGTCAACCAACTATCCAACACTTAGTAGGTTATGATGCAAACCATCAATATATAGAACATCATCAGTGTTGTTCTTTCCATCCAGGGTGATGGCTCCTCTACCAATGATAGATTTAGGAGTTTAATCTCCAAATCTAACCATGCCTCCTTTGTATCTATCTAGATGTACAAATCTATCTTTGTCTCATGTCATGTGGTGTGAGAAACCACTGTCAATGATCCAATTTGTCCTAATGTCAGCTTCTGAAATTAGTGCCAACTCTTGGGAATTCTTTTCATCTTCAAGAGCAATGAATCCAATTTCATCCTTTACTGATTCTTCATGTGATACTCCATCTCTAGCATAGTAACATTCATTTGTATACTTAGGCTTGTAGTTATTTTTTAACTTCTTAACTCTTGTAGGATGCTTGGATGAAAAGTGACCAATCTTATTACATGAAAAGCATTTGTATGGTAATTGATCCCTTTGTATTTTCCTTTTCCTTTATTTTCTCTTTTAGCATTCATAGAAATGAAATCATCTAGTTTTTTCTCTTCATAATCATCATCAAAATTACCAGAGGTGTTCAAAGATTTCTTACCATGAACTAAAGCTTTGAATGTTGTTTCACTTTTAGACTCTAACTTCAATCTTGATATCTCAAAGGTTGGAAGCTTGCTGATTAAAGTCTCTATTGGAAATTTGGCTGAGTTGATTTCATAGATGTTTTCATTATGGCAACATATGATCCCCATGAAGATCACACAAATCAGAGAGCAAGTATGACATAGAGCATTGCAAATTTGTCTAAGTGTGAGACAATTTTTTACCAGTGAACCTAGATACATTTTTTGTTTGCGACATTGACTACAATAAGTTTAGTGCTTGTGCACTTGAACATAGACTCTATGATGACTATTGATCACCCATCTCAGAGTGCAAGTTAGTACGACATGTACGGAAGAAGTTATGATAGTTTTACCGAAGACAATGTGAAGCTGACAAGAGAGAATGTGAAGACAGAACTAGTAAAGAGTTAAGGGATTATTTTGTTTATCAAAATAATGACTTAACAATATAAAGGGACGACATCCTAGATGTTAACTCTTGGATAAAGCTATTGGTATAAATGTAAATGTAATTGTAATTGAAAGAAGAATATTGATACAAGCAACAAGTAATTGTAGTAGTATGATGCAAAGTATATGAAGTATATGTAATAGTGATAGTGAAAGATCAGTGAAGTGATATTGATGCAAGTAGTATAAGGTTATGTACCTCAACCTATTTTGTAATCAGTGTATATTGTACATTACTTGTTTGGGCAGTGGGCTCATCTGGTAATCACATTTTATACTACAACTCCTAATAGGGTTGAAGCTTCTAACAAGGCCTATAGTCCCTTAATCAGGACTGATACAGTATATGCTTGTAATAGACTCCTAACAGGGTCAACATCCTTAACAAGATACTTTTGATTACTGGATCTTTGTGGGTACCATCCCCACCAAGGTTTTCCCTTGGCCAGGGTTTCCTCGAGAACAAATAATGTGTTATGAGTTCTTTATTGTTATGAATGTTGTTTAGCTTATTATGTTATGCATGTATAAAGATAATCTATTATATCCATAATTGGGCAAAAGATAAAGTTTGTAGAATACTGATTCACCCCCCCTCTCAGTATTCCCTATTTCTAACAATTGGTATCAGAGCTTTGTTACTCGGAAAAGAATCATTCAAGGAAAGCCTAGAAACT
Source organism: Chamaecyparis obtusa (assembly GCA_027943335.1). NCBI lineage: Eukaryota > Viridiplantae > Streptophyta > Pinopsida > Cupressales > Cupressaceae > Chamaecyparis > Chamaecyparis obtusa. Next base: position 1,207,120 of record BSBK01002696.1, read on the forward strand.
TGAGTAAGATCTCAGTGGATATGGATCAACTATAGAAGAATCTTAAAGAAGCTCTTGAATAGATTGACTTGCTTACTATTGAAAAAGATACTTTGAAAAGAAAGTATGATGATGCAAAGAACCTCATTAAGAAACTGAAAAACAAATTGGAAGATCTGAGATCTAAAAAAGAAGCTGAAGTTTTTATTGAAGATTGTGATGACAATATGGAAAAAGAAAATGAGATCCTTAAGCATGAATTGAGGATAGCAAATTTGAAGCTTAGTTTGAAAGATGGAAATGGCAAGAATGAAGCAAATCTAAAATCTGAGAATGAAATTCTAAAGATTGAAAATGAAGGAATAAAATATAAACTTTATAAAGTAACATCTGAACTTGAGAAAGTTAATTTGCAGTATGATGAACTTGAGAAATACAATAAGATTGTGAAAGGTGAACTGACTCAATCCAAACAACAACTTGAAAGGCTATATTCAACTAGTGAGAAGATTGATGAACAAATATCTTATCAGAAACCATTCTATGATAAGATTGGTCTTGGATTCAACACTTTCAAAGAAAATGATGAAGGCAAGGGACCAGATCTGAAGATATCTGAAAGCATGGATGAGAAGAAGCCTGATGAGATCAAAAAATCTAAAGATACACCTAAAGAAGAATCACTGAAGCAAGAGGAATCACCCAAAGGTATGCAAAGAGAATTCAAAGGTAGATGTTTTTCTTGTAATACTATTGGTCACATGAAGAGAGATTGCAAAGGTAAACAATTTAAACCTCTTAATGGTTATTGTTACAATTGTCATGGTTTTGGACATAGAGCTATTGATTGTAAGAAACCTAAATTTATTGAGAATAATGATGGTAGTAGAATGTTTAGCAATACTAACATTGCAGATAAGAAACCTACTGAAGATATGAACAGAAGAAGTGGAGTAGTATGTTATAGATGCAACAAGGTTGGACACATTGCTAGAAACTATAGATCAAAAATCAATCAACCTAGACTGAGATATGGAAACAATGGAATTGTTTGTCAGATATGCAACAAGATTGGACATACAGCAAGGTTTTGCAGAATGAACAATAGAGTTTTTCATCCTAACCCTAACCCCAGGAATCATGCAAGAAGAAATGAAGATGCTAGTAACAGTTAGAAAGGATGCTGTAGTAATTCAGATGAAGTGAAGTTTATCAAAAGCATAGATCAAGGAGACATATTAAACATTGAAGGTAATCAGAAAGGTGAAGTATTGAAAGGTAAGAATGAATCTTTACCTGACCTATCTCAAAGTACTTAATTCATGTAAATTGCAGTAGAATAGGAACTTAGATTTAGTATAGAAGTAGATATATGATGAATTGAGTCTTTCATAGTTAATGCAAGGTAGATTATGATATTCTAATGCTATGGTTAAGAGTGCAAAGAAAAATATTATGTTTTGCGAGATCGCAAGAAGTTTTAAGTTTTGCAGGTTAGTAGAGACAACTTTTTGGAAAGAAGCAGCAAAAAAATTGAATGCGATGTTAGATCTAAGTGAGATTGAATTAATAAAAGGTTATGATCAGTATTGTTTGATCATCAAAGTGAATTCAAGTGTCAAGGAGATCAAAGAGCAGTGATAGAAAGCATTTTGCAAGGAACTGGAAAAGAATTGTGTGTCAAATCTACGCAAGCCCTAAAATCATGAAATTGAGGTATTTTACTTGACAAATCTTTGAATCAGTAAAGGCATTTGAAGAAATCATGGATGTTTCATTAATACACAATGTCAGAGATAAGAGTAGACCTAAATTGAAAAGGGAACCAATAGAACCATTGGAAGAAGACCCTAGGTTTGCATTATCATCCATACCAAACAAAGTTTTACATTTAGAGAATGTCAGGAGTTATCTTGGATGCAAACTAGAGACAATAAATGATAGTGATTTAATAGATGAATATCATAAGATGTACAATCAGGATATGACACTGAAACAAGGTTTTGAATACTTGGAACATAATGAAATTGTCAAATATGGATTACAGTATGAATTTGATAATGAATAATGCTCTAAGATCATTTTGAGTAGAATTCATAATGGAAAGTTTTGGCTAGAGGATAGAGTGATAGATATTATAACTAATTTGATTCATGAAGTCACTAGATTATCTAAGACTGGAGCTATTCCTTTTAATGAGAAAAATAGTCATTGACAACACTAATTCATCCTATAATGGTAGAGGAATTGTGATTAGCAAGATCAAACAAGTTGATGTGAGATACATTTGCAAGATCCTAACTACTAAGTTTTGTGCAAATTCAAGAGAAGATGACATGGCAGCTGGAATGGTACATGCAACTTATCTTATGTGTGTTGACAAGGTACTAGTTAATATGTGTGAAATTCTTAGAATTCAATTGTTCGAGAACTTGAAGAAGATCAAGAAAACTAAGTATACACAGTTTAGGTTCTCATCTCTAATCACATACATGTTCTTTCATCTTTTGAGGAGATTTCATTACACCATAGGAAATGATTGGAATGATGGACAAACTACAATGGAAAGGATTAATGTAGTATACAGAAAGCATGTTATTGATAGTGTTAATGAGAGTGCAGTACTTGTTATTAAGACATTTCAGACTATTGTGTCTAGTAGAGAAAGGATCCCTAAGTCTCTTGTTGAGAAATATAAGGATGATATATGTTTTATGGTGGATACTGACCTTACCTATATTGAAGCAGTAGAGCCTAGAATAGAGTTCATAGACCCCCTTGGCTATGAAATATCTAAGGTAGAAATTGAAGAGTATGTTAGTAGACTATTGAAGTGTAAGTTGGACACTCAGTGTAACAAGTTTGGAACCTTTGAGGAGAACTTCAACTCTGCAAAGATTCTAATTGAAGAGAAACGGTCTAAGAAGAGAGTTGAGAGCACTATTAAGAAAATATTAAAGGATACAAGAATGACAGAGAGAGTGTTTTTGGTAGCAAAGTAGATAGCAGCAGGAATTAGAGAGAGTGGACAAAAGGAAGTTTTGTCTATCGCTCCTTTACCATCTATTGCAGTGCCACAGGAAGAACCACAAGTAAAGCTAAAAGTGGAAGTACCTAAGAAGGACATAGAAACAAAGATGTCTACTAGATCCACTTCCTCCACACCTAGCAAAAGAGTTAAGGAGAAAACCACTGGACTAGGAAAGAGGCATAAAAATCTAGTGCGACCTATTCCAAGAAAGATTGTAGAAGTTAAAGATGATGTCACTACAAAGAAGAAATCTTGGAAACCAAAATTTGAAAATTTTAATGAGCAGATTATTGAGAATGGTGACTTTGCAAGAATGAACAAATATTATGATCTTTACGATTATACTGATAGACTTAATCTGGAGAATGTAGTTGTGAAGCATATGATCTTGACTAGAAAGAAATTTGATACTATTCAAGGACAAATACCTGATGATCTTTATAACAAACTTCTGAACACAAAGAAGAGAGCATCAGATGAAGAGATAGCTATCAGAGAAAATCTTGTAAGGAAGCTTTGTGAAATAAAAGATTAAGAAAATTTCAACCAGATCATGAAGGCCCTAAGCACCCATCTGAGAACCAAAAGGAGAATAATTTAGATTATGGGAGGCAGGTATGAAGAAGTAAATTCTGAGACTGAATAGGCTATTATCAAGGTTATGACAAAATATGTTGGAGAATCATCAGTTGTAGAAGAGAAAGTAGGTGAGAAAGTACAAGAGGACATTCCCTCTTCTTCAGCTATTAATATTGAAGATGAAATAATGAATGTAGAAGGTACACAAATCACCTTGGATACTGATGAAAATGTATTTAAGAATTTGGAGAGCATTGTTGACAATTCAGCCTTTGAGGAACAAGAAGCTACAAAAGAAGAAGAGATGACAAAGACCACATTTGTGGAACCTCTAGTTGTAGAAGAAAAAGTTTCCCTTCCCACAAAAGAAGATATCAGTCTTACTCTTGAGACTAGAAAGAAGACTCAAATTGGCTCTATGATTGAGCATTTGGGAAAAGAAGTAGATGATGATGATCAGTTGGAACTGATTACATCCTTAAATAAAATAATTGGCAAGAATAAGAAGGTGAAGAGTCTTGAAGGGTGTCTGAAGGAACTAACTGAGAAGTTACAAAGTATCATGACCACACAAATTTCAAAAGCAAAACCTATGGAGAAGGCAAAGAAGGTAATGAAGACCTTTGATAATGAATTCACACAACCAGCTGATATTGAAAAAGTGAAAGCACAAGCAGACTATGAGGCTAGAATGCTTTTGAACATCAGTTAGTACATCAACAATGATATAAGTACTCTTGATATCTATATCAAGGATTTGAGGAAGCACTTGGAAATAGGAAAATCTTTGTACATATAGTGTACAAAATCAGAGACTTTGATAGATGAGGAAGATCAAAAGATAAAATTGAAGGAAGAAGAGATTCTAAATGAAACAAACCTTCTATAAAACCCAAATGTGAAGGTCTGTAATGTTGAGAAGAAAGTTAGAAAACTGTATGATGAAATCAGAGTTGTACAAGATGAGAAAGATAGGAAATTGAGAAGATATACTCTTTTGAGAGAGCATGTTTCTATGAAGCTGAGCATAATTGAAGAATAGTTGGAAGATTCTCTTTCAGCAAAGACATCTTTTTAGAAATTTAACTTTGAAAACCTCCAAGTATGTGAAATTGCTTCTTATGGACTGAGCGCACTACTCAATGTGGCAGATTCCATTAACAAATCATGGGAGAAGGAGATAGAAGCGATGAAGATAGATTTTGCAGATTGTGTTGCAAGCCTATCGGCTTTGCAATAAATAAATTGAGGTATCACCTTTTTCTGATATAATTTTGTTACCCTCCCTACCTTATTTTGTCATTGTTGTCAAAGGGGGAGAGATATATAGAAGAAAATTGATAGTATATGATAAGGGTTGTTACTCTTAGGGCCCGAGTACTATATTAGAGGAAATAATTTTTTAAGGAGCTATAAGGATAGTATGTATTTTATACTATGGCCATAGTTTTGAACAATTTTGAGATTTTTGAGTTGTACACTTAGCCAATTTTCTTATATGTTGCCACCAATGACAAAGGGGGAGATTGTTGGCAATTTGGCTGAGTTGATTGCATAGATGTTATCATTGTGGAAACATATGATCCTCATGAAGATCACACAAGCTAGAGAGAAAGTATGATAGAGCACATTGCAAATTTGTCTAAGTGTGAGACAGTGTTTTACCAGTGAACTTGGATATAGTTTTTGTTTGCGATGTTGACTGGAGTAAGTTCAGTGCTTGTGCACTTGAACATAGACTCTATGATGACTATTGATCACCCATCTTAGAGTGCAAGTCATTATGGCATGTAGGGAAGAAGTTATGATAGTTTTACTGAAGACAGTTTGAAGCCAACAGGACATAATATGAAGACAAAACTAGTAAAGAGTTAAGGGATTATTTTGTTTATCAAAATAATGAATTAACAATATAAAGGGATGACATCCTAGATGTTAACTCTTGGATAAAGCTATTGGTATAAATTTAAATGTAATTGTAATTGAAAGAAGAATATTGATACAAGCAGTAAGTAACTGTAGTAGTATGATGCGAAGTATATGAAGCATATGTAATAGCGATAGTGAAAGATTAGCAAAGTGATATTGATGCAAGTAGTATAAGGTTATGTACCTTAACCTATTTTTTAATCAATGTATATTGTACAGTACTTTTTTGGGTAGTGGGCTCATCTGGTAATCACATTTTGTACTAAAACTCCTAACAGGGTTGAGGCTTCTAACAAGGCCTATAGTCCCTTAATCAGGATTGATACACTATATGCTTGTAATAGACTCCTAATAGGGTCAACATCCTTAACATGATACTTTTGATTAGTGGATCTTTGTGGGTACTATCCCCACCGGGGTTTTCCCTTGGCCAGGGTTTCCTTGAGAACAAATAATGTGTTATGAGTTCTTTATTGTTATGCATGTTGTTTAGCTTCTTATGTTATGCATGTATAAAGATAATTTGTTATATCCATAATTGGGAAAAAGATAAAGTTTGTAGAATATTGATTCACCCCCCCTTCTTAGTATTCCATATTTCTAATAGTCTCTCTTTTAAAGTCTTTTTTGGAATGCATAGTTTCATCTAGGATGCATATCTTGTTGTCATATTCTGGTGTCAAGGTAGTCATCAATTTATCTATTATGTCTTCTTTTGAGATTTCTCCACCATTGTTTTTGATTCCTACAACTACTTCATTAATCCTTTAATTGTAAGCTCTGACATTCTCATCAGGTAGCATCTCTAATGTATTGTATCTTTTCTTCCATGTCTTCCTGCACACATTCTTGGCTTGAATGTCTCCTTAAAACATGTCTTCTAGGTACTTCCATATCTTATAGGCTTTGTCCATTTTCTTGATTTATGAAAACTCACTGTCAGATAGGGTGCTAATAAGGGCTTCTTTGGCAATATCATTTGAATTGAACATCTCCTTTTTCTTCAAGGTTGCATCTTCTTTTGCAAGATCTGCTAGTGAAGGAATCTCAACTTCTTTGGTAGCTACTTCAAAAATCTCAAAGGCAATGCAATGCAAATGTGCCATCATTTTGTTCTTCCAGTCTAGATAGTTCTCTCCATCAAACTTAGGACTTTCTTTTCTAAAGAATGCCATCTTATCAACCTCAAGCTGTTAAAATTTCTTTCCGAGGCACTTGGCTTTGATACCAATTTTTAGGAATAGTCCCAAGAGATAATTGAGGGGGGGGGGGGGTGAATCAGTTATCTACAAGATTCAATTCTTTATCCAGTTAAGTATATAAGAACTTTAAGCATAAACACAATGAAAGAACACTTAACACAACACAAAAAATTTTGTTATGGGGAAACTCAAATAGATAAAAACCTCGATGGGAATTGACACCCACTAAGAATTGCACTAGTGTATTATGATCCCTGTTAGAAGATCTTACAACCATGTTAGGGGTTGATCATTACAATGCAATAAGTACAATGACCTGGTCAAGGGTCAGACCCTGTTAGGAGTCTTTTACACTTAACCCTATTAGGGGTGAGGACACACTATCCAAGAGCACGCTTCTCAAAGGGGTGAAGGTTGCAACCTTCTATTTAATAAATACACACTATATCTGGATCTTGGTGAACTACACCTAGACCTGTTGTATTGATTAGTTCTAATGAATAGCATAAAATCTCTACTATGTCACATAGACCTTCTACTAATGGCTCAACACTTCACACTCTTTGCTTTTCTCTTATCTCTCAATACATAGCCATGCTTAGTAATAAAAAATGAATTCCTATAAGTATATTTCCTTTAAATGATATAATCAAGATAGCCTATTATAACCACCTTGAAATCATATTAGAGAAATAATAAAACTCTCCAATAACATCTTTGTTAGCTTTACTGAGCATGCAACATGAACTGGGACCTATCCAACTCAATATGAGTGAACACGTTACTTCACACTATCAGCTCCCCCAAATTAACTGATACTTTCTCATCATGTTGAATTACGTTATGCACTCTTAACCAAAAATCCTTAAATCTCTTCTTAACATAAATCCAAGTGCACGTGCTGAGATGATAGGCGCAACTACCGAAATTATACAAACACTGTCAGCTCTTCTAGGTAGACTCAGGAAACTGGCTGTCAACTAGAAACTTCATAACTCAACCTGTACTACATATTTGACTCTACTTCAATGAACATAAGATCATACATATGTATACTACATAAATATCAATGTGCAAGGCTCTACTACAACCGTACTGCAAATCATATACAACACTGTTCTTGGGACCTGTCAGAAACACTCACTGATATACACAACTGTACTACTATCTTTACTTAGAATCAACCTCTACATCTATGATATCACATTGATAAAATATCTATGCAACATATTCTCAAATATCTCTCCATCAGGCTTCCATGCACATTGCTTACCATATGTTGTCGTCAATGACAAACATACAGTTAGCAATCTAGCTTGCTGGCAAATCTCCAACAAAAATCAGACAATTGAAGGATGGACTCGGGGCTAATCGAGAGAATCATAGAGAAGTAATACATTTTTAGCAAGTTGTGGGGAGCAATCTATATGTGTGCTATATATAGAAAGAGATTTTACTAAAAAAGTTGGTTAATATGAATGATGAGTTCTATTATGCTTACATGAAACACCCAACTAAAACCAAAAAAATAAAAAAATAAAAAAAATGATAAATCCATACATAAATACAAGTATAAATCCCGAACAATTTTTTTTAGTTAATAACATATTTCCATTACGTATAACTTTTACAATCAGGTACTAAAGTGTACTCAACATTATTACATTCCTGATCAATACATCTGAGTATATAAATATACTCTTATTTTAAATACAGTAAAATTTACAAGTACAATCAGATTGATAACTGATCCTAATCAAATCTAGAGTTATTTTGTAACCAAGAATCGAACTACAATCAGTCCTCAATGTTAAACAATAGTTTATTCTTCCAAGTCCATATACCAATCCTATATTGAACCTGAAATCAAAACAAACACACAGAAAACACAAACAGGGCTTAGTCACATTGACTAAGCTGATGAGTTCTGCAGTAAACCTGCATGTTAGATTTAATAACAACATGATATACATGTAATTCAAAAAAAATAGATATACTAAAAGTATAATTTTCTTTTCACAATCAGATTTAAAGCAAGTACATAATTTCTCACAAACAGATATGCAGAAATAAACTCACACAGAATATGCCAAGGTAATGATCTAGTAGTTCATGGGTGTCAACATAAGAATCTACATTCAGCCACTCATAGGATTCAATATGTCAGGTGAAACCATAATGTTCTTATCTTGTTATATGAAACCCAACCCATGAATTTTAAATATTACCACTTGATTAAATAACTGTCATAAACTTTCCCATAAGGATCTAGACTAGTGTCAGAGGGCATCCGTCAAAATATTTCTATCACCACAAGTTACTCGATTTATGACAGCCACCCAATCTAAAGGATCACACTTGCATAATCTAATAAACACACTTTCCTAGCTATATTAATTGGAAAGAAACAAATATTATTTAATTCCAACTAAATAACTATATCCTTTGCTTCAATAACAATAATTGAATCAGAAAACTAGAAATATCCATGTTACCATACTTTCCAAAGCCTTTGAAACCATAACAACCATAGTACCATCAAAGAAGAAGAAGACTTCATACATTTCTATTCTAATCTAATTTATGAGTTATATTCATAACTGAAAATTCAAACATTACAAATGACTCTTCATAATATTACAACATGAAAAGAATCAACATTTCACGTTCATATATATTAACAATTTCCAAGAAAGTAATTTCAAGAATTGATCACTTCTTAATTGTAATTTCAGCAATTCGCTAAGTTGATTTCACTATTCCCTCTATAATTTTATTTGAGTATCCAAACCATGTCATAGTGCACATATGTATATACCCATATAAATAATCAAATCGCAGTAAAGGACAAAATAGAAAACCAACAGCCATCGTTTCATAACAATTAAAAGAAAATATTAACATCTGAAAAGTCATGCATTCAATCAACACATTTCATTTTAGCCTTATATTTAATTTTCGCTGATTCACTGAATGAAATACTTAAACTCTGTTGTTGGACGATTGGGCGAAATAAATTTTTGCTAGATCGTGGAAACCAATCGACTTACCCAATTTGATTCAGCGATTGGGCGAAGTATACTTCCGCTAGATCGCGAAAACAAATTGACCTCCCCGTAATGATTTGGCGATTGAACAAATTACACTTCTGCCAGATCACGAAATCAAGTCGCCCTTCCCGATATGATTTGGTGAATGGGCGAAGACACTTTCGCTAGATCGTGGAGTCATATCACCCTTCTCATTTTAATTTGGTGATTGGGCGATTATTCTTCCGCCAAATCATGTAGTGGAGTCGCCATGTCCGAAAAGATTTGGCGATTGAGCGAATAACACTTTTGCCCTACCAGTTTGACTTTGACATATGAAAATGACTACCCAAAACACACACTCCAAATAAAAAGATCACTACATATTCATACGTACACTGATACCTACAGACCTCGACCACAAATTGAAACAAAAGACAAACTACATTAAGCAGAAGAACATAGTTTATATGTGGTAAAATCAAAGTAGAAGAACTTGTATAGACCCAGCATTATGGCATCATTCCCAACTCATTTCGAGAATGACTGAAAGATAAACACTAAAAGTTTCTAAAGAAACTTACAATAGTCTAACAATACTTCGGTGTCCAATACAAATTTCTAAGCATAAACACCAATGAAGACCCTAAATAATAAATCCAAGACATGGTGCAAAATACAGTCAAACACAACTACTCTTCTTATCAAATATAGAGTGAAAGATCAAATAGATACAGGTGGACACCTTAAGCCAATCTTAGCAGGAAAAGATACATTAAAAGACTAAACCCAATTTTTACACAGAAATGTAACTCATTTCTTTTAGTAAAATCACTAGGATAAAAGGAAAACAACAATAATTGAAAGAGCATTTTAACTCCAATTACAACATAAGAGAAACCTACTACCTTCATCCGCTAGTTCATAGTAAGCTATTGAGACACAGAAATACATTGATACTAACCCAGAAATAAATCTAGTTCTCAATTTATTTCCTAGCACCTTCCACTGTAAATGGAAAAACTCAAAACAAAGACTATAAACATTTGAAAACAAGTTTACATTTATCTTATCCTTCACAGTTCCTTACTTCACGTAACAGATCCATTCACAAAACTATGCAACAACTTTTAATCCACAGTACCATCTTTAACTTTTCCTTACATGCAAATCATTTGAAAAAAATAAAACAAGAGAGAGAGGGTAAGAAATTTCCCCTGCCTGTGTGAGTGCGGGATAATTCACAAAAGACTACCTGGAGAGCCTTCTACTTCAAACTTGCAGACGAAGTCTCCAAACCTTCTCTATGCCTAGTCACAGAGATACAAAAGACAATTTCTCAATAGTGAAAACTGAGAAAATGCAACTACGAATCGACAGAAGAAATGAGGAGTATGAAACCGTGAAGATTTATAGAGCTGAAGTGAGTCAAAAATCTCCTTCATGGTTAACAGTTTCCCAAAATTTACATAGAGAAACCCATTCAATAGAGGTTTCATATTTTCCAATTGGAGTTCATCAATGGCAGACTGATATTAGGTTACAACTAACACCCAGCAAAATGACAAACTAGACATGCGAAGTAATGCTCATAACTGCGAGCTTATCCCTTTAGTCCCCACTCTCTTAGCATTCTTTGACACTTGGAAAACACAGTACCAGCTCATAGTCTGGTGGACCTGCATGAATTTAATTCCCACTAATTTTGCCGCCCTTTGCCAATCCACAAAGCAATGCTAAGTCTAAGTTAGGCTTAGTTGTTTCACATTAGTATTATTTAGGCTAAGTTTATGTTTAGCCTTAGTCTTAGCTACATGCGCTAGGTTAGCTTAGGTACTAACATAGTAATAGATATCAATATTAATATTTATATTTATATTAATATCAATATTAATCCTAATTAATATTTAAGAATATTTGAAAATCAATTATCCTTTTTAGAACTTATCGATATGTATATACATATAATTATAACTTGTATCAATATAAATACAAGCACACATATATATAATGAATTATATATATATATATATATATATATATATATATATATATATATATATATATATATATATATATATAAATATAAACTAGTTTATATATATATGTATATAATTATTTCATATTAATGCACATATATTTATATATATTTATACAATGTTATAAATATATATATATATATATATATATATATATATATATATATATATATATATATATATATATATATATACTTTGATTCAGGCACATTAAAATTTTCCATGTACAGTTTATATTTTAATGCCACCTCTATCATAATTCTACAAGTACGAATAAGACAAATGTTATGAAACTGAAACTATTCCAAATTGAATTTTTAAAACTGGATTGTCTTTTCTGAAAACCATTTCCTTTCTGTGTGATTCCTGAATCTGAATTGATTCAGATAATGAGATCCTGATTATTACACAATACTAAAAGTATTTAAAACATTTATTCTGAGAATTAGATCTTAGTAACATCTGAATTATCATAGTGTTTAGAAATCAACATAATGATGCCAGAAACTAAATAATTTCAACAAAATCAATGTTTCAAAACAAGTACCAAACCATCCAGTAAATTAAACTAATCTTAGAGTCTAAGGTAATAGATGTAGAACTGTCAGGGGCATGACATCCTTCCCCACCAGCTTAGGCTTACTCCTGGAAGCCTAAAAACAAATGAGGATGAGAAGCTTTCATTGCCCCTGCATCTTCCCAAGTTGCAAAGTTATCATCATTATGATCCCATAATACCTTTACCTGTACCACCTTGCAACCTCTGAGATTTAGCTCTCTTCGCTGGACGATCTGCACTGGTTCCAACATCAATTGGCCATCCACTACCTGTAATGCATTCCAATTAAGAACATGAGTGATATCCGGTATTTATTTCCTTAAAATAGACACATGAAAGACATCATGGATTCGAGATAGACTATGAGGCAAAGCAAGTCTGTAGGCAACTGGACCAACACGTTCCAAGATTTCAAATGGTCCCACAAAACATGGAGACAATTTGGAACCTTTACCATACCTAATAGGACTCTTCTGGGGTCTGACTCGCAGAAATACTTTGTCCCCAACCACAAACTGACGCTCAATCCTATGCAAATCTGCATACTTTTTTTGTCTATCCTATGCTGTAGCAAGGTGTTCCTTGATCTATTTCACTTGCTGTTCCAGATCTTGGAGCATTTCAGGTCCTAGGAGAATTCTATCTTCTAGATTATCCCAGCTCAGGGGTGTTCTACAAGGTCTTCCATATAGAGCTTGAAAAGGATCCATACCTATAGAGTTGTGATAACCGTTATTATATGAAAATTCAACCAAGTGCAAATACTCTTCCCATTTATTCTGCATGTCCATCACATACATTCTAAGCATGTCTTCCAAAATCTGATTGACACGCTCAGTTTGTCCGTCAGTTTCGGGATGATATGCTGAACTAAAGTTTAGTTAAGTACCTAACTCATGCTGTAGAGATCTCCATAGAGTAGAAGTAAAAACTAGATCTCTATCAGAAATGATTTTCTTAGGAATCCCATGCAACTTGACAATCTATTCCATGTAAATCCGTGCTACAGAAGCAACAGTATAGGTGGATCTTATAGGAATAAAGTGGGCAACCTTGGTTAACCGATCGACAATAACCAAGATGGCATCATGTCACCTAGCTGAAATAGGTAAACCCACTATAAAATCAATGGATATGGTATCCCATTTCCATTCAGGCACACTGTGAGACTGAAGTAAACCAGCTGGATGTTGATGCTCAGCTTTCACTCTCTGACATTCCAAACATCTAGCCATGAAATCAGAAATATCCCTTTTCATACCAGGCCAGTAATAATGCTACCTAAGATCAGCATGCATTTTCTTCACACCAGGATGTGCTGAATAAGGTGCCTTATGTGCTTCAGTCATAATTAGGTTCCGAAGATCCTCAACTTCTGGCACATAGATATTGCCTTGATAATTCATCAATCCATCAGTGCTAATAGAGTAACCTTCAAATCTGCCCTCTAATACACTACCACTAACAATCATTGCTTTAACATCCAAGTACCAAGGATCAGTAACCAAATTCTGAAGTATCCTCTCTTTCAAGTCAATAGTAAGGGTCAAAGAAGAGAGTTCATGACACCTTCTGCTAAGAGCATCAGCTACTTTGTTTTCTTTACCCTGCACATACTTCACCTCGAAGTCATATTCACATAAAAACTCCATCCATCTGTGTTGACATGCATTAAGATTGGTTTGTGTGAACAAATATTGAAGACTTCTGTGATCGGTATGTAGCTCAAAATGTTGACCAAGGAGGAAATGCTGCCATTTGGTCAAAGCATGCATCACTACTGCAAGTTCCAAATCATGAGTAGGATAATTTACCTCATGATCCTTAAGTTTCCTGGATTCATATGCAATAACCCTACCATCCTGCATTAAAACTACTCCTAATCCATCTAAAGAAGTGTCTATGCAAACCATAAATTCTTTACAGGGATTAGGTACAACTAACACAGATGCACTGGTCAAACATTCTTTAAGATGCTGAAAAGCTTCTTCACATTTATCCGGCCAGATAAATTTCTTACCTTTTTTCTGAAGAGAAGTGATGGGATGAGCTATTTTCAAGAAATTAGCTACAAATCTTCAATAGTAACTGGCTAGATCCATAAAACTTCTTACTTCAGACACATTTGTAGGTGCAGGCCACTCTACAATTGCCCTGATCTTAGCAGGATCAACAACTATTCCATCTCCTATAATGATGTGACCCAGATAACTTATCTCAGTTTTGAAAAATTCACATTTTTTAGGATTGGCATATAGCTTGTTTCTGTAGAGACATTCAAAGACTTGCCTCAAATGCTACTCATGCTCCTCCAAGGAGTTAGAATATACCAAAATGTCATCAAGGAACACCACTATGAACTTGTCCAAGAAGCTCCTGAATACTCCCTGCATCAAACTCATGAAAACTGATGGTGCATTAGTCAACCCAAATGGCACTACTGTGAATTCATAATGCCCATATCTTGTGCGAAAAGCTATTTTATGAATGTCAACTTCCTGAACCCTTAATTGATGGTATCCAAATTTGAGATCAATCTTGGAAAATACCTTGGCACCCTTCACTTGATCGAACAAATCATCAATACAAGGCAAAGGATATCTATTTTTGACAGTAGCTTTGTTCAATTGTCTATAGTTGATACAAAGCCTCAAAGATCCATCCTTCTTCTTGACGAAGATGATAGGTGCTCCCCAAGGAGAAACACTAGGTCTAATAAGCCCTTTCTCAAGAAGTTCCTCAAGTTGAACCTTGAGTTCTACCAGTTCTTAGGTAGTCATGTGATAAGGAGTTTTGGATATCGGTTCAGTTCCCAGCAAAAGATCAATCCTAAAATCAATTTCTCTTTTAGGCGGGATACCCAGAATTTTTGTTACAAAGACATCTGAAAATTCCTTCAACAAAGGATGGTCTAAACTAGTATTAAATGCTATAGGTTCAGAAAAATCATTAACAGATACAACAAATAGTTTGCAGCTTTTTTGCAAACACCTTTGGAGTTGTTTGGTAGATATTGTTCTAATAGAGATAGGCCTCTTAACCCCTGTTATGAATTTATTTGCTCCATTATCATCAATGCATCTAATAACCTTTTCTCTGCAATCAATAACAACTTGGTGCTGATCCAACTAGTCCATTCCTAAAATAATGTCATAGGTTCCTAAAGGAATAACTCTAAGGTTAACTATAGTAGTAAAAGCCTTAAATTGAACCTTACAATTGATAGCTATCAATCTTGATTCTACCTTAGACCCTGATGCTAACTCGACTTGCCATGCCAATTCAGCTTTACTCACAAGAATTCCACATTGCTTAACCAAATTGGAAGAAATAAAAGAGTCAGTGGCACCGGAGTCAAACAAGATGGAAATCTTCTTACCTTGGTAATTACCTCTAGCCTCAATCACAATGTTCTGATGATCCACCTATTTTTGATCTATGGTAGCAAAAATGCGGTGGTTTCTTCCAGAATCACCAACAGTAGCCTCAAAACCTGTGGCTTTAGACTTGCCCTGGTTATTGCCTCGGAGGGGACAATTCCATTGTAAGTGACCCAACTGTCCACAATGCCAACACTCTGCTCCTCTCTTAGTACTTTTATCCTATGTTGAGTTTTCTGGAGGTGATGCAAAACTTTGTTGTGCACTTTGAGTTGGTTTCATGGTCTTTGGTTGCTTAGGAACCTTAAAACTCTTGTTTGATTTGGAAGACTTCTCAAAATTTCTCTTCTGAAACTTACCACTTGATCCACTGGAAGCTACCTTGAAATTACCTTGATAAGGTTTCTGATTCTTTCCACTGCTCTGAGTAGGTGAATTCCCTATACTCTTTACTAAAAAGCCTGACTTCATTTCAGTAAGCTTAGCTTGATCAGCAGCTTCCTTCACTAACTTAGGTTTGAATGTTCTCACTTCTCCAATTTTAGGGTTCAAACCCCTGATAAAGTGTTTCACCAAAGGTTTATCACCTTCATTCCAACCGGAATATTTCTTTAACTGAAAGAACTTTCTTTCATACATTTCCACTATAGTATTACCTTGTGAGATGTTAAAGAATTCCTCAAACCTAGATTGTTGCCAATACTCAGACATGAATCTTTCCTAGAATCTCTCTAAGAATAATTCCCAAGTGACTTGAGAAATATGGATTCCAAGGTGTTCTAATTCCATTTCCCACCATATAGATGCAAAAGACCTTAACTGCATTGCAGTCCAATGAACTTTCACATTAGAGTGATAGTCATGAAGAATAAAACATCTCTCGATGTTTAGAAGCCAAGCTTCTGCTTCATTACCAGCTTCTGTTCCATTAAAGTATGGACCTTTAAGCTTAGATAGGTCTTTTAGCTAAGTCCTGATAACAGGATCCTCTGCTATAGCCTGGTTGGCATTGGGAATCTATATATCCCGAGCATTTTCTCCCCCACCAGGAATATTATTCCTAGCTTCAATCCCATCCAACCGTTCAAGAATTCGCTGAAGAATTTCAGCTTGAGGTTCCCCTTGCTCTTCAACCTAAGGATCTTCATCACCAAGCATTCCTTGGTGAGCCTATCCTCTAGCTTGGCCATGACCGTGGCCTCTAGGTCCTCCTCTGCCTCTGCCTGCATCAGCATCAGCATTAGGGATTCCTCGTCCCCGTGCTCCTCGTGTGTAAGGAGGCATACTAGAATTCCTATAAAAGAGATTCAATTAAAATCCTCATAGGAAGCATAATGAAACCCCTTTTAAACCCTTGAGTCCCGAGTGTTTAAACCTAAGGCTCTGATACCAAATGAAACACCCAACTAAAACCAAAAAAAAAATTTAAAAAAAAAAATGATAAATCCATACATAAATACAAGTATAAATCCCAAACAATTTTTTTTAGTTAATAACATATTTCTATTACGTAATAACTTTTACAATCAGGTACTGAAGTGTACTCAGCATTATTACATTCATGATCAATACATCTGAGTATATAAATATACTCTTATTTTAAATACAGTAAAATTTACAAGTACAATCAGATTGATAACTGATCCTAATCAAATCCAGAGTTATTTTGTAACCAAGAATCGAACTACAATCAGTCCTCAATGTTAAATAGTAGTTTATTCTTCCAAGTCCATATACCAATCCTATATCGAACCTGAAATCAAAACAAACACATAGAAAACACAAACAGGGCTTAGTCACATTGACTAAGCTAATGAGTTCTCCAGTAAACCTGCATGTTAGATTAAATAACAACATGATATACATGTAATTCAAAAAAAATAGATATACTAAAAGTATAATTTTCTTTTCACAATCAGATTTAAAGAAAGTACATAATTTCTCACAAACAGATATGCAAAAATAAACTCGCACAGAATATGCCAAGGTAATGATTCAGTAGTTCATGGGTGTCAACATAAGAATCTACATTCAGCCACTCATAGGATTCAATATGTCAAGTGAAACCATAATGTTCTTATCTTGTCATATGAAAACCAACCCATGAATTTTAAATATTACCACTTGATTAAATAACTGTCATAAACTTTCCCATAAGGATCTAGACTAGTGTCAGAGGGCATCCATCAAAATAATTCTATCACCACAAGTTACTCGATTTATGACAGCCACCCAATCTAAAGGATCACACTTGCATAATCTAATAAACACACTTTCCTAGCTATATTAATTGGAAAGAAACAAATATTATTTAATTCCAACTAAATAACTATATCCTTTGCTTCAATACCAATAATTGAATCAGCAAACTAGAAATATCCATGTTACCATACTTTCCAAAGCCTTTGAAACCATAACAACCATAGTACCATCAAAGAAGAAGAAGACTTCATTTCTATTCTAATCTATTTTATGAGTTATATTCATAACTAAAAATTCAAACATTACAAATGACTCCTCATAATATTACAACATGAAAAGAATCAACATTTCACGTTCATATATATTAACAATTTCCAAGAAAGTAATTTCAAGAATTGATCACTTCTTAATCGTAATTTCAGCAATTCGCTAAGTTGATTTCACTATTCCCTCTATAATTTTATTTGAGTATCCAAACCATGTCACAGTGCACATATGTATATACCCATATAAATAATCAAATCGCATTAAAGGACAAAATAGAAAACCAACAGCCATCATTTCATAACAATTAAAAGAAAATATTAACATCTGAAAAGTCATGCATTCAATCAACACATTTCATTTTAGCCTTATATTTAATTTTCGCTGATTCACTGAATGAAAGACTCAAACTCTATTGTTGGAGGATTGGGCGAAATACATTTTCACCAGATCACAGAAACCAATCGACTTACCCAATTTGATTCAGCGATTGGGCAAAGTATGCTTCCGCCAGATCGCGGAAACAAATCGACCTCCTCGTAATGATTTGGCGATTGAACGAATTAAACTTCCGCCGGATCGCGGAATCAAGTCACCCTTCCCGATATGATTTGGCGAATGGGCGAAGACACTTCCGCTAGATCACGGAGTCATATCACCCTTCTCATTTTAATTTGGCGATTGGGTGATTATACTTCCGCCAAATCGCGTAGTGGAGTCGCCATGTCCGAAAAGATTTGGCGATTGAGTGAATAACACTTTCACCCTACCAGTTTGACTTTGACATACAAAAATGACTACCCAAAACACACACCCCAAATAAAAAGATCACTACATATTCATACGTACAGTGATACCTACAGACCTCGACCACAAATTGAAACAAAAGACAAACTACATTAAGCAGAAGAACACGGTTTATATGTGGTAAAATCAAAGTAGAAGAACTCATATAGACCCATCATTATGGCATCATTCCCAACTCATTTCGAGAATGACTAAAAGATAAACACTAAAAGTTTCTAAACAAACTTACAATAGTCTAACAATACTTCGGTGTCCAATACAAATTTTTTAGCATAAACACCAATGAAGACCCTAAATAATAAATCCAACACGTGGTGCAAAATACAGTCAAACATAACTACTCTTCTTATCAGATTAGAGTGAAAGATCAAATGGATACAGGTGGACACCTTAAGCCAATCTTAGCAAGAAAAGATACATTAAAAGACTAAACCCAATTTTTACACAGAAATGTAACTCATTTCTTTTAGCAAAATCACCAGGATAAAAGGAAAACAACATAACTGAAAGAGCATTTTAACTCCAATTACAACATAAGAGAAACCTACTACCTTCATCTGCTAGTTCATAGTAGGCTATTAAGACACAGAAATACATTGATACTAAACTAGAAATAAATCTAGTTCTCAATTTATTTCCTAGCACCTTCCACTGTAAATGGAAAAACTCAAAATAGAGACTATAAACATTTGAAAACAAGTTTACATTTATCTTATCCTTCACAGTTCCTTACTTCACGTAACAGATCCATTCACAAAACTATGCAACAACTTTTAATCCATAGTACCATCTCTAACTTTTCCTTACATGTAGATCATTTGAAAAAAATAAAACAAGAGAGAGAGGGTAAGAAATTGCCCCTGCCTGTGTGAGTGCGGGATAATTCACAAAAGACTGCCTGGAGAGCCTTCTACTTCAAACTTGTAGACTGAGTCTCCAAACCTTCTGTATGCCCAGTCACAGAGATACAAAAGACAATTTCTCAATAGTGAAAACTGAGAAAATGCAACTACGAATCGACAGAAGAAATGAGGAGTATGAAACCGTGAAGATTTATAGAGTTGAAGTGAGTCAAAAATCTCCTTCATGGTTAATAGTTTCCCAAAATTTGCGCAGAGAAACCCGTTCAACAGAGGTTTCATATTTTCCAACTGGAGTTCATCAATGGCGGACTGATATCAGGTTACAACTAACACCCAGCAAAATGACAGACTAGACATGCAAAGTAATGCTCATGCGAGCTTATCCCTTTAGTCCCCACTCTCTTAGCATTCTTCAACACTTGGCAAATGTAGTACCAGCTTGTAGTCTGGTGGACCTGCATGCATTTAATTCCCACTAATTTTGCCACCCTTTGCCAATCCACAAAGCAATGCTAAGTCTAAGTTAGGCTTCGTTGTTTTGCATTAGTATTATTTAGGCTAAGTTTATGTTTAGCCTTAGTCTTAGTTGCACGCACTAGGTTAGCTTATGTACTAACATAGTAATAGATCTCAATATTAATATTAATATTTATATTAATATCAATATTAATCCTAATTAATATTTAAGAATATTTGAAAATCAATTATCCTTTTTAGAACTTATCGATATGTATATACATATAATTATAACTTGTATCAATATAAATACAAGCACACATATATATAATTAGTTATATATATATATATATATATATATATATATATATATATATATATATATATATATATATAAACTAGTTTATATATATATATATATATATATATATGTATATAATTATTTCATATTAATGCACATATATTTATATATATTAATACAATGTTATAAATATATATATATATATATATATATATATATATATATATATATATATATATATATAGATATATATATATATATAGATATATATATATATATATATATATATATATATCTATATATATATATATATATCTATATATATATATATGTATGTATGTATGTATGTGTATATATATACTTTGATTCAGGCACATAAAAATTTTCCGTGTACAGTTTATATTTTAATGCCACCTCTATCATAATTCTGCAAGTACGAATAAGACAAATGTTATGAAACCGAAACTATTCCAAATTGAATTTTTAAAACTGGATTGTCTTTTTTGAAAACCATTTCCTTTTTACAGGATTCCTGAATCTGAATTGATTCAGATAATGAGATCCTGATTATTACACAATACTAAAAGTATTTAAAACATTTATTCTGAGAATCAGATCTTAGTAACATCTGAATTCTCATAGTGTTTAGAAATCAACATAATGATGCCAGAAACTAAATAATTTCAACAAAATCAATGTTTCAAAACAAGTACCAAACCATCCAGTAAATTAAACTAATCTCAAAGTCCGAGGTAACAAATGTAGAACTGTCAGGGGCATGACATTACACACATGTATTGATTAGAATGAGAATTGCCCTATAAATTATGATTGTGGCACATTTTTACAATATTGTTACCTCTTTACTTTTTTCCAAATATTTATTCTAAATGAGTTGATTAATGAGAGGTCAATCTTGCTCAATTAAAATAGAATAAATATATACACACAAAATCCAGGGAACAAATATATACACACTATTCACTTTCTCTTTGTTAATTCTTAGAAATAGGATCGATAATTAACATAAACCGGTGACTTCCCATAGTGCCATTACTTTTCAACATATATATAAAGAATTCATTTTAATATTACAAGAAATATTTGAGCATGAGCTCATAACATAGTGATTGATGGGAGCCCTTGTAATAGGGAGGTGTAAAGTTTGAATCCCTAGAATGGCATGATGATGTATGCTAGACACTAGAGTTAGAAGGAATCTATGTTCATAATAAGTATATGGTTCAAATGAGATGGGAGTCAAAATGAATAGTCTTTCAACACAATTGTTTGTAGGAGTCGAAAGGAATCGCAGATGGAGATGGAGATTGAAGGCAGAGAAGGAGGTGAATGTTGTTCCAGATGTTTGACCCTCACTTGGGCTTGGAGTGCTCACGGTCCCTATGTAAGTCCCATGATGGGTGCGTGCTCTTGCACCCCTCGGGCTTGGTGTCCTGGCTAGGCTTCTGTGCTCGTGGGTTTCAGTTGGTGGAGTCAAATGGGGATGAGTCCCCCTAGATTTTTGGCCTCACTGGTTCATAGCTCCAGTCAAAAGCTAATATTACTGATAAAAAAAAAATATTACAAGAAATATTTCTACATCAGCAATACAATGACATCATTTATTAGATATAACACTATCGGCATAACCCTTGCACCCTTCAAAGGTGCAAGTGCTAGTCATATAACTGTAATATGGAAATAGTTAATAAGTAGAGGAAATTTATGTTTATCAATAAGGATAATAATTTTTTTTAAGAATATTAAAATAACAAGTAAAATATATTAAAGATGATAATATATTATATTTTAAATATGTAATATCTTATTATAGGATGTTTTTTTTTATATATTAATTTGTTTTCAAATAAAGGTACTTATAAACATAAAATAACATATATTACTATTTTTTAACTTTCTTTTTCGTTGAACAATTATTTGTAATAGAAATAGTGCTTGTTCTCTACATGATAAAAACTATAAATTATTTTACAATTGTGTTAAATTCAGTTGACTACACATGAGATCTTAAAAAATTAGCAACAATAAAAATAATAAAAATAAATTATTTTAAATTTGTGTTAAATTCAATTGACTACACATGAGATCTTAAAAAATTAGCATCAATAAAAATAACAAAAATATATCTAGACTATACTTAACCATCATATGTATCTTTTTCACTAAATAAATTGGAGAAATACTTTTATGTAGCTCAAATTGTGTTGGCCATACATATGCATGTTTTGGTCCAAAACATATGATTTCAAGAAATTCACTTGTGTTCAACCCATATAAAACTAACATATATAATATGCATATTAGAATAAAATTACGTATTTGAGAATAAACAAAATCCTAAGTTTTCTTGTTAATATTTTATGTATATATGATTCAATGTTTAATTCTATTATGACAAATATTGATTTTTTTTTAAAGAAGAAAGACTTCCATTTTTTATTAAAAGGTGGATCCAATTTCTCACATTTACCCTTTCTCTATCAAACTAAAGGTCAATCCACCTAAGAAACAAGATAGAAAATAACCTACCAACATAATTATTGACGACTACCAAAATGACTTTGTTACTAATACTTTAGTTGACTGCTGATTTTTTACATTTTAAAATTCTTCACGTATCAACTATTAAATAGTCTTAAGTTGAATTTATGGACTCTTTAAGTTTGTTAAACATAATGGTCACTATTAAAATAACTATCATATTGTTAGTGGCTACAGGGTATGTGCAGGATCATGGTATACCAAACTATGGCCTTAAGTGGCAATGAAAAATCAAAAAATAAGGGTTAGTCAACTTGACATAAAAAGTTGAACATCTTATCAACCTTATGTGAAAAAGTTGTAAGATTAGAATCTATAGAAAATTGAATGTAGTTTCTAAACTACTAGCTCTTGTCTGAAAAAAAATTCTAATTGTTCAAAATTTTAGATTTCAAAGCATTAGTACAGAAATTTCAGGAAAAAGATAAAAATTATGTGTATGTCTGACCACCTTAATCACAATCAAACGATGATACATTTTCACAAGATTCTAGATATAAGTAGTAGACTCATGCCCAAATGTGATGCATATTTTTGTGTAATTTTCTCCAAAATAAATAATTAATTATGAATTTTATGCTAAAAATTATTTAGAATAATTTTTTTTTTTGTGTTTGACCACCTTAACTAATTCTAAACTTTACAAAATTGAAAACTTTGTTTTTTCTTATAGTAGGCGAATTATAGAATGTGATGCATGTTTCAGAGTTCAAAAAGGTTAAACGGTTTGAAAGTTATAGTTGTTTTTCAATAAGTATGACAATTAGGACTTTAAAGATAACTCAATTAAAAATAAGTAATAATTACTTACTAAACTCAAAATTTGACAGAAATTATATTGATGGAAAGCTAATAGTGTCTTTAAAAAACCCTTTTCATTTCATCAATTTCGGGTGAGAAAAAGTTGTTAGCTACTTGGTCGAAGTCTGGAGATCAAAGAAAATCTAGTGAACATGTCTTTTGGGTTCACCATTCACATTTGGCATTGCCCATGGCAAATAGAAAGCCTAATCGGATATCTGATAATATCAGATATCCGATATCTCCTGCCCAATTAACATTTCAACTTGACTTCTTGTTTCAATTTTAAGTTATATATTATAATTTTTTTGTTTTTATATTAATATCAAATGAGTTGACTTCTTTTTTCAATTCTAAGTTATATATTACAAATATTTATTTTTATTTTAATATTAAATGATAATAGCATAGCATTAGTATTATATAAATTTTTATATTAGTATTGTATATATTATTTTTATTTATTTCTCTATTGTATAATAGTATATAAGAGAGCGAGAGAGAGAGAGAGAGAGAGAGAGAGAGAGATTTTAGATATCTGATTATTTTTACTGGCATTGAAAAGAAAAAGTTTAAACTCTTTGGGTCCCTTAGTCCAAGAAGTACATTTTTCTGCAGACAATCATAGGATTGCAGTTACATAGAAGACAAAAAATCACTTTTCCCCCTTCTTGGGTGGAATTTCTCTATTATCAAAGGTTTTTGCATCACCTTTTTCATCTCACTATGGGGAGTAGTAGTCATTGAAAGAATAAACAAAAGAGGAAACTCAAAAAATGAAGAGATTGAAGTGTATAGAGAAATGGGTAGGGTTTCGCATTGGAATAAGAGACAAGGTATGTTAAATATTAATGAAGATGTGGCAATAGGCCCACCCTTAAATGTGGTTTCAAGTGAAGAAGAACACGAATTTGAAATGATTTATCACAATAATATTGAAAATGAGAATGTAGGGATTGAAGATGAAAATTTGGGTTTTGAAAATGAACATGTAGATGTGGACATTAACAATGACAATCCACCAATTGAATATGAAGGAATTGACAATGATAATGGTACACAAGAGCCAAATCAATGTAGCACATCTCCAAATTATATGAGAAATGAAGTCCATTGGGAGGAAGAAAGAAAAACCTCAAAATTGTGACCTTCAAGGATAACAAAATGGTTACTTGAAATTGATGAGAACATAAGGAGAAATTTCGAAGGCAAGAGATCAGAAAGAACCATTCGGTTGTGGGTTTCAAAACTTTTTGATCAAGTTTTTAGCCACAAGAAGTTGGTTGAGAAATGTGAAATGTTTTTGCAATTGTTGAAGATGCAAAAGATGAGATGTATACTAGCCAAATTGAAGATTTGTAAGAACAAGAAAAAGGAGAGGAATGCTATTATTGTGAGAAATCTTTTTAGTGCTCACAATTCCATTGGGAAGAATACCAAGGAAAAATATAAGAGAGCTACTAGGAGGGTTATTACAACCTCCTTAGTAATTCATCATTTGAGAAAGACTCATTTGATGAGACAAACTTGTGTTGACTTGAACCTAAATCATAAAACTTTGGATAGAGCACTTGCAAGAAGAGAAAGAATTGATGATCCTCTTCAACATGATACATGGGCTTATGGTGGGATAATTTCATGTTGTGATAAGAAGCTTCCTGATGGTGTGGAGGATCAAATTCAACTATTTTGGCAATCTAACTCAAGAGTGTCACCAAATGTGAAGGATGTCTTGAAGTTGAGAATTGGCATTTGAGATCACACCCCACATCCCAAACATTATTTGGAGGTGAGTCAAACAATGTTGTTCAAAATATTTTGTGAGACACATCCAACATTGCAAATATCACAAAGAGCTTTTGAAGCACTCAAGCCTCTTTTTTTTTTGTGCCTCTTAAGAATTGAAATACTTGTTGTTGCAAATATCATGTGGAGTTTTTAATGCACCATGAACTGTTACGATCCCTTCATTCTAATTTTCATACTAGTGAAATGTTGGAGGACTATGGTGCAAGTGCTCTTCCAAAATCATCAAGATACTTGCTAGATCATTTTTTATGTTCTAGAGATGATGGATGTTTCTTTTATAGAAAAGATTGCTTAAATGACAAGTGCTCAGAGTGTGGTGGGATAGTGAAGTTTGTTGAATGTTTTTATGAGGGCTATGAACATAATTTTAGAAAGAAAATTGTCCACAAAAAGGTATATGAAACTGTTAAATATACATTGAAAAGTGGAGGTGAAGGCTCTAGATGTGAGTTGGTTACAAAAGAATGCAATGTAGCTGATTTTATTTCAGATTTCAGGAAGAATATTTTTTACAAGTATGCAAGACATAGTCACAGGTCTTACTGGTTGGATTAATAATTTAGGATGTGTAAGGACACTGTCCTAATTGGTACTATTATATCAGTTGTTGACTTTGAAGAGAACTATACATTACAACCCTAAAATGAGTTGCAAGCTCAATATTACAATTCTATTTTAGTTTCTATTTTTGTACACATAACATATAGACATTCCCCTGATAGTACAGAAGATGATCGAAAGATAATCAGAGAGTACCATTTTTATATGAGTGATGATAGATCTCACTCTCACGAGTATGTCCAACATTGCACTTTGAGAATTATTTTAAGTGGGTGCAGGAAAATGATATTGCTATGGACAGACATCTCATTTGGTCAAATAACTGCACAGCTCAGTTAAAAAATGCTCATATGTTTTATTGGTTATGTAGAATGTGTTAAAAAATTAGCTATACTGATGTATATGACTTAATATAGTGTTTTCATTATGACAACAAAGTCATATACTAGTTTGGAGTCAACTCAATTGATGAGAGGATAAAAAATTGGTTAAGTGTTGAAGACTGGACAGTGTACAAAGTTCCTGCAGTAAAGAGCATAAGTGCACATGCATACGGCCAAGTTATGGTGTGCATCCTAGAAGTTAAGTTGGTTAGACTACATTCTTGTTTAGTCTATGAGTGCATAATCAGATATGCAAGGATGAGAAAGATACAGTCAGTTGAAGTTGCACAACCAGTGTGTGCCAGTGAAGAATAGAGTAAGAAACTGACAGTTATCATTTTGAGTTGCAACTATATTCTAATGATGTAAAAGCTATGCACCTATTGTAATTAGGTTTCTGACATGTATATATGTTTTATTGTAAACACTCTTAAGCCAATTCATTTGGAAGCATTGTATGTAATAGGTTTAAGGGTCGACCTAGTTGTTTATTTTGTATGTGCATATAAATATAAGATGCACCCATTGTATTCAAGATGCAAGTTGATAGAGAGTTGTATTAATCAAAGAAGAAGTGTGAAAAGATTCTATAAGATGTATTAGAGCTTTGCAAGAGGTCAAATCATTAGCACATCAAAGGAACTAATCTGACAAGCAGTGTCACAGTGATAGTTCATCCATCAGATATAGTGTATATCTGAGATCAGAAGGTTGTAGCCTTCACCACTTAACCAGTGAGCTTTAGGACAGTGCGTCCAGTCTCCTAATTGGGACTATTTTAAAAGACTCCTAATAGGGTCCAACCCTTAACAAGGTCTACTGTACTTAATACATTGTAAATTAACTCCTAATAGGGTTAAGGATCTTCTAACAAGGATCACTAAATACTAGTACAAAATATTAGTGGGTGTCAATTCCCATCGGGGTTTTTACCTATTTGGGTTTCCCCGTAACCATATTGGTGTTATGTGTTGATTTCATGTTTCATGTTTATGTGGATGTTCATTTTAGTACTTAAGTATTTAAGTTCAATTTAAAGGTTAAAGTAAAAAGTTAAAATACAGTGAACACTAATTCAACCCCCCCTCTCAGTGTTCACATTCCTAACAATTGGTATTAGAGCTCTGGTCCTTAGAAAAGAAGTTTAACCACTTGAGGAGATCATGGACAAAGTAGAAATGAAACATCTAAAAGGAAATCTGGAAGCTGCTCTTGAAGACGTGGACAAGTCTGAAAGAGAAACTAAAGAACTAAGGGATAAACTCAGTGATACTCAATTAGTCATCAAAAAGACAAGGAAAGATTTGAAAGAATGCTCTACCAGTGATCTAGGGACAATGGTCAAGAAGATAAATGAAGAAAATAAATCCTTAAAAGAACAACCTGAAGAGTTTGATGATAAGCTGACTAACAATTAGGAAGTCTATGATGAATAGGTTAAAGAGAACCTTCAACTGAATGAAGAATTGAGGAAAACAAACATGGAAATCTTAGAACTTAGAAACAACAAGGAAAGCTTGGAATCTGAATTGAAAGAGGCTAAAAATCACATTGATAAATTACACACCGGTTCTAATTTAATAGAATCTCAGTTATATGCAAGAAGAGCTAAAGGAGATACTAGTTGCATTGGATACAATGAAGCACATAATTAGATTGATAACCTATGAGCAAGAATGAAAGCACCAAAAGGCACCTTAGATGCTAAAGAGACTAGAATTTAGACCAAGGATCATACTGAGCCACCTAAAAATAAGTGCAAGCCTATAGACCACATTGTTTATGCATGTAACAAGCATGGACACATAGCAAGGAACTATATAGAGGTAAGACCTTTCAATGGTTACTATTATTCATGCAATAAATTTGGTTATAGAGCTATGAATTGCAAGACAATCCAAAAGAATAGGACTCATAATCAAAGAAATCAGAATCAATCAAATGTAAGAAGCTCTTAGAATGTTACATGTTAGATATGTAACTATAATGGTCACTCAGCTAAACAATGTAAGATGGTGACTCATGTCAATGTACCAAGGAATATAAGGCCTCCAGTCATTTTTCACTCTAGTAACAAGGCTAGACATATCTCAAAGTTCTATAGATCAAGGATGCAACGTCAGGAAAGCCCTAAAAAACTAGAAGAACCAATGTTAGATCCCGAAGGAGAAGTCAATTTTGTGAAAGCTTCAGAGGGTGTGAGCTTGATTTGGTTAGAAACAAAGAAGGATAAGGTTGATCAGTATGTATTGGATGCATCCAAAGTGGATGCACCATCTACGTCTGGATGAATGGCCCTCAGGGTCATAGGGGGAGATAATTTAGCTCTAGACCCCTACATGTATACTCACTCTCAGAGTATGCACCTTTGGAATTAAGCTTTTGGAGACTAGAGAAACTTTTGTGCAAGAGTGCACTAGCTGATTCTTTGCAGAATGAAAGATAGAAATTTCTAAGTAATGTAATACCCCAAAATTGGCACCTAATAAATTGAATCAATTTTGGTGCATTTTCATCAATTTTACATCTTCAAAGGGTGTAAAATTGATGAAAATGCACCAAAATTGATTGAATTTATTAGGTGCCAATTTTGGGGTATTACATTTGCCCCTCTTTGAATTGATGTGTGAATAGCATGTTCATTCAAAGAATAGTCTGAAGTGACAGATGACGAGAAATTTAGAAGTCTAGGTTAGGTTGCCAAGACACCGAACAAATCAAAGCATGATTTTCTGAAGTCTAAGTTAGATTGCGAAGACAACAGTCTTGACAAAAGATGAGAATCGGGGTTAGGTTTCCCTAATGCCTAGAATGAGATTTAGATGCAAACTTAGGACTGTCTCCAAAATCAGGGTTAGATTTCCCCAATACGAAGCTTAGCCCTCTGAGACCCAGGTTAGATTTCTGAGATAACAGTCTAAAAGAGATTTCGAGAGCTATCTCCAGAATGAAGATTGACTCCCAGTAATTAGGGTTAGATTTCCCCAATACCTAAAATATTTTGAGAACCATCTCTAGAATGAAGCTTGATCCTTGAGGATCCAAGTTAGATTGCTCATATACCTAAAAGATAGATGACCAAATAGCAAGATACGAGGCACCAAGATGCCCCTAGCAATGAGATGCCTCAAGCGGTGAGAACTTTGATTTAGATTAGACTAATTCAAGAATTGATTCGACAAGATTCAAATGATGTAATCATCCCAGTCTTGCTGCATTTGTTGTTGTTGTGTTGAAAACCATCATGTTGAGATACTGATCCAATGTCATGGCTTTCTTTGTAGGTTGACTTCCCCGATGTCACCTTTGGGACACACCATCCCGTGATTACTACATTAGTTCAGAGACTAACTTATGCAGAGTGCTCACATTGAGGGACTTTCTCTGGGATACTTGCATGATCTACTTGACATTCAGGTAAATCATGATCTTCTTGGTGAACTCATAGAGCATTTCCATTCGATGGGGGAGATGATTGTGACTCCTAAGGACATATATAGGATTCTGCAGATACCCATCCATGGTGCTCAAGTAGAGTACAATACATAGCCATGGTAGAGTATAGTAGCCTTGAGGACTATCTTCAGGGATGATCTAGTGATGGGTCGGGCCATCTCCTAGAGGGATCTCATGCATAGGTATAGCGGTGCTCACCCATTAGCCATTATGCTTGCTATGTTCTTGTGCTGTTACCAAGTTCCAAATCGAGGTCAGCATGGTCTAGAGTGTGGCTGGGGGATGATGTTGTAGAGGATGTTGTCCAGACCAGTAGTTAGATTCAGATGGGGCGAGTGCATGCTCTCATAGATGTACCATGAGCTTCATGAGATCATGTATTGGGGTGTGAGGATGATGGTGGCAGGTGTCTTTATCTTGCAAATTTGGGCCTAGGAGCATCTCCCTATTTGCAGGCCTATTTTCCATGATACATGGTAGGCTCTTGAGCCTTATATTTATAGGTATGCAAGTCCGATGACTCAGCCTCTACTGGGTAAGATGAAGCAGTGGAGAGGATAGTTGGACGACATGGTAGCTATTGTCTGGAGACCTTGGGTTACCACTGAGCCCTGGGATGATGCTCATCAAGAGCTTTCCTTCATGTTTTTATCATGTCCACTGATTGGACGGAGTGTTACTATTATTGAGAGATTTCTTATCACATGTGTCTTGTGCTAGTTTGGTAGGAAGCAAGACATATCACATGAGTACTGCCCCTATGCCCACTTTGCTGATGAGGAGAAGGGGTGGCACATGAGGTTGGATCCCAGAAGATGTGTGATAGAGGCCTGCATTCTAGATGCACAATGGGATTACATGGTGGATGTCACCAATGCAAGGGTGATGCCTACATATAGGGACCAGTTGATAGCATGACCTCATTTGATATTTATTGATCCTATCGGTATGGGAGCACAATAATAGCCTGCATAGCAATAGTAGGTACTAGCCCAGTGGGCACCAGTTCAGCAACCTACACAGCAGTAGGTTGCACAGCAGGGATCACAGGCATAGCAGCAGAGAGTGCTGAGACCTCGATCTAGAAGGACCAGCATTCTTGCTAGGACCATGGGTTCAGATGTAGGAGCTGGGAGTAGTGGGGCCCAGTAAAGGTCCACCAGGTAGTGAATAGGTGATATATCACAGTAGGCTCCTCCGGATGATGATACTGATATGCCTGATATTCTGGTAGGAAAAGGTACACCACAGTTGCAGGAGGCTCTCAGGAAGAGCCATGAGAGAGTGAGATAGGTCTAGTAGGAGTGGGATGACTACCACACCTGAGTCATCAAAGAGGAGACCATGTAGCAGATAGAGATGCTGAGATCAAGCAGCTACGGGAGGAGCTAGCACAATCGAGGATCGAGACAAGATACAAGGCTGCTTAGACAGCTTATTACTATGCAGCTTACTACGAAGTCATTCCAAATCTATCAAAGAAAGTACCACCATTTGCTGAGTACGCTTGAGCTCTGTAGGAACCTCCATAGGCACCACCATAGGCACCATCATAGGCATCACCATAGCAGGCACCTCCATAGTAGGTACCTCCACAATGATCGATGCCTCTTTCACAAAGACCACTGCCACCACCTCCTCTAGGTGGTGCGAGGCATAGTTAGCACATTTTGACATATATGTATTGTAACCCATTTTTGATATTGTGCTCGAGTAGCACCCTTCTCTTTTTCTACATGACATTGTTTCGATATATATATATATATATATATATATATATATATATATATATATATATATATATATATATATATATATATATATATATATATATATATATATATATATATATATATATATGAGATTGATAGTTTTGATATCATTGTACTTGTTGACATATTGCTTTGATATTAATGTTTTATGAGATGTTTCTATATGCTTAGATGTATGGATAGAAATGTATGAAATACACATGTTTCCTTTTATGAATATGAATATGCACATGTTTTATTTTTATGATGATGCAATGTGAAATGCAGTGATAGATGGATAGAATGTATGCATATGTGTAATGTATAATTTGAGTTATGCTTATAATGGATGCACATGTATATGTAGATGCAAATGAATTTATGAATGCAAATGAAAATGAAATGAAAATTTAATGGATATGTAATGTATATGGTACTAATCATCTCATGCAAGATTGTCGCAATATATGACAAGTACTAATAAAAAAGATATATTTCAAAGATCAAGAGCGAGAATCGAACACTTGTGCAGCCAAGATGAAACCGGGACAAAAGATGAGAACCTTTGATGAATAGAAAGCTATCAAGAGAGTATCAAGATATTGTCTCAAATGCAAGCTTAGCATGAAAATGCAAGCCTAGAATGAAAATGCAAACCCTAGGACTTGGTTGTTGGACTCACCGTATTATCATCATCGAGTTCATTTAAGCATGAGATGATCACAAGATGCCATACAATCCTCACTAACATTGCAATCATGAGAATGTGAATATGACATAAGGCTTAGATTTATTGGAATGAGATGTAAGCATTAAGGCACAAGAAGCCAAAATGACCTGAACACCTATTCCTTTTAATTTAGCAAGTAATCATGAGCATCAAAGTACAATTGCTAGAATGACCTGAATGTTGCTTGCGAACAAACACACCAAACACACAAGAGTTATTTCTTTTGCCAAAGAGTGCTCATAGTGACCCTAATGTTCACTTAGCAGGATGAGCATTAGCGATTTTACTTGCAGCAGAAAGAAGTCACTCAAAACAAACAAGGAGAAGAACCGATCTCACCAAAGCATCCATATAAAAGGAGTTGAGGTATGCATGGCCATCCAATATGAGATGAAGGCTCTTATAGATGAACACCCCTCT
Organism: Chamaecyparis obtusa; assembly: GCA_027943335.1. Taxonomy (NCBI): domain Eukaryota; kingdom Viridiplantae; phylum Streptophyta; class Pinopsida; order Cupressales; family Cupressaceae; genus Chamaecyparis; species Chamaecyparis obtusa. Next base: position 1,240,213 of record BSBK01002696.1, read on the forward strand.
TATATGAATTCATTGGATCATTGGAACTAAACTAGAAAATAGAAAGCCAAGAAAAGATCATGCCCCCAGTCTTCGCGTTTCTCAATTAGGAAAGATGTCTTAGATTTGCTTGAGGGGAAATGATAAAGCAAACAAACAAAAAAGAAAAGGAAAAGCTCAGCATGCTTCAAAGGAACACAAAATCAGTTTTAGTTTCAGTTTACATTTTTGTTCAAGCGGATTGAAGTTGAATCAGAAGTGAACAACATTCAAAGTCTCGACAGGATAGTGACAGTAGGTAGACACAGTGAGAACCATTGGTGACCATTGTGAGAGATGAAGTCTCAAGAAGATATCATAGTGCGAACCAATTATTAGTAGGTGAACACAATGAGAACCACTGGTGATCGATACAAGGAAGATTCTTGAAAGAGAGAATAAAGCACAAGCAAAACATCAGCAAGTAGACGCAATGAGAACCACTGGTGACTGATGTAATGAAGAGATCCCAAAAGAGAAAAATCAAATGAAAGCTAGGTATTAGTAGGCAGGCATAGTGAGAACCACTGGCAACTAATACACAAGAGATCCTCAAGGAGAGAGATCTCAAAATTAGCTAGGCATCAGTAGGCAGACACAGCGAGAATCACTGGTGACTGATGCACAAACAAAACTTCCGAAAGTGATAGGACAATGCCCTCTAGACCAGGAAGGTGCCCCCAAATGTGAACCAGTTCCAATCCATGAAGAGTCGAGGAAAATCTTGAAGACAAAAAAAGGAAAGTGTGTGAGCTAGCAAACCAAAGCAGGAAACAAACTAAAGCTGGAAAGTGGGAAAGCAAACTAAGGAAGGAAAGCAAAGAGACTAAAGCAGGAAACTAAGAGCTAAGCAATGCTGAGATGAGATGTATCTTTAGGAAACAAGAGGCGCATGTTTACTAGGTTTTCACCATCGTGGCAGAGATTATATTTTTGCTACCATGATGCCTGTTTACCAGGTTTTCATCAATGGCACATTTTCTTCTTTTTCAATTTTTTTGTACTTTTATTTTATTTTATTTTATTTTGTATTTTTGAATATTTCTTTTTTTTTTTGTATTTTTTATCTTTTCACTTTTTTTGTATTTTTTCAAATTTTGTATTTTTTTTATTATTATCAAGGCGCATGTTTACCAGGTTTTCACCAAGATAATAGATACATCAAAGCACCTGTTTACCAGGTTTTCACTAAGATGATCATTTTTTCAGGACATTTTGCAATTTTTAGGATTTTTTGCAATATATCATTTTTTTTGGTTTTTTTTAGGACCAATAAGTATGTACATGAGCACACAGAGAATGCCTCAGCTATAGAATTTCTTCAAGTGAAGAGCATTGATAAGCTCTTTGAGTTGTTCTCCTTCAGTGGTGGAGAGTCGATAAGCACCAGACCCAAATGCTACAATAATGACATATGGACCAAGCCAGTTTGGTTCAAATTTCCCTTTCTAGACTCGCTGCTACTGATTCTTGGGGTTCTCTCTCAGGATGAGATCACCCACTTGGAATTCTTTTAGTCTGATTTTTTTATTGTAGGCTTTGGACATCCTCTTTTGATATGCTCTTAGATGATCAAACACCACTTTCCGACATTCATCAAGTAACTCAAGCTCTTGAAGCTGGGATATTCTATTTTCTTCATCAGTGATGAGGCCCCTCAAAGAGATTCATAATGTTAGAATCTCAACCTCAATAGGTAATATTGCATATGCTCCATAAACCAAGGCAAAGGGAGTGGACCCTGTTGGTGTTCGGATACTTGTTCTGTAAGCCCACCAAGCTAGATTAATCTGGAGATGCCAATCTCTACCAGATTTATGAAATATTTGGTGCAAGATTTTGAGAATTGTCTTATTAGAAGCTTCTTCTTGTCCATTACCTTGAGGATAATAGATAGATGACCAATACTGAATAATTCTGAATTTGGTGCATAAGTCTGTCAGGTCGTTATTTTTGAATTGTCCCCCATTGTTAGTGATAATGGATGAGGGTATACCATATCTACAGATGATATAGTTTAGTATAAACATAGCCATAGATTTTCCATCAACTACAGCTAGAGGCACTACCTCAATCCACTTGGTAAAGTAATCAGTAGTTGTGATGATAAATTTATGTCCTCTTGAAGAAGAAGGATGTATCTAACCGACCAAGTCAAAGGCCCATTGTTGAAATGGCCAGAAACTGATGAGAGGACTAAGCTCTTTAGCAGGAGCATGAATCAGATTCTCATGGAATTGACATTTTTTGCAAGTCTTGGCGTATTGACCAACTTCTCTTTCCATGTCTAGCTAGTAATAACCATCTCTAATAAGTTTCTGAGCTAACGTCAAACCATTAGAATGAGACCCACAGATACCTTCATGTACCTCAGCTAGCACATGTTTGGACTCATTGGGTTCTAAACACCTAAGGAGGTTACCGTCTAGACCTCATCTATACAAGTCATTTGCTATGAGGACATACTGTGAAGCAGTACAAATTAGGTGACGCTTTTCATTCTGGGTATAGGTGTCTGGAATGATTTAGTCACAAAGGTAGGAGAAGATATGGTGGTAGTGGGATGAATCATGTCCAATGACTGAATGGATCATCTTGGATTCAAGAATATCATAGGCAGGGTAGTGTAATGCCTCCACCAGGAATTCATGTCTGAAGTTGTTTTTCAGCATTTGTAACATTGAAGCAAGAGTGGCCATAGCATCAGCTGCTTTATTGTCTGCCCTTGGAATCTACTAGAAAGAAATGTGTGCAAAGTATTGTTTGAGATCATCCACCATTCTTTTGTAAGGTACTAGCTTGTCATCTTTTGTTTGGTAGACATCATTGACATGGTTGATGATTAACTAAGAGTCTCCAAAGATCTTGAGCTCATCCACACACCATTCAAGGGCTATCTTCATTCCATTAATGAGAGCTTCATATTTAGCTATGTTGTTTGTGTAGGGAAACAACATTTTATAAGCTTTTTGCAATAAGTATCTTTGAGGTGTTATAAATAGAATGCCTCCACCTGATCCTTGCTAAGTGAATGATCCATCAAAGAACATGCTCCAAGATTGATGTGTGAGAAGCATGATGGATTCATCTAGGAATTTAATACTGAAAGGCTGGTGATCTTTCAAAGGAGCTTTTGCTAGCTGATCAGCAATTGCTTGTCCCTTAATAGCTTTTCTTTCCACATACTCAATGTCAAATTCACTAAGTATCATCACCCATTTTGCTAATATACCCATGAGGGTAGCCTTGCTTAGTAGGTACTTTAGTGGATCAATTTTTGCAATAAGCTTTGTAGTATGAGCTAGCATATAGTGCCACAACTTGTAAGAAGCAAATACCACTACTAAACAAGCCTTCTCAATGACAAAATAATTCATTTCATAGGAAACCAATGTTCTGCTGATATAGTATATGGCTCTCTCTTTGTTGTTCTGATCTTCTTGAGCTAGGAGAGCACCCAAAGATGTGTTCATTGCTGAGATGTATAATATAAGTAGCTTCCCATGAATAGGAGGCATCAAAATTGGTGGATTAGCAAGATACTATTTTATTTGAGTGAGTCCCTTGTCACATTCCTCATTCCATTCATAGGTCACACCCTTATGCAAAGTTTTAGTGAACGGTTGTGACTTGTCGGCCAACTGTGAAATGAAGCACTGGATAGATTGTAGCCTTCCCTATAACCCTCTCATTTGACTTATATTCTTAGGTGGAGGCATGTCCATAATAGCTTACACCTTTTTAGGATCAACTTTTATGCCTTTAACTAAAATGATATAACCTAAGACTTTCTCAGAAGTAACACCGAAAGCACATTTCTTTAGATTAACTCTAAGACTAAATTGTTCCATGCGGTCAAGGATGGGACCCAAATCTACGAGATGAGTTCTTCACTGCATGCTTTTGGCTAAAGTATAATCCACATAATCCTCCATCATTTTATGCATCATATCATGGAAAATTATAGTGACAGCTCTCTGATATGTTGCTCCAGCATTCTTAAGTCCAAAAGGCATGACATTCCAGAAAAACATGCCCTAGGCACATGTGAAAGAGGTCTTTTCTTGATCTTATAGCATAATTTTTATTTGATTATAGCTAGAAAATCCATCCATCAAGGAATACATCTCATATCCTACTGTCATGTCTACTATCATATCAATATTAGGCAGTGGGAAGTCATCTTTTGGACATGCCTTATTGGGATCCTAGAAATCTGTACACACACGAATTGATTTATCATGTTTAGTGACTGGAACAATTTTTGAAATCCATTCTGCATAATCAATAGTTCTTATGAAACCATCCTTAAGAAGCTTTTCTAGCTCTGCTTTGACCAAAAGTGCTACATGTGGATGCATCTTTTGCAGCTTTTGTTTAATAGGTTTAATACCTGGTGCAATGGAAAAATGGTGCATGATTAGATTGGGGTATAATCTAGGCATGTTAGAGTAGGTCCATGCAAGGTTTATTTTCTTTCTCTAAAAGAAGCTAGTGAACTCTTCTTTTTCTTTTGCAGATAGTGATTGAGCAAGATGAATAATTTGTGGAGCAGCCTTTGTACCCAAATTTACCATCTATGTCGGCTCAATCAATACTAATGACCTCTCTTGAAAGTGGCTTGAAAGCGTATCAAGTATCTCATCCTTGGGTGCCTCAAAGAGGTTTTTACCCTCAGATACGTCTTTTATTTTACTATTTTTGGCTCTGATACTGCCAAAAAGTGGTTTTCACCATCAGAGCATCTATTTTTTCTTCTTTTAATTTTTTGACTAAGATACTTGATATCTGCCTCTATCATGCTGACACTACTTTCACTGGTGGAGGACATCACATGTTCAATAGCATGGAGGTAACAAGCTAGATCATAATCATTCTGGAATGTTAGGAATTCATTGGATGATGAGGGAGAGTTCTAGTTTATTAGATCAGAACAGTGGAGTGAAAGGGAAGTAGTGACTGGATCAATTGCGTTCATGGTATAACCATCAAAAGTGTGGACAAACAAGTCAAGACCTAGAGTGATTTCATCCAAAAGAGTGTTCGAATCCCTATAAGACCTTACATTGGAAGTAGAGGACAAGTTAATACCAATGGTGTCTAATTCCTATGGCCTAGTGCTAGGCCCTTCCCCTACTTTGAGGAGTCTTTCATACACATGAATAGTATCTATGTCTACATCATAAGTAGCATCAAACAAAGAGTTGAACTCATATTCATGTGAGTTAGTACTTGATGTGGGAATTTCATTAGTACTAGCTATATCACCTGACTCATCTTCATTCCTTGTGGCATTAATAGCTTGCTGAAGTTGTTCTTGTTCAAAATACTTTTGAAAATGTGGTGGCCTATATCATTCACCTTGAAAATTAGGATCATTATTTAGTGTTTCTTTCCATTCCTCATATGTCAATTGATACACTGAAGAAGTTTTATCAAAATCAGTATCAGTATTAGTATCAGTCTCTACCATATGGATAGGTATGATAGGCTCCTCAGGTTCTACAAAGAGTGTCACAAGATCGGGAGGAATAGGATATGGAAATGTGTCTTCATCAGAGCTGGCCTCTAGATTTACCTCTAGAATGGCATCTTCAATTTCTTGTTCAAGTTCAGGTTTAGGTTCTAGCACAAACTTGTTAATCCCTAAATGAAAGGAGATCTTCTTAAAGCCTAAGCCCATAGTATCTTTTGTGCGGTAGCCTGTAGCTTCAATGGGCTTTAGCAAACCATCATCATTATTCCCTATAGGACCACTCCCCTTATAGCCGAAGCACTTCATGATCTTGAAGGCCTCACTGTATGGCTCTTGCTCTAAATCTGGAGGTGGAGTAGTTGTTTCAACTATTTCTTTTCCTTTATAGATCCAATCTTTCATAGCTCTTTCTTCATCCTTGTCTTCTAAAGGTATAGAGGCTCTTACAAAGGTGCCATCATAAACTATTTGAGGGGAAGCATTAGAAGGTTTATTATTCTTGGAAGGTCTCCCATAAGAGCATGGGGATAGAGGTAGAATAGAAAGTGATAGCATAGGTTCAATTTGGTATTCTCCCATGCCTGTATCCTTAAGTCTCAAATTTTGTTTCATTTCTTTCATCTTAGCATCATAAAACTCAGTGGATTCCCTATTTGCTAGAAAAAAGCTATCTGCGGATTGCACAAGAGTGTTGCAAGAGTAATTGGTATTAGCAGGCACAATGACTTCTACCCCATGGAATGGAAACTTAATACATTGATGATACATGGATGAAATAGCCTACATCTCATGAATCCAAGGCCTACCCAACAAAATATTATAGGCAAGAGGAATGTCAACAACTTGAAAAGTAACATCTCTCTTGACAGGTCCTATGTAGATAGGTAGCACAACTAAGCCTTGGGACTTGTGTTCTTCCTCATCATAAGCTTTGATGGTAATTTTTTGTGGGATCTACACAATTCTCATCATATCCTAGCTGAGTAAGAAATTTGGTGGAACAGATATTAAGACCATCACCATTGTCTATGAGCACTCAGCGGACACACTTAGGACCTACCATGACCTGTATATGCAAGGGAGCATTATGCAGGTTACTCAAAGAGTGATCATCTTCTTTAGAGAAGGATAGATAGTGAGGCGAGGTCAAAAGACCCACCATAGATTGGAACCGGTTGAGATTGAGATCCTTGGGAACGTTTGCCTCAATGAGGGCTTTATCCAAAATCAACCTATGAGTAGGCGAGATCTTCAACAACTTAAAAATGGTAATTTGAGCATTGGTTCATTGGAGTTGATCTATGATGCTATAACTAGCTGAGCTAGCTATAGGAATAGATCTCATGTTTTTGTTGGCGGGGCCAACAATAGTCTTATTTGAAATTTTCTTTGGAGTGGGTTTAGAGGTATCAAGACCCTTATCCTTAGTTTTCTTTGAAGCTGATGTGGAAGTATCAGGACCTTTCAAAACAACTCTTCCTTGTGATCGGGTAACCACATTAGCACAGTCTTGAGATGGTTCAGATTCAGATGAACGAGATGCAGAACTATGAAAGATGAAAGGAGTCTTAGGTTTGGGAGCATCATCACTCCCCTTAATAGTAATCATGTCGCAGTACTCTATCTCAATAGGTTCAATCATACCAATAACATTGTCATCATTAGTGTATATGTAATTGACTTTAGCATTGCTATTCTTGGCATTTGAAGACTCACCCTTCTCATGAGGAGGGAAGGGATCCTTAAATGCTTGATGGTCTGAATTCTTATTATGTCCATCCACAACAATGTCACCACTATTGATCAAGTCTTGGACCTTATGCTTTAGCTAAAGACAAGTTGAAGTCTTATGACCCTTATTCTGGTGATAGTCACAATAAGTGTTGTCATTCCACCAATGAGGTCATGGTTGTGTGTCATAAAGATGCTTTTCCAAAGGAGTAAGAATCTGATTCTGCATAAGAGTTTTATAGACCACATCAAGTGGTTCTCCCAAGGAAGTGAATTCACACTTGGGTTGAGATGCCGAAGGTTTGTTTCTAGAAAACCTCAAAGTTTGTTGATTTTCCACCGTAGGTTTTTCAGCCGCTTTAACTGCTTGTATGGTGGAAGAGAGATTAAAAAGAAACTTAGCAGGTTAAAGGGTCACATTGTCGACCACTCCATAATTCACTACGTCTCTATTCTTATTCACAAACTTTCCTTTATCCTTATTCAAGTTTGAAGATCCTTTCTTGTTGTCTCTACCCAAAGTCAATTCACCTTTCTTGATCACAAAGGCCTCTATTCACACTGCTTGTCTAATCATGCTATCAAAAGTTAGAGGACCTTGTAACTGCACTTTGTATCTGAAGTCTAGGACAAGATTGTCCAAGAAAATGTTGAGTCTCTCAGACTCTGGTAGATTGTGAGGACACCTTGTACACAATTGTCTCCACCTTTGGAGGAATGTTAGGAAAGATTCTCCTTGTCTCTATTTTAAATTGCAAAGATCCTGGATGTTGACTAGATGTTGAATGTTATGCGAGTAATGTTGGAGAAATAGATTAGCCATTTTGTCAAAAGTCTTAATACTAGAAGGCAATCTAGAGAACCATTCCATAGTTGGTCCGCCCAAACTATGGGGAAATAAGCATATAAGATAGGTTTGATCATGCATAAATTCCATAGATAATGCACCAAACTCCCTTAAGTTATCTTGGGGATCGGTTGCACCCAAGTATTTGTCATATTTAGGGAGCTCTACACCTCTCGAAAAAGGTGGCATATGAAGACTTCTATCAAAAGGGAAAGGACAAATACTTTCCATTGTAAATTATTGAGTGGGTTTGTCCTTATTCTTCACAAGTTGACTAATCTGATCTTGCATGTCTCAGACCATTTTTTGCAACTTTGTGATCTTAGTTTCTTCTTCCTTGGCTACGAGTGTTTCAACTTGATAGTCTCATTGTAACTTGGCCCCTTGTTTAGCTAACTCAAGGAAGTATTTTTCTTTCTCCTCTAGGAGAAGGATCTCCATCATTTTAATAAGAGTCTTATTAGCTTTGGTAGCATCTATATCATGTTGAGTTATCACCTCATTTTCATTCCCAAGAATCTCATAAATACTCAAAATCTGATCTTGTTGCTGATAATCTTGGTTTTGATCTAATGGAGGAGGGTGATAGAAATATGTGAGTTGTCGACCACCTTGAGGTTTGTTTCAAGATTGATCATCATTGTGGGACTGATTTTGGTCATGTTGAGATTGACCATGAGGCTACTCATTCTGAGGTTGAGCATGACATGGATCATTAGAGGCTTGACCGTGATACTAATTGTTTTGAGATTGATCAAAAGTTTGACTGTACTTTCCTAGTTGGAAGTCAAATGAATCTCCCATCTTGTTGTAGGCTTGTGTAGTACATGAAGACTTAGGAAAATGATATGCCCAATGTCAAAAGGGCATGGCCACGATAACCTTTGGTGAATGAAGAGGATCAAAAGATTTAACAAATTTAGGCAAGAAGATATCATCAACAGTATCACTAGGTTCAATGATAGGACTATTCTTAGCAGGATCAACAGGTATGATAATAGGATTAGTCCAAGAAAGAGGTCTTCCAAAGTTGTGAAACAATGAGTTGTCTTGCTCTTGAAATGAGAAACCAGGTTGCACTTCAAACAATGAATTAAAACACTCTTGGAACATCGAAGGTGATGGTTGAGATGGACTATCTTTCAAAGTACTCAATGAGGAAATTGAGGATATCTCACAAAGTTTAGATTTTGTGACAAATTCAGGATGATCTATTTCTTGATTATGAGGTTCACTTCTACCTTGATCAGTATTTTGAATGGGATAAGTCTTGCCACTTCTAGTTGTGATAGTCATAGAGGAAGATGAAATGAGAGAAGACTCAGGATAAAGCTAGACTCTATCTCTAAGAACAACGCAAAGGAGATAAATGGCTAGAACAACCAAGATGCGAGATGAACCTGGTATGAATCATCAAAAGAGGGGGCTAGAACAACCAAGATAAGACTATCACAACATGAGATACAAAAGGCATAAAGAGATAAGGTAAACCAATGAGAGACGACATGAATCAAAGCAAAGATCGATCAATTCCTAACTCAAGACAGCCAGTTTCTGACAATGAACAATAGGAAAATAGAAAAATAGACCTAAGACAAAAAGTAGATCAGATAAAAAGTCAAACAGTCAATGGAAAACAGGTCTCTATTTTTGAAAACTGGGCAACAGTCTCGTGTGAGGTAGTACCAAGCCACGCGAGAGAACACAAAACCTCACATGAAAGAACAAAGTCTCATGCGAGAAAGTGCTCTAAAGAGTGAAACTTTGCGCGGGAAAAGTCCAAAATTTGATAGTCTGACATAGTTTTCGAGGTTAAAGTTGAATTCTAAGATACAGCTTGAATTTATGTCTGACAAAAAATCTAGTTTCTTAACAGGTTTGAAGAATAGTTTAATCAACAATCTCGTTTTGAGGTTTCAAGCATTCGTTTAAAGACACAAAGGTTTAGATCAAGCAGTTGTGATATAAGAAGTAGTCGTTAATAGACCTATCAAGGACAGAGAAACTTGATCGCATCAAGGGAATCTTTGTTTGATAATAATTGGACAATGTTTAAGACTCGATAACAAACACATAGCTTAGTCCTACAAAAAAAATGGTGAGAAGACAAAACCTTTTCCCCATTGCTTATGCACATACGTTCACCTCACACAACTGTGTCACCCCCTAGAGGGTGGCCATGTTTTTGGTGTTTCCAAGGACTCAATAGTATACATTCAAAGGTTACCCTTGTGGTAGGGGCCAGTGTCATATACCACCTTCAAGCATCCAGGTGTATGCCTATGATGGGAATCTACAAGAGAGATTCTTCCCCCTCCCTGTGCAAATATTATGACTCCTTTTGGAGGTGAACCGGGTAGGCCACTAGCTAAGTAAAGTTTTCAATAAGCTTCCATTCATGCTAACCTTTAGTTCCCCTAATACAAGGTTGAGGCCTCGTAGCCACACCAACACTTGAAAGTCATACACCCCCACAAGTAGGGCTAGGAGCGGCGCCGCTCAGTATAACAGATGGAGCCTTCTCAAGATGATAGTCAAAATATTGAGAAGGAAGCTAACATGGTTTAGGAGTCTTTAGACTCAAAAAAATGTTCTTTATTAGAGTGAGGTGGAATCACCGGCAATAGGTGCATACTCACTTGGGTCGTTCCTGGAGGTTCAAATTCCGGCAAGCCCTCTAAAGGTGACACAACTTGGTTTAGATCCGAGGGTTTGATTTTTTGTTTCTCTCAAAGAGAGAAAAGAATATTTCTCTACCTCATCACTTCACCCAAACACATTAAGAAGATTCATCACTGAGTTAGCTTCAGTCCACCACATCTACAAGCTTTTGGGTTTCTATTTCTCTCAAAGAGAGAAGAGCATAATCCCCTGGCGAGTAGAAGTGTAAAGATTCACTACCTTTCTCTGCTTCCCCAAGAAAATATCATATTAGTAAGATCATTAGGTTTTCAGGTTCATTCATGGTCATCACCTCCATGTAATGAAGAGCCAAATTCCCTACTCACTATCAAAATTCTCAAGAAATTTTAATGGAGCCCTATTTAGACTATGTGAATGAAAGCAAGAATTAAAAACAACATTTTAGCAAGTCTTCGACTATCATCATGAAATCAAACCATTAGCATGTTTTATGTTCTTCATCAAACATCCTACAAAAAACTGTTATGCTGTGAAAATAATAGAGAAATAGTAAACAACAACAAACAGGAAACTATCAGAAATCTAGAACAGGAAAGACAGAGACTAAAAAATTTTAAAAACTATAACTAGATCTCATGCCAGGAAGTACTCCATAGCGCGTGAGAAAACATAGGGTGTCACATGAGGATGTAACAGTTCAATGAGAGAGTGCTACAGGGGAGTGAAACTTTGCATGATACACTCTGGATTCTCGTGTGAGAATCCGTACACAAACAGTATGGACGTACGACATAGCTTAAATTTTCTGTCAGAAAAATTGAGAATGAGGCTAGAAATTGATCTTTTCTGCCCCACAGTGGGCACCAAAATGTTTTTGGTTGAATGTGGACCTCTAATCCAACTACACATGCAACATAGTCATTACTCACACAATCAAATTATGAAAGAGAGTATGGATTACTTAATTTGAAATTCATGGTGAAATGACCTGTTGCCTCCTATGTAGATGGGGTGTTTAATTACTCTCAGAACAAGAGCCAAAAACCATAAGACCAGTACTACAATGGAGGATTTAAAAAGCTATGAAGACAATCAAATTGAGATTAATCTAGAATGAGGTGCAATTAATCTAAAAGCTTGAAAGTAAAGATGAAGTATAGATTTACTCTAAAGAACTTTGAAAGAAATATGAAGGTTAAACTAAGAGCAAATAACTAAACTAATTAATGAATATGCAATATTAAACTAAGATGAGAAAATTACACTAATATGCAATAAAAGCTTTGAATCAATTGAGACAAAAAAAGCCCTATAGTTTAATTACTCTCAAAAATTGCTCTCCTTTGAATGAAGAATGAGATTCATTAAATAGACAAGCCCGGGGAGAGAATGAAGAGGTTCTTGATTTGAAACTCCTGACTCTTTATTCCCAATTGAGACAAAAAAGCATGAATTACTTAATTAAAAGAATGTTTATTGCCACATAAGGGTGACCTTTTGAATAATTTGAATTATTAATTCAAATAAAGGTGTCCATTCAAATAACAAGTAATATTAATTCCTTTTTATGTATATTATCCAAATGGGGTGGGTTTAATTTAATTTAAAGCACTTAGGACTTTAGAATTAAATTAGTTTATCATAGGGGTAATTTAGCTAATAAAATTTGAAGACTTTAGGAATTAATTTTAATATTTGATTAATGCAATTTAGGATTTTTGCAATTGACATCAAGTCGAATTAAGTTGGGTAGTAGAGAGAAAAATTGCCTAGCAAAGTAGGACTTTGAAGATGTAAAATTGATGAAAATGCACCAAAATTGATTGAATTTATTAGGTGCCAATTTTGGGGTATTACACGTAACAACCTGGTTTACACGGCAAGCACTAATGGTGGAATTTTCACTTTAAGTACATAGAAAGCTTTTTGATTACTCATTACATTTGAATTCAGAGCGTTTGGAGAGAAGAAAGAACTTTAGAAGTTATTGTGAAGATTTTCACATTGATCTATCAGTGATTAGCAGTTCACTTGATCGGTTGGAGAAACCCTAGTTCGTTGCGCCAATTCAGAAGTCTTCAGATTATCTCAGAGAACATTTGGAAAGTGTTAAATCAAGTAAGTGATTTCCACTCCCATAGTATTTGATGTTGCAGAAAAGAAAAGATATGTCTTTAAGAAGCATCCATTTAAGTCTACCCCAGATGAATTAGAGGGAGCATTCTCCCGCATGCCTATGGGTGTTATGCATGTCAAATACATTAGGGCATACATTTACTACAAGAAGGAACTAGTAGGACTGGATAGACTAAGGGAACACATAGAAACCATGCTAAATCCAAAAAAAACCTTCTTAGATGAATATGAAAAGTGGAATGATCACCCTACAGTGGAGTATGCTACGACATATGAGTTCTATGAGACAGAATGGATTAAAATACTTTTGAGCAGAATTCATGATGACCTATTTTGGATAGGTGATGTGCCAGTAAGAATCACTAGTGACCTAATATATGATATGACAAGTCTATCTAAGTCTAGCATCATCCTTCCTATGGGTAAGGATGTCAAGAAAATTGTTGAGAAAACATGTAAGTCAAGGAGTGATAGGCGTGAGATGACAATTGAGCCTATTGAGAAAGCTAACATCAAATTGATGTCCATGATAGTTGGATACAGGTTTCATCACACCAGTAGGGTGAATAGTGTGTCTACAGGCACAATTCTAATAGCCATTAGACTTGTGAAGGAAGATGGAGAGTTCAATCTATGTGAGATCTTGCACACACAGTTGATTGACAACATCAAGGAAATCAAGCATGATAAGACCAAGATATTCAGGTTTGGGTCTTTGATTATTTACATGTACCTTCATATAGTTGGGAAAGTATCATATTCATATTTGGACAAGTCCATTCCAACCATGCCACATATCTCTTACAAGGCATCCACTGAACGTAGTTTAAGATATTAGATAACATTTGAGTTAAAGACCTTCAGGGTCAAGATGCAAATGAGGTACAAAATTCCAGAACACATAGTTGAAAAACATAAGGATAATATTTGTTTTATGGTTGAAACAGATACAACATGCATGGAGGTAGTTGTACCTAGAACAAAGTGGATTCATCCACTTGGATATGAAGTAGAGGATCAAGTTTTAGAAGCATATGCTTAAGTATTGCTTTCATCTCCTACTGACCCTAATGATCCAAGATGGGGAACTTATGAGGAAAAGAAAAGAGAGATAGATGCTAAACTAAACAGTGCAACAACTAAGAGGAAAGCCTCTAAGATTATGTCTAAGATACTCAGAATTCATGGAGTAACACAAGCAGACCTAGACAAAGCAAGGGAAGAAAAGATTGCTTTGAAAATTGAGAGTGCATCCATAGTAGAAGCTAAGTCTCATGATCCCAAGATGAAAAAGGTAAAGATTAAGAAGACTAATTATCCAAAGGATAAACAGGGTAAAATTGATGATATTAGTCATGTGCCCACTGTTATAGTTGATATTAAGTCCATAGATGCATCTCCTAAGATGCCCAAGAGGAGAAAAAAAATTGCCACAAGTCACCCTTCAGCTAGAGCCACAAGAAGCAAATTGAAAAATGTGTAGCCACCTCCAAAAGTAGGATTCATACCTAGTCTTCAAGTGTTAAGGAACAGAGTAGTAGAAGAAGAAAGGCTAGATCAGATAGCCAAGTTTTATGACAAATATCATGAAATTGATAAGTCAGAGATTCATGAGATGCTAATCAAACACATGATAAAATTTGAGAAGACATTTCTTGAATTGAAGACAGCTATCTCAGATAAGGTATGGGATATTATGGATACCTTGAAGAGACAAGCCACTGAAGAATACTTTAGAATCAGGGAACAAACACTTGATTCCAATCTTCTAGTATGTTTTGTTGAAGAAAATACATTGTTACTAAATTTGGTGAAGCCACACTTAAGGATAAAGATGAGAACACTACACATTATGAACAAATACTATGAGCTGATAACTAAGGAAATAGAGAAGGCCTTTGAGAAGGTATTCTTAGAGTAGCACATGAAACCTAAGTCTGTACCCATCACTCAAGAACCTAGTGAGCAAGACAAAGCAGCAGAGACCACCTGGCGTGGACAACACTCCCATCAGTCCTTCAGCAACATTTTTGTTAAGTTTGACACCTGACACATCTAGTTTGGACTCATGGAAAGAAGAAGATCTAATAAAATTTAGCATCCTAGCCATGGAGAAGGCCAAAGAAAAACAAGTGATGAGGAATCCTCTCCTGGTAGAATCAGTAAACATTCTGAATAATTTATTTCCAGAGGACAAGAAAGTGTCAAAAATACATTTTGTTGATGATGTGAGTACAGTCATCTCACATTTCAAAAGTAATTTCTCAAGCCTTGAAGAATCTGCATCCCTAGTTGCAGAAGAAAATTACCTAAAGGATAGGTTGAATGAATTAATGAGAAACTTTACACTTGACCTAAGCTCACTTAAGACTATTCAAGAATCCTTGAAAGAATTTGGAGATCAAGGAAGAAAAATAATTGTAGAATGCATGGATCAGGATAAGCTTACTGATGCCCACTTCAAGAAAATAAAAGAGGTAGAAGCTATGATTGAGAAAATCAAGAGTTCAATGAAAGACACATCCAAAAATGTAAACATGTGTAATAATGAATACCAACATCAAATAGAAAAGATTGAGCAGGAAGAAAAAGAAATGTCAAAGATCAAGGCAATGTAAACACAGCTCAAAAATGCTCTTGCCCCCTCATTAGATATACTCAATCAGAACATCAAGCACACAGATGCCACGATGGTAACATATGATCATGGTCCTAACACTAACTTGAAGAATATGGAGAAGCTATAGTATGCGCTGTGCGCCCATCTCCAGATAGTAAACTCTTTGATCACATTTTGGAAGAAAGAGATCCAGAACCTAAAGATAGCATATCCAGATGTTTTCCCTCAGTGAATATGTATAGATATAGTTTTTTGAAACAACTTTGTCATTAATGTCAAAGGGGGAGTTATGTATAGAATATGGATCATAATATGTATAGGGAGATATAAGTATATGTATAGAAGACATAAGTTTTTTGTATTAAGGACAGTTAGCAACTTGGCCATATTCCTTTGTTGCCATCAATGAAAAAGGGGGAGATTGTTGGAAAGTTGGATATACTGATGTATATGACTTAATATAGTGTTGTCATTATGGAAAAAAATTCATATAGCATTTTGGAGTCAACACACTTGATGAGAAGATCAGAAATCAGTTAAGTGTTGAAGACTGGATAGTGTACAGAGTTCCTGCAGCTCAGAGCATCAGCACACATACGTACAGACGAGTTATGGTGTGCACCTTGGAAGTTAAGTTGGTTAGACTACATTCATGCTTAGTCTATGAGCGCATAATTAGATATGCAAGGATGAGAAAGATACAATCAGTTGAAGTTGCACAACTAGTGTGTGCCAGTGAAGAACAGATTAAGCAGCCGATAGTTATCATTTTGAGCTGCGACTATATTCTAATGATGTAAAGGCTATGCACCTATTGTAATTAGGTTGCCAAAATGTATATATGTTTGATTTTAAACATGCTTAATCCAATTCATTTGGAAGCATTATATGTAATAGGTTTAAGGGCTGACCTAGTTGTTTATTTTGTATGTGCGTATAAATATAAGATGTGCCCATTGTATTCAAGATGCAAGTTGATAGAGAGTTGTATTAAGCAGAGTAGAAGTGTGGAAAGAGTATATAAGATGTATTAGATCTTTGCAAGAGGTGAAAGAATCAATGCATCAAAGGAATTGATTTGACAAGCAGTGTCACAGTGACAATTCATCTAGTAGATATAGTGTATATCTGAGATCAGAAGGTTGTAGCCTTCACCACTTGAGAAGTGAGCTCTAGGACAATGCATCCAATCCCCTAGCAAGGACTATTGTAAAAGACTCCTAACAGGGTCTGACCCTTAACAAGGTCTACTATACTTAATACATTATAAAGCAACTCCTAACAGGGTTAAGGATCTTCTAACAAGGATCACTAAACACTAGTACAGAATATTAGTGGGTGTCAATTCCCACTGGGGCTTTTACCTATTTGGGTTTCCCCGTCACCATATTGGTGTTATGTGTTGATTTCATGTTTCATGTTTATGTGGATGTTCATTTTAGTACTTAAGCATTTAAGTTTAGTTTAAAGGTTAAAGTAAAAGTTAAAATATAGTGAACACTGATTCACCCCCCCTCTCAGTGTTCTCATTCCTAACATAATGCATGTAGAGAGAGGTGTACCTCATATTTGGATTTTTTTTTAGGCTGGTGATGGAAAATGGGAGCATGATGGAGTAGGTGCATGTGTAAAGAGAGCTCTAGTTAAGGAGAAATTGAGGATTTCAAGTGTAGAACTCCTTGATACTCATTCTATTGTTTATTAGTGTACTTCAACATTGTCACATAGGTACTCTTGATTCATTAGTGCATAGATTATTTTGGTTGGTTGAGTTGGGCATACTAGGAGATAGGTTGGATTGTTAAACAGTGAAAGATTCTTAAAAAATGCATTCATTTCGAATCTCAAATGCTAGTACATGGACCATTTGGAAATGAGAGTTTGATTGTAATTGTCAAAGGTGTCTTTAGTATGATTGGGATCAGTGTGAGTCAAGTGAGTGGGTTGATACGTGGGTTCCACATTATCTAACTCATTTATTTGTCATAGTCTCTGTAATAAATGATGACATGGATTGTTCACTTGACTACGACTATCTTTCAGATCTTCTACAACAAGGACATGTTTTTGCATTTTTTGCACCACAAGGAAATGATGAGAGATCAAATTAATGGTTAGCACATTGTCTTCAAGCAAAGTAGAAACTTGCACAACCAATGATAGATCATGATATGTTCTGATGCAGGAGCATCCAGGGTGTAAGAGCAATCTTGCATCACCCAAAAATATTTATGTTTTTGTATTCAATAAGGGCTATCTTATGCAGAGCTTCTATTTATGGAAACTTTCTATTTTTATCAAGTTGGTCATGTGATATTTGAATGTTCTAATTTCACATGTGGAGGTTCATCTCAGTCATATCAGCCTGCCAGTAAAGTTTCATGGCTAGATCAGGTCTAGTTTTGAAGATATTGAATATTTTCGGTATTGGCAACAGGGTACAAAAATTTTGAACTCAGTTTTGAAGGCTTTAGAGGCCCTATATGAGGTCAAAAATTTGGGTGACACATGCTTGTGCTAGTCAAGCCTGTAGAGCACTTTGTGGCCTTTCTAAAATGGGGTTATAATAGTCAATCGGGTCAACTAGTGATGACTTATGGTCTCTTGAAGTCAGGCCACCTGAAATGGCAAAAAATAATTTTTCTTCAAAATTTCTATTTGGGTTTCAAAAGTTATTTTGAGATGACTTTGATGTAATAAATTGAAAAATAAAATAATTCTAAGTTTGGTCGGCCCCAAGGGCTAAATTTTTGGAACCTTCTCGGGCGTTGGAAAATGTCTATATAAAGAAGGCCTGTAGTGTTGTCTAGGGCAGTTCTGGGTAGTAGATTTGGGTATTGATTTGAGACTTTGTCCTACAAAATATTGTAAGGGAATGCCCATGTGGCTTTGCATATTGTAATTCTAAAAGTTTGTAGGAGTTCCTAAGTGTGTAAATAGATCACCAACTATGAGGCAGTTCACACCAAGACCGTGGTTAGGGTTTCAGCACGCACCGCGAAAATGCCTCCATGAAGGAAATGTGGTAGAAGAGCTGGTGTTGTAACACCTGAGGTTAGAGCACTCTAGAGACAAGTGCAAGAATTGTAAGAAGAGATTCATAGATGAATGAATCTTAATGTCAGAGATGAAAGTGAGGATGAAGCTGAAGAAGGAAATGATGATCAAGAAGAAGGTGAAATTTTGAATCAAGAAGAAGAAAGGCTTTTTCGGGCTATTTCCAAGATCGGAAAAAGACCTAAGATCGAGGTTCTGACATTTTCTAGAAATCTTAACCCAAAACAATTGATCGACTGGATCAATGAATGTGAAGAATATTTTGAGTATGAAGATATTGAGGATCCTGATAGGGTCAAATTCATGAAGGCCGGACTAAAAGGTCATGTGAAGATCTGGTGGCAAGAGATTCAATTGGAGTGAAATAGAAGAGGAAAGGATAAAATCACAAGATGGGATCAGATGGTGGATAAATTAAAGCGATAGTTCATCCCTGTTAATTATGAGCTTGACCTACTAAAGAAAATGCAAAGTTTGAAGCAAGCAAGATGATCTATTTAGGATTATACAAAGGAGTTCTATCGAATCCTCATCAGAATAGGCCATGCAAAAGTTGATAAGGAGAAAGTTTCTCATTACCTTAATGGGTTTAGGCCAAGCATTCAGGAGGAGCTGAATTTGGTTTGAATGAATAGTATTGAAGAGGCATACTAGTTTGCACTAATAGTAGAGGAAAAGCTGAATAAGAAGTTCAAGAGCAGACAAAATGGAAGAGGTCACATTGGATGATCTGGTGGATGGTCATATGGAAGCCAAAATGAAGATCTGAAAAAGAAGAATGAAGCCAATAGTAGTCAAAATTGGAGAGGAAAAAATTTCAATCATTTCCAAGATCAGAACAATAGAGATCAGAGAGGAAGAGGAAGAGGACAAGGTTCAGGAAGAGGAGGCTTCCGTGGAACATGTTTTCACTATGGAGAGGAAGTTCATTGGGCATTTGAATGTCCACAATGCCAAGGAAGGATAGATAGGAGGAATGAAGGCTAGGCTAGAGTTGCACATGTAGATGAAGATGCCAAATCATCAAATTCTAAAGATGCTAAAAGTGGAGAAACGTTGATTAACAGAAGAGTCCTGCTGAGTGGTGAGAATGAACCTGAACAAAGGAAGAGCCTATTTCATACTAGATGCAAGTGTGAGGGTAAATGTTGTGATGTGATTATTGATAGTGGAAGCACTAATAATTTGGTGTTAGAAGAGATGGTGACAAAGTTGAAGCTCAAAAGACAGAAACACCCACATCCATATCAAATTGCCTGGGTGCAGGATGACCACAAGGTCATGGTCAGTGAACAGTGCCTGGTAAAGTTCAAGATCAGCGGGTAACAAGATGAGGTACTATGTGATATCATATCTATGGATGCATGTCATATGTTGTTGGGTAGACTATGGGAGTTTGACAAATGTGCTATCCACAATGGTCATGCGAATACCTATTCCCTGACAAAGGATGGAGTGTGACTTAAGCTAAAACCATTGAAGGAGACCAAAGAAAAGGTATGTGGTAATGCAAGAATAACATTTGTTGATGGAAAAAAATTTCTATATGGAATGAGGCATGAGCATGTGTGTTTTTCTTTAATTCTAAAAACTAGTAAAGAGGAAATAGAGGATGTACTTGTAGAGGTTGCAAATTTGTTGAATGAGTTTCAGGATATTGTATCTGATAATATACTTTTGGATTACCACTGGTAAGGAAGATCAGTCATCAGATGGATTTGATTCCAGGACCTAGTTTTCCAAACAAGGCAGCACACAGAATGACACCAGTAGAAAGTGAAGAGTTGAACAGACAATTACATGAGTTATTGTAGAAGGGGTTGATTTGAGAGAGTCTGAGTCCCTGTGCTGTACTAGGAGTATTAGCACCAAAGAAGAATGGAAAATGGAGGATGTGTATAGATTCTAGAGCAATAAACAAGATCACAATCAAGTACCGATTTCCATTTCCATGAATGGATGATATTATGGACTGTTTGGGTGGGGCTGTGTATTTCTCAAAGATAGATCTAAAGAGTGGATATCACCAGATTTAGATCAGAGAAGGAAATGAATGGAAGACTACCTTCAAGACAAAGGAAGGACTGTATGAGTGGTTAGTCATGCCTTTTGGGCTAACCAATGCATTGAGCACTTTCATGCGACTCATGAACGAGGTTCTAAAAGAATTTTTGGGTAAGTCTATCATTGTTTACCTAGATGATATTTTGATCTTTAGAAAGATATTGGAGGAACATATGATGCATATTCGTATGGTGTTTGAGAAGCTGAGAGATGAGAAATTGTTGATTAATTTGAAGAAGTGCAGTTTTGTGAAGGAGTTAGTGTATTTGGGATTTGTAGTTTCAGTAGAAGGTCTAAAAATGGACCCAGAGAAAGTACAAGCTATCCTTGAATGGCCTACTCCAAGGAGTGCTACTGAGGTAAGATCTTTTCATGGTTTGGCTAGTATTTACAGAAAGTTTATCAAAAATTTTAGCAGTATTTGTGGACCCTTGACTGAAACAATGAGAGGGGATAGAAAAGAGTTCAAGTTGACTAATGGGGTAGATAAGAGTTTTAAAATGTTGAAATAGAAAGTTACAGAACAACCTATTTTAGCACTTCTAGAATTTAATAAGGTGTTAAAAGTAGACTTTGATGCTAGTGGTACTGCAATAGGAGCTGTTATGAGCCAAGAAGGTAAATCTATTGCTTATTTCAGTGAGAAGTTAAATGATGCCAAGAGAAAATATTATGTATATGATCAGGAATTTTATGCTATAGTTCAGGCATTGAAGAAGTGGAGACACTATCTGCTTCCTAAGGAGTTTTTTTTGTATATAGATCATCAAACTTTGCAATATTTGAATAGTCAAAGAAAGTTGAATCAAAGGCATTTGAAATGGGTTGATTTTTTGCAGAGCTATACATTTGTTTTGAAACACAGAAGTGGAAAGTCTAATAGGGCTAAAGATGCACTTAGAAGAAAGCAACTATTGCTGATAGAGATGCAGATTGAGTTGTTTGGGTTCAAAGAAATCAAGGATTTGTATCCAGATAATCCTGATTTTGGTGAAGCTTGGAAAGCTTGTAAAGAACCTGTTACTATAGACAGAACAAAGTGGCTAGATTTTATCATTCAAGATGATATGCTATTCAGAGGGAGTTAGTTGTGCATTCCAAGAAGTTCTATGAGGGAGAATCTCATCAAGGAGAAGCATAGCAGAGGATTAGCTAGACATTTTGGTCGAGATAAAACCCTTGCTTTGGTTAGTGAGAATTATTATTGGCCACAGTTGTAGCAAGATGTCAAGAAGTTTGTATAGAGTTGCAGAGTATGTCAGATGGAAAAAGGAGTGAAGTAGAATATAGGGTTGTATCAGCCATTACCTGTACCAGAGAAGCCTTGGGAGGATATCAGTATGAACTTTGTTCTTGGATTACCAAGGACATAGTGGGGACATGATTCAATTTTTGTGGTAGTTGACAAATTTTAGAAGATGGCACATTTTATTCTCTGCAAGAAGACTAATGATGTTGTTCATGTAGCAGAATTGTTTTTCAGAGAAGTAGTGAGACTACATGGTTTGTCAAAGATAATAGTTTCAGATCGGGACACTAAGTTTGTTGGATAATTCTGGCATACATTGTGGAAGAAGTTGAAGATAGATTTGAAGTTCAATTCATCACATCATCCACAGACTGATGGATAGATAGAGGTGGTGAATAGGAGTTTGGAGAATTTGTTGACATGTTTGGTTGGAGATAAGCCAATATCATGGGATTTGATCTTACCACAAGCAGAATTTGCATACAATAATTCTGTCAATAGGAACACTAGTAAATCACCATTCTAGATTGTATATGTAAGTAGTCCCAGAAATGCATCTGAATTGAGAAAAATAGATAAAGGAGAAATAAGTAGTGTTGAAGCTGAGGATTTTGCAGAACATTTGAAAAACATTCATGAGGAGGTGAGGAAGCACATTACCAAGATAAATGCATAGTATAAGGCTAAGGCAGATTTGAAAAGGAAGCATAAGAAATTTCAGGTTGGAGATGAAGTCATGGTTCATTTGCGGAAGGAGCAATTTTTAGTTGGTACATATAACAAGCTGAAAATGAAGAAGTTTGAGCCATGTAAGATACTGAAGAAGCATGATTCAGGAAATACATATGACGTCGAGTTTCCTACTGAGCTGAATATTTCACCAGTATTTAATGTTTTAGATCTGATAGAGTATCTTGGAGGAGGTGTTGAAGATGAGGTTATAACAACATAGTGGAGTATTCCAACAATGAGTTTAGACATCAAGGAGATTGAAGACATACTGGATAGTCATGTTGGCAGAAGCACAAGAAATATGACATATGAAAAATATCTAGTCAAGTGGAAAGGATGACTTGTTGAAGATTCATCATGGCTGACAAAGGAGGAGGTTAACCATTTTGGTTTTCCTCTACACACCTGAGACGTGACTAGGTCACTTCTCAAATTACCCTAGGTGTCTGATGGAGGAGCATCCAGGGTGTAAGAGAAATCTTGCATCACCCAAAAATATTTATGTTTTTATATTCAATAAGGGCTATGTTGTGTAGAGCTTCTATATATGGAAACTTGCTATTTTTAGCAAGTTGGTCATGCGATCTTGGAATGTTCTGATTTTACATGTGGAGGTTCATCTTAGTCATATCAGCCTGCCAGTAAAGTTTCATAGCTAGATCAAGTTTAGTTTTGAAGATATTGAAGATTTTTGGTATTGGCAGCAGGGTACATAAACTTTGAACTCAGTTTTGAAGGATTTAGAGGCCTTGGATGAGGTCAAAAATTTGGGTGACAGGTGCTTGCACCACTCAAGCCTATAGAGCGCTTCATGGCCTTTTTGAAATGGGGTTATAATCAATCAGGTCAACTGGTGATGACTTATGGTCTCTCGAAGTCGGGCCACCTGAAATGGCAGAAAATAATTTTCTCTCAAAATTTTTGTTTGGGTTTCAAAAGTTATTTTGAGCCAACTTTGATGTAATAAATTGAAAAAAAAAATAATTCTAAGTTTGGTCGGTCTCAAGGGCTAAATTTCTAGAACCTTCTCGGGCAGTGGAAAATGCCTATATAAAGAAGGCTCGTAGTGTTGTCTAGGGAAGTTCTAGGTAGTAGATCTGGGTATTGATTCGAGGCTTTGTCGTATAAAATATTGTAAAGGAATGCCCATGTGCCTTTTCATATTGTAATTTTGAAAGTTTGTAATTCCACATTTGTGGAGATCATAAGAAGCCAATTTTTTATTCTTGCATATTATTTTTGTTTCTCTATTTCTATTATGTGTTTGTGGTATTAAGGGAAGCACCCTTCATCAAGTGGTATCAGAGTAGGAGTTCCTGAGTGTGTAAATAGATCACCGACTGTGAGACAGTTTGCACCAGGACCGTAGTTAGGGTTTCAGCATGCATCATGAAAATGCCTCCATGAAGGGAATGTGGCGGAAGAGCTGGTGTTGTAACACCTAAGGTTAGAGTGCTCTAGAGACAAGTGTGAGCATTCTAAGAAGAGATTCAAAGAGGAATGAATCTTAATGTCAGAGATGAAAGTGAGGATGAAGCCGAAGAAGGAAATGATGATCAAGAAGAAGAAGGTGAAATTTTGAATCAAGAAGAAGAAAGGCTTTTCTGGGCCATTTCCAAGATCGGGAAAAGACCTAAGATCAAGGTTTTGACATTTTCTAGAAATTGTAACCCAGAAGAATTGATCGACTGGATCAATGAATGTGAAGAATATTTTGAGTATGAAGATATTAAGGATCGTGATAGGGTCAAATTTGCGAAGGCCAGACTGAAAGGTCATGTGAAGATCTGGTGGCAAGAGATTCAATTGGAGTGAAATAGAAGAGGAAAGGATAAAATCACAAGATGGGATCGGATGGTGGATAAATTAAAGTGACAGTTCATCCCTATTGATTATGAGCTTGACCTACTCAAGAAAATGCAAAGTTTGAAGCAAGCAGAATGATATGTTCAGGAGTATATAGAGGATTTCTATCAAATCCTCATCAGAATAGGCCATGCAGAAGCTGATAAGGAGAAAGTTGCCCATTACCTTAATGGGTTGATGCCAAGCATTCAGGAAGAGTTGAATCAAGTTCAAATGAATAGTATTGAAGAGGCATACCAGTTTTCCCTAAAAGTAGAGGAAAAGCTGAACAAGAAGTTCGAGAGCAGACAAAATAGAAGAGGTCATGGTGGATGATCTGGTGGATGATCATATGGAGGCCAAAATGAAGATCTAAAAAATAAGGATGAGGCCAGTAGCAGTCAAAATTAGAGAGGAAACAATTCCATTCATTTCCAAGATTAGAACAATAGAGATCAGAGAGGAAGAGGAAGAGGACAAGGTTTAGGAAGAGGAGGCTTCTGCAGAACATATTTTCACTGTGGAGAGGAAGGTCATAGGGAATTTGAATGTCCTCAAAACTGAGCAAGGATAGATAGGAGGAATGAAGGCCAAACCAGAGTTGCACATATAGATGAAGATGCCAGATCATCAAATTATGAAGATGCTTAAAGAGGAGAAATATTGATTAATAGAAGAGTCCTGCTAAGTGGTGAGAATGAACCTGAACAAAGGAGGAGCCTATTTCACACTAGATACAAGTGTGAGGGTAAGTTCTATGATGTGATTATTGATAGTGGAAGCACTGATAATTTGGTGTTAGAAGAGATGGTGACAAAGTTGAAGCTCAAAAGAAAGAAACACCCACATCCATATCGAATTGCTTGGGTGTAGGATGACCACAAGGTCATGGTCAGTGAACAGTGACTGGTAAAGTTCAAGATTGGTAGGTAACAAGATGAGGTACTATGTGATATCATATCTATGGATGCATGTCATATGTTGTTGGGTAGACCGTGGCAGTTTGATAGATGTGCTATCATGATGGTCATGCAAATACCTATTCTCTAACAAAGGATGGAGTGCGACATAAGCTAAAGCCATTAAAGGAGACTGAAAAAAAGGTATGTGGTAATGCAATCATAACATTTTTTGATGGAAGAAAATTCCTAGATGGTATAAGGCATGAGCTTGTGTGTTTTTCTTTAATTCCAAAAGTTGGTAAAGAGAAAATGGAAGATATACTTGTAGAGGTTGCAGATTTGTTGAATGAGTTTTAGGATATTGTATTTGATAATGTAGCTGATAGATTAACACTAGTAAGGAAGATCATTCATCAGATGGATTTCATTCTAGGAGCCAGTTTTCCAAACAAGGCAGCACACTGAATGACACCAGCAGAAAGTGAAGAGTTGAATAGACAAGTACATGAGTTATTGCAGAATGGGTTGATTCGAGAGAGTCTGAGTCCCTATGATGTACTAGTAGTATTAGCATCAAAGAAGAATGGAGAATGAAGGATGTGTATAGATTCTAGAGAAATAAACAAGATCACAATCAAGTACTAGTTTCTATTGCCATGAATGGATGATATTATGGACTGTTTGAGTGGGGCTATGTATTTCTCAAAGATAGATCTGAAGAGTGGATATCACCAGATTCAAATTAGAGAAGGAGATGAATGGAAGACTACCTTCAAGATGAAGGAAGGACTATATGAGTGGTTAGTCATGCCTTTTGGGCCAACCAATGCACCGAGCACTTTCATCCGGCTCATGAATGAGGTTCTGAAAGAATTTCTGGGTAAGTTTGTCATTGTTTACCTAGATGATATTTTGATCTTTAGCAAGAAATTGGAGGAACATATGATGCATATTCATATGGTGTTTGAGAAGCTGAGAGATGAGAAATTGTTGATTAATTTGAAGAAGTGCAGTTTTGTGAAGGAGTTAGTGTATTTCGGATTTTTAGTTTTAGCAAAAGGTCTAAAAATGGACCCAAAGAAAGTATAGGCTATCCTTGAATGGCCTACTCTAAGGAGTGCTACTAAGGTAAGATATTTTCATGGTTTGGCTAGTATTTACAGAAAGTTTATTTGAAATTTTTGTAGTATTTGTGGACCCTTGACTGAAACAATCAGAGGGGATAGGAAAGAGTTCAAGTGGACTAATGGGGCAGATAAGAGTTTTAAACTATTGAAACAAAAAGTTACAAAAAAACCTATTTTAGCACTTCTAGATTTTAATAAGGTGTTTCAAGTAGACTTTGATGCTAGTGGTATTGCAATAGGAGCTGTTATGAGCCAAGAAGGTAAACCTATTGCTGTTTTAGTGAAAAGTTAAATGATGCCAAGAGGAAATATTGTATTTATGATCAGGAATTTTATGCTATAGTTCAAGCATTGAAGAAGTGGAGGCACTATCTACTTCCTAAATAGTTTGTTTTGTATATAGATCATCAAGCTTTGCAATATTTGAATAGTCAAGGAAAGTTGAATGAAAGGCATTTGAAATGGGTTGAGTTTCTGCAGAGCTATACATTTGTTTTGAAACACAGAAGTGGAAAGTATAATAGGGTTACAGACGTGCTTAGCAGAAGGCAACTATTGCTGATAGAGATGCAGATTGAGGTGGTTGGGTTTAAGGAACTCAAGGATTTGTATCCAAAGGATGCTGATTTTGGTGAAGCTTAGAAAGCTTGTAAAGAACCTGTTACTCTAGACAGAATGAAGTGGCTGGATTTCATCATTCAAGATAATATGCTATTTAGAGGGAGTCAGCTGTGCATTCCAAGAAGTTCTATGAGGGAGAATCTCATCAAGGAGAAGCATAGCAGAGGATTGGCTAGACATTTTGGTCAAGATAAAACCCTTGCTTTGATTAGTGAGAATTATTATTGGCCATAGTTGCAGCAAGATGTCAAGAAGTTTGTAGAGAGTTGTAGAGTATGTTAGATGGTGAAAGAAGTGAAGAAGAATATAGGGTGGTATCAACCATTACCTATACTAGAGAATCTTGGGAGGATATTAATATGGACTTTGTTCTTGGATTACCGAGGACACAGCGGGGACATGATTCAATTTTTTGTGGTTGTTGAAAGTTTTTTGAAGATGACCTATTTTATTCCCTACAAGAAGACTAATGATGTTGTTCATGTAGTAGAATTGTGTTTCAGAGAAGTAGTGAGACTACATGGTTTGCCAAAGACCATAGTTGTAGATCGAGACACTAAGTTTGTTGGATACTTCTGGCATACATTGTGGAAGAAGTTGAAGATAGATTTGAAGATCAGTTCATCAGATCATCCATAGACTGATGGATAGATAGAGGTGGTGAATAGGAGTTTGGGGAATTTGCTGAGATGTTTGGTTGGAGATAAGCCAACAGGATGAGATTTGATCTTACCACAAGCAGAATTTGCATACAATAATTCTGTCAACATGAGCACTGGTAAATCACCATTCCAGATTGTATATGGAAGTAGTCCCAGAAATGCATCTGAATTGAGAAAGATAGATAAAGGAGAAATAAGTAGTGTTGAAGCTAAGGATTTTGCAGAACATTTGAAGAACATCCATGAGGAGGTGAGGAAGCACATTACCAAGATGAATGCATAGTATAAGGCTAAGGTAGATGAGAAAAGGAGGCATAAGGAGTTTCAGATTGGAGATGAAGTCATGGTTCATTTGCGGAAGGAAGGATTTTCAGTTGGTACATATAACAAGCTGAAAATGAAGAAGTTTGGGCCATGTAAGATACTGAAGAAGCATGATTCAGGAAATGCATGATGTCAAGTTACCTACTGAGCTGAATATTTCACCAGTATTTAATGTTTTAGATTTGATAGAGTATCATGAAGGAGGTGTTAAAGATGAGGTTACAACAGCACAGTGGAGTATTCCAACAATGAGTTCAGATATCAAGGAGATTGAAGACATACTAGATAGTCATGTTGGTAGAAGCACAAGGAATATGACATATGAATAATATCTGGTCAAGTGGAAAGGATGACCTATTGAAGATTCATCATGACTGACAAAGGAGGAGGTTAATCATTTTGGTTTTCCTCTACACACCTAAGATGTGATGGGGTCACTTCTCAAATTACCTTAGGTGTCTAATGCAGGAGCATCCAAGGTGTAAGAGCAATCTTGCATCACCCAAAAATATTTATGTTTTTGTATTCAATAAGGGCTATCTTGTGTAGAGCTTCTATTTATGGAAACTTGCCATTTTTAGCAAGTTGGTCATGCGATCTTGGAATGTTCTAATTTTACATGTGGTGGTTCATCTCAGTCATATCAGCCTACCAGTAAAGTCTCATGGCTAGATCAGGTCTAGTTTTGAAGATATTGAAGATTTTCGGTATTGGCAGTAGGGTACAGAAACTTTAAACTTAGTGTTGAAGGCTTTAGAGGCCTCAGATGAGGTCAAAAATTTGGGTGACAGGCACTTGTGCTAGTCAAGCCTATAGAGCGCTTCGTGGCCTTTCTGAAATGGGGTTATAATAGTCAATCAGGTCAACTGGTGATGACTTATGGTCTCTCAAAGTCGGGCCACCTGAAATGGCAGAAAATAATTTTCCTTCAAAATTTTTGTTCGGGTTTCAAAATTTATTTTGAGCTGACTTTGATGTAATAAATTGAAAAATAAAATAATTCTAAGTTTGGTCGGCCCCAAGGGCTAAATTTATAGAACCTTCTCAGGTGTTGGAAAATGCCTATATAAAGAAGGCCCGTAGTGTTGCCTAGGGCAGTTCTGGGTAGTAGATCTAGGTATTGATTCAAGGCTTTGTCCTATAGAATATTGTAAGGGAATGCCCATGTGGCTTTGCATATTGTAATTTTGAAAGTTTTTAATTCCACATTTGTGGAGATAATAAGAAGCCAATTTTTTGTTCTTGCATATTGTTGTTGTTTCTCTGTTTCTGTTATGTGTTTGTGGTATTAAGGGGAGCATCCTTCATCATGTTCACATATTCAATAGGATCACATGTCATTGTGAGAACATGATTGTGCACATATATAATTAGAAATAATGGCATTCTGGCATTTGAAGACTACAAGAAGCACAAAACTAATCCCATGTATTCACACCTTGTTATAGAAGACAATGTTAAGTTGTTGAAACATCAAGGAAAACCAAAGACAAAGGAACTTTGGACTATTAGTACTGTTGATCATGAAGTAATTTTGAATACCCTCAAGAAGAGAGATGACCCTTCAGGGACACTTCAGTAGGTAAGTTCAACTCAAGTTGCAAGGTTTTCCATGTTTATTACAATTAAGTTCCATAAATTAATTGTAGTTTTCTTCTTTATTTGTTTGAGCCAATAAACTTGGTTTTGTATGTGGATTGTAAATGCACTTGGATACATATATGATAGATATAGAAGATCAAGGTGTGCATTTGATTATCCTATCTTTTATGATGGTAAACTTCACTATGCATTGGCTAGTTATGTTCTTTGGTTCATTTAGTTACTTATACACTCATAATCTTTTTGTCAACCTATATAAACTTCTTATATTCTAGATATTAACTTTTCTTTTGCCTTCTAAATGTAGGGATTGGAATGTAGATGTCATCGAGTACCATGTGTTAAACTTATACACTTTAGGAGTGGAAAGGACACTTATTTTTTATATATAGTTGTGTATCTAATATTTTGTATATAAAAACAACAATCAAATGTAATGTGCATAATTAGATGCCAAATTTTGTATATAAAAAATTAGATGTAAAAAATGAAATATAAAAGAGCCCATGGGGTTGATTTTCAAATATTAAGAGCCCACATTTGTATCGACTTAATGTCATGTAAAGTGCAAAAATGTACATTTGTATTGTCTTAATTCCATGTATTGTCTTAATTCCATGTACATTTGTATCATAAAATGATGTAAAAGTCAGAGTCATTGAGTGAAAATTGGTCAAATTTGTCCAAAGTAAAATGGTGATTCCTTGGGGTGAAGGGATAGTGTTGAAGGATTGCATCCTAGTACCAAATGGATTGTGCCATTAACTCTAATTGGGAAGGTAAACACTAGTGACAACCCCATTTTGACCATAGAGTCACTAGAACATTCATGACCATGCCAGACCAAAGTGTCCCCAAGGTGCACTAAGCACAATTGGGTAGAGATCTTTCAAGGCTTGTATCTTGAACCCCGTGAGAAGTATCGGTGAACCATGAGATGCTAGAGGACCCTATTTATAAAGCCTACAATAAAATCTCTCTATTATAAGAGATTCAAATTTGTTTGAATTTGGCACGCCAGTCTTGCTTGATGCAAAAACTTGTAGTGAGGATCAGTTGAAAGTTGCACCACTGGGTTTCTTCCAAACCGTTCATCTTGGCACCAAGTGGACTAAACCATTAGCTTTGGTTGGGTGGGTAAATGCTAGTGAAAACCTCTTTTTGACCATAGAGTCACTAGAACATTCACGACCATGCCAGACCAAAGTGTCCCCAAGGTGCACTAAGCATGATTGGGCAGTGATCTTTTGAGGCTCATATCTTAGACCCTATGAGAGATATCGATGAACTATGAGATGATAAAGGATCATGTTTCTAAGGCCTACAATAACCTCTCTTCATTCTGGGAGATTTGATTTTGTTTAAATTTGGCATGCCAGTCTTTCTTGATGTCAAAACTTGCAATGAGGGTCAATTAAAAGTTGCACCACTGGGTTTCTTCCAAACCGTTTGTCCCAGCACTGAATGAACTATGCCATTAGCTCTAGTTGGGTGGTTAAACACTAGTGACAACCCTATTTCAACCATAGAGTCACTAGAATGTTCTTAACCATGTCTGACCAAAGTGTCTCCAAGGTGCACTAAGCACGATTGGGAAACAATCTTTCGAGGCTTGTATCTCAGACCTCATGAGAGGTATTGGTGAATCATGAGGTTCTACAGGACCATGTTTTTTAGTCTTACAATAACCTCTCTCTATCTTGGGAGATTCAAATTTGTTTGAATTTCCCATGCCAATCTCGCTTGATGCCAAAACTTGTAATGAGAGTCAGTTGAAAGTTGCACCACTAAGTTTATTCCAAACCATTCATCCTAGCACCAAATGGACTATAACATTAGCTCCGATTGGGTAGTTAAACACTAATGACAACCCCATTTTGACCATAGAGTCATTAGAACGTTCGTGAACATGCCGGACCAAAGTGCCCCTAAATGGACTATGCCATTAGCTCTGGTTGGGTGGGTAAACACTAGTGACAACCCTATTTCAACCATAGAGTCACTAGAATGTTCTTAACCATGTTCGACCAAAGTGTCTCCAAGGTGCACTAAGCATGATTGGGAAATGATCTTTCAAGGATTGTATCTCAAACCCCATGAGAGGTATTGGTGAATCATGAGGTTCTACAGGACCATGTTTTTGAGTCCTACAATAACCTCTCTCTATTTTAGGAGATTCAAATTTGTTTGAATTTCCCATGCCAATCTCGCTTGATGCCAAAACTTGCAATGAGAGTCAGTTGAAAGTTGCACCACTAAGTTTCTTCCAAACCATTCATCCTGGGACCAAATGGACTATAACATTAGCTCTGATTGGGCACTTAAACACTAATGACAACCCCATTTTGACCATAGAGTCATTAGAACATTTGCGAACATGCCGGACCAAAGTGCCCCTAAGGTGCACTAAGCACAATTAGACAACGATCTTTCAAGGCTCGTATCTCAAACCCCATGAGAGGTATCAAAAAACTATGAGATGCTATAGGACCATATTTTTGAAGCCTACAATAACCTTTCTCCATTTTGGGAGATTCAAATTTGTTTGAATTTGGCACGCCAGTCTCGCTTGATGCCAAAACTTGCAGTGAGGGTCAGCTGAAAGTTGCACCACTGGGTTTCTTCTAAACTGTTCATCCTAGCACCAAATGGACTATGGCATTAGATCCGATTGGGTGAGTAAACACTAGTGACAACCCCATTTTGACCATAGAATCACTTGAACATTCGTGACCATGCTAGACCAAAGTGTGCCCAAGGAGCACTAAGCATGATTGGGCAGCAATCTTTTGAGGCTCATATCTCAGACCCCATGAGAATTATTGGCTGATTGTGAGATGCTACAATAACATGTTTCTAAGGCATACAATAACCTCTATCTATTTTGGGAGATTCAAATTTGTTTTAATTTGGCACACTAGTCTCGCTTGATGCTAAAACTTGTAGTGAGGGTCAGTTGAAAGTTGCACCACTGAGTTTCTTCCAAACCGTTCATCCTGGCACCGAATGGACTGCACCATTAGCTCTGATTGGGTAGGTAAACACTGGTGACAACTATTTTTTGACCACAGAGTCACTATAATGTTCATGACCATGCCGGACCAAAGTGTCCCCAAGGTGCACTAAGCATGATTGGGCAATGATCTTTTGAGGCTCGTATCTTAGACCTCGTGAGAGCTATTGGTGAACCATGAGATACTATAGGACCATGTTTATGAGGCCTACAATAACCTCTCTCCATTCTGGGAGATTACAATTTGTTTGAATTTTTCATGCTAGTCTTACTTGATGCCAAAACTTGTGGTGAGGGTCAGTTGAAAGTTGCACCACTAGATTTCTTCCAAATCATTTGTCCTAGCACTGAATGGTCTATGCCATTAGCTCTACTTGGGAAGGTAAATGCTAATGAAAACCCTTTTTTAACTACAAAGTCACTAGAACATTTGCGAACATGCCAGACCAAAGTGTCTGTAAGGTGCACTAAGCACCATTGCATATGTTGGTGAGCATTCTGGTGTGTCAAGAGGCAAAGTGGGTGTTGGTTGTATTCTCTATTCTGAAAGTTTCCTTTCAAAATTTTGATTCTTTGAGGGTTTTCCCTATTTTCTGTGTTGAAAATCTCCTGCAATTTCCCATTCTCAAAGCTTGAGAATTGATCAGAATTAAAAAAACCCTAAGTGCTAGGTTAGAGTATGCTTAATAATCCAAAAAACCCTAGAAAAACTTAGTTAGGTTCTATTTTTCTATTACTTTTTAAAATCACTTAAAGAACCTTTTTAGCATGTGCTTTTTATTTATTCACGACCAGTCATTTAGTCTCCTCAAAAATTTGGCATATTACTTTTAGTCAAGCGACATCCCAAAACTCTTTAGTCGCGTGATCTCTTTAAGTTGTAAGAATATTCTCTTTTCACAAGTGACTCAGTAGATGATCTTAGTCGGGAAGTCTCCAAATGATTTGAATAGCTTTATGAGATCCAGCAACTACACAAATAAATATTTTAAATATAACTATAGTTGCCCAGTCTCTAAATCCTACATACACTCAGTCGAGCGATCTCCAGATAAAGTGGTGAAATAATAAATCTTTCAGTGACTATGAGATAGACTATAGTTGTTAAGTCTCTAGATATAATAAATCAAAGATATTTTCATTCAGTCACCTGATCTCTTTAAAAAGTCAAAGTCAAGTAAAGTTCATGAGATTAAGCAACTACCGTTGATTTTCCTCTTCAAAAGATAAAATCTAATGGTAGTCTCTTAATCACTTAATTAAGATGATGTCATCCAAAAACTACAGAGATTGAGTGACTTCCATTGGATTAAGATCATGTGGTTGAAATTTGATCTCGCATATCTTTAATATTTCAAAGGTTTTGTTTCAAAAAATGAGCACCGTCAAATTGAGATCATGTGGCTGGCATGAAGTCATGAGAAGAAGTCAAGGTTTATTAAAAGTTGCAGCAATTAAGAGACTTCTCTTTAGTCGCTAGATCTCTAGATGGGCAAGGTCGGGTAGTCTCCAGAAAAGTTTGAAAATTCAACAAGGTTTTGGTGATTAAGAGACTCACAACAGTCGCTAAGTCTCTCAATGAAAAGTAAAGGTAAAGAGACTTAAGGAAGACCGTTAGATTAAGATCTAATGGTAGTCGCAAGGTCTCAGAATGAAACCGATAAATGATAAATATTTTAGCAACAAGGAGATGGACTATAGTCGCTGAGTCTCAGAATGCAAAAATTAAAGTTTCAAAAGATCATTGAATTGCTAGATAAAGTCATGATAAGCTAAAATATTCAGCGACTATGATTTCTTCCTTTAGTCGCTAGGTCTTGAGATAAGTTTTAAAAATATTAAATCATTCAGTGACTAAGAAACTCTTCTCAGTTGCTTAATCTCTGAAAATAATGAAAAAGCACCAAGTCTTTTAGCGACTATGAGGAGTTGTGTAGTCGCTAGGTCGCCAGAAATCAAAATTTGATTGCCTATCACTTTCTCAGCACTCAGCTAGTGAATTGAGTTATGAGCATGCCAAGTAATGACAATAGTGACATGAATTACAGAGCTTGAGTCTCAAATGGTCCAATGCATTCAATTCTTCAAAATAAATACAACTAACTGTTATTCATTCTAAATTCACCAAGCATTTCAGAGAGCCAAAGCTAGAAAGTTATGAGATTTTCTAAGTTTTCCAGCAATCAAAGAGTTCAAAAGTTTAGAATTTCTACAAGAACTTTTATCAGTTGATCAAGAATGAGTCATCCAATAATGAGCGAAGCTTCTACCACTAAGGGAGCTAAGGATAAAGGGAAGGAGAGTTACTCAGATGAATTTATCACTTTTCTTCCTGAATCCATACAAAACAAAAAGGTCAATGATGAAATTTTCACTGATGATCTAGCATTTTGTAGAGATGCAAAGACACATGATGTGACTAGGATGTGTTTATTTAGATATTTTTATAGGAATTTTGAAAGCTCGGTGCCCATTTCAAACCCTTGGACCTCAGGGTTGGCTAGGTTGATAGTACCATACATCTTCCTGGATATAGATTTGTTGATTGAATTGGCCAACAGATATGACCCCTTGTCAAAAACTATAAGGAAAGATGATGCCTCAGCCTTGGTCACACTGGATAGAAATTCATTCATGAAATCTTTTGGTATACATATCCCAATGGCTACAGAGATTAATTTGCAGGCCCGAGTGAATAGATATGTTAGGGAGTCAACCCTAGTTGCTAGAGAAATCCAAAATCATGTGCCAAAACCCAACATAAATTACATTGCGGCAACACCAGGGACTACTCCATACTTCTACAAGGACTTGAATTTATATATCAATTATATTTCATATGGATTGTGCAGAGTGTTGGGAGTGGATGGTGGTGGAGAGAGAATTTCATATGACATTCTAATGTTGGTACTAGACTCATAGAGTCTCCATGTAAGGAGAGGATATGAATACATAGGATATGTAATAAGTAAAATGCATGAAGGACTTGAGGCTATTAGGAAGAGGGATCCATCTCCTAGGTTTATGCATTATTCACTATTGATGCATATTATTTTGTATCATAATTATAATATCATGGATTTTCATTACCTCCAACCTAAGATGATGTGGAACGGTCAACCTAATCTAGTCCAGTTGTGGATAAGGGTGTGGAATTTTACTTCTAGGGAGAATGATTTTTGTGCTTTTCAGAACTGGATAGTACATCCAATTTTGTTCATCTTAGGATTAAATCTATCTAGGCTGCCAGTCAAAGTTTTTCAATTACTAAGGCCTTGTCAATTTGTTGACAAGTGGACAAGAAATCACAACTAGGGTGATTTTTATTATGAGAAGACTTACATAATGATCAGAGTTTATGGGTGCCCCTAGCCATCTCATGTTCTCCCATTTTATGTGCCACCAAGGATTGCAGTGCTAGAGTTTATTTGGCAACACATGTTGACTGATAAGGAGCATTTGGCCCCACACAGAAAGGGTACTTTTACCCCTAGGCACTTCAAAGTCTGCAACTTCACAATTGGGAAGAATGCATTGAATAAACTAAATGACTAGTTAGGCCACTACAGAATGAGTGCTACCTTGTACAGATATAAAGTTAGGCCACATTGCCTTATTTATAAAGGCTAGCTGAAATGACTAGTTAGGCCACATTGCCTTATTTATAAAGGCTAGCTGAAATGATGGTAAATTTCAATGCTTTGGTCAATTATTTAGAGGGATTAATTGATGATAAGGAGAGGGAAAAAGAAAAGCACTCTTCATCAGAATATGAAGAAGACAGTGATGGTTATTCAGTACACAACCTTCCTTCCATGGAATAACTACCTTCTACTGAGCAAGAAGGAGATGAGAATGTAGTTGTGGATTTGATAGAACTTCCAAGTTCTTAGGATACCGGTGAGCCTCGTCTCAAAAGGAAAAAGCTTCAAATTGGAGAGCCCTCACAAGAAGGGCTATTGAGAAGAAAAATGATAGAGTGGGAGCTCTAATTATTGGCACAAGGGCCTATGATCACTAATTGAGGAAAAGGATCAAAGAATAGAAGAGATAACAAAAGGAGGTAGTAGAGGAAATAGAGTTTCCATTGGGTCTCTGTCAAGATGAAAGATTTCTCCAGCATGATGCTTTCTTGAAAGATGATGAATTCATTAAGACAGATGAATTCAAAAACTTCCTCTTATGGCATAAGCAACAACAAGTTGCTTCTAGTGTGAAAATCATAGAATACGGCCAAGTGCCAGATGAGGCTACTCAAGCACTGAAAGATTATGATCCTGAATTAGAAACAATTACCCCTGAGGATGCCAGAAGGTTGGTAAAGGCTAGCAATATTCTACTTGTGCCTAGTTGGGACCTTGCCTCTGCCTTCATCATATATCAAATAAGAAGGCAACCGGACATAAATTTGTCCTCAGAGACCCAAGTAGGGGATATAATAAAAGGATTTAGGTATAGCACAAAGAACCAAGCACTGGCTACGTGGAGCCTATATCCCAAGGATCAGAAGCCTTCTCTTTTGAATGTAAAATAAAAAATGGAAGGAGATAAGATTGTGTGGTCAATCGACAATACAGGTGACCTTGAGATTTCATAGGTCCTCACTCATTCTATAAGATTAAATGAGGATAAATCCAAGCAACTTGTAGATAGGTTTAAGAACCTATTTGAATATTATAGTGCACTTGTTAGGGATAGGGAAGTGCATATCATGAAGGAAAAAGAATTGGAGAAAATAGTTGAAGAATTATCTTTGAAGATAATAAATATGCATGTGATTGTCCCTCAACCACCTGAGCAACCCCCACAATCAGAATAGTAGAGTGTAGAAGGAAAAGAAGATGCTATAGAACAAACTAATGTAGAGTAGAATAGAGTGGCATTGGATGCCTTATTGAGGATTTTGCAGCATAGAATTGATGCCCTGAAAGAAAAGGCAGATGTAGTTTACACTGTATATATCAAATTTCTTGAAATACAAATTGAAGTAAATAATTTTGTTTCTACATTAAATACTTACTATGGAACCTAGTCAATTAGAGCATCATTGTTTGAAAGATTGGTAGTTGTACAATCCCTCAGGACAGATATTCAAAAGATAGTTTTGCAGCTTGGTGAGGAGATTGATCGGATAGGGGCCACTTTGTCATTTTTTAAAGGAAAACAAAACCAAGTAGAGACAAGGGTAGTTATGTTTGGCCTAGGTTTTAATAGGTTCATTCCTCCAATCAAGAGTAAGGATGGCTCAATAAAGGGGTCAGATAAATTGAAATCAGATTTTGATTCTTTACTACCTAAGAAAGAGGCTTTCATTAATGAGAATAGTGAATTAGATATTGACAGCTTTAATGCCACTTTGGATGAAGCCTTAAACGCTAAAATGGACTTTACCAAATTTTTTACAGATGTCAAATTGATCACTGATGCCAGGTGGGAAAGGTAAAAGGTAAAATTGCAGAACATTTAGAGTTTTCAATGGCCCACAAAGGAGGAGGTAACTATGTGGAACACACTCACCAAGCCAAAGAAGAGAAAGCCTATAGAAGCTGACCTTGATTTTATTGATGAAGAGTAAAGAGGACACCTGGATATCTGATACCTGACCTATGAGCACAGGGATGATAGCTATTTATGAAGAATGGTGTAAGTTAGCCTGAAATGGAAGTCACCATATCTCATAATAACTCAATGAAGCTATCAAGAATATCTCTAGACAAATTTGTCAATTATCAAATGAGGAAAATCAAATGAGTCCAAATGGTTTTTGTCTTTCCACCTCTTGAAGGGCCTCTTTGTAATTTTGTCTTTTCTATTTTAGGATTAGGGCTAAAACCATCTGAAGCTTGTTTCATCGTTACTCATTTAAGGATTCCAAGATGGTTTAGCTATAAATAGGAGTTGTACTCTCTTTTGTAGAGATGATTGGATGAATAAAAATTCTACAGAGCAGAGTTCTCATCTCCATGTCTAAGAATTCTGAGCTTGAAAATCTTGTATGTATTGAAATAGAAATATTTTCAATAAAATACACTACAATTTTTGTCTTATTTTGTTCTTGTCTCTTTACTTTTATGTTCTGCTCTTGTATGATTTTATTTGTAAGGCATATAAAAACATACCTGTTGCAAAGAAATTTGTCTAATTGTTTATGAATTTCTTTTAGGGAAAGGATTAAATTTTAATAAGCAATTTCAAAGAGTAAACATAATTGTTAGGATTTTGATGATAACAATATAGGAGTGACATAATAGTTTTTAAGGCATTCTATTCAAATTGCATGTAGTTTGTGAGGCATCTTACTGTATTTGTTTGAATTTTTCCAATGGATTTGCATTCAAAGAGTCAATTCGCCCAAGAATTAGGCACTAGTTTGATTTTGTTATGCAATTATCATTTAGTCATCAAGAACAAAATATATAATTACCAGTACATTTTTGTTATTAGGTTCATACATATTTTGAAAGGACTACATTCAAGTGATATAGTTCATATTACTAATTCCTTAAAGAGAGAATCTAAGAGGTTAGCCTTCCATGAGTTAAACTCAGAAAAAGAAGAAGGATGAATATCCTTATGCCACTGTTATATGTTATCATATTTATAGTTTCCCTTGTCATACTCTATATCAGGATATTCTCAGTTTTTTGTAGAGTGATTTTCTATTGAAGTAATTTGAAATACACTAATATAACAGTGAAGAACCCAATCCACCATTTGAAGTTTGCTTGAAAAATAGTGAATTTTCTAAGGTAATACCCACCGGAGTCCTCTGGAGCTTGAAGAAGAAGGAGGATATTATCCAATCCTCATCAATTAGACTTATTCTTGTCAAACTTGAGAGTTCATAATCTGAGAATCAAGCATACCTATTTATCAAGTTTGCTCCTAAGAAGAAAAACCCTAACAGTGGGACCATTCCTAGGGTAAACCTACCCAACCAGATGTGATGGAAGCATCGGTTTGTGCCCATAATGGATAGATGTTTCTTCTCCAAGGGAGATGGGGACATGACCATAAAATGGTCATTGGAAAATGTAAAGAGACCAAGGATGGTCATTTGAATGCATTGTGGAATGTGTCTGTGATTTGAAATGGAGTAAATTGATTGTCTATTGTCTTGTTACAACTTCCATGTCCGTATTGTATAATTTCATTAGCATTTGAAGGAAAGGAATTAACTAGTGTCTTGTACAATAGTGTTTTGTTACAGGGATATGGAGGATATATGGCGGTGGAGAGAAAAAAAATGGTTGTAAATGATGATTGAAGGTACATGAAGCAGCACCAGTCATTTTTGCGAGCATATACTCCATTGGATCAGTATATTTTCTAATGGATCTATTACATTGAGGTTCATAGGGATGTGTTAGATCCATTGGGGGGATCTAGATATATTTTCAAGAGTCTTTTGAACAAGCCCTGGCCTATAGACCCTAGAAAGGAGGGTTTGGTACCTAGAATGATAGGTCATTGTTTTCTCAATAATAGTTTGACAAAATATTGATGTACAAGAATCATTCCATGAATGTGCTTATTGATCCTCATGGAATGATGTTTCTTTGACATGTATAATAGAGTTATAATATGATACATTGTAGAAGAGTTAAATTGACAAGGTGATCATCAGATTTGTGAAGTGAACTTTAAAGGATTTGCTTGGTTGAGAGCATCAGATACACATGAATACAATGTAGCACATAAATTTTAAATTCACTTAAATGATGAATTACACATGTGAACACACATAACACATAAAGCATACACATAAATTTTATTAATTCATGAAGCATACATGTAGTACATAGATTATAAAGCATACACATGAATTCACTTAAGTCATTCACATAGCCCATACACATGAATTTAGGTTATGAAGAATGTACTTGAATATACATTAATATACTTAAGGCATAAATCCTACACATTAGTACATACACACAAGCATATTTACATACTAACAATGAAAAAATGAAAAAACAATTAACAAATTGGATCGAATATCAAGTTTCATATATATCAAAATAAACAATAATTCTGTACATATTTACAAAATAAAGATATCAAAATACAATGTGGCATATGCCATATCAAAATGTGTCATATGAAATCTCAAAATAAGAAGTTCAACTAAAAATATTTCTAGGACATCCTATTCTATTGGTGGATCATCAAAATGTAGTCTTTGAAGTACTATTTGGCTGTCATGGATCCTGCATTCAAACACAAAAGTGAAACCCCAAGTTAGATTACTTAATTTATATGATTTCTACAAATAAAAATTCAAAATTCAAAATTATAGTCAACAATAATAAATAGAAAAAACTAAAATTGAACTCTCATGTACCTCGCATCTCTGTCTCCTCATGCAGAAAGGAGATCTAATTTATGTCCTTGGTAGTGAAGGGACAATCCCACCAATGTCAACTCTGACCTGTATATATTTTCAAACATGAGATTGATCTATGAATTATACTATTTAATGTTAAATCCTTGGTAGAAAATATATGTTTACAAAATAATTGAATTAACATTAAAACTTACCTATTTTGAACTTTCTTCAGGAAATGTTTGCTGAGTCATCTATGATATAAACCCTTGTCGTTCTACCTCCCTCAAACTAGGGGTGACCTACAAAATTCAAACATATACTTCATACAATCATGACTTGATCATATTATATATACTTGATAGTAAAATACACACAAATAACTTTATAAATATATGTACCGTGGGGCTATCACTATGAATTGAAATGCCTGTGACTCTATCATGGAAGAAGGGTCTCATGACATCATCAGACACCACCCTCTGTCAAATAAACCATGTAAATTAAAAAATGAGCATGCACAACTGACAAGTATACATGTATGCATAAATAATCTAAATTACTTAATTACCTTTCCCTTGTCAATGCCTGATGCCTGAACCCCCTCACATTGCCCCCTAGTGAAAACTAGTGACACATGTATCAGTATGTAATAAGTTGATCATAAAAATTATAAAACACATGTACATATACTATTATAATAAAAGGAAACCAATGAGTACATTAAAACATATGTATTGTGGAAGTGTCAAGGCCAAACGATATGGCCGAAAGTGTGGACCCCTCCACCTGTGCCATCTCCTCCTCTTTCATCAATTGAACATAAATGTAACACATAAAAAACATAAGTGGGAAATCATTATAAGAAAATTCTACTAAAAATACAAACATTTACAATTAAATACAATGTAAAAAGTGAACTATTTACCCTTACCATAACAATAGGAGTCCTTGGCTCTCTATGCCCCTGATGCACATCTTCATGAGGTGCTTCAGTGCCTGTAATGTGTTGTGTAGTATTGTCCACCTCGAAGATGTAGTTATATGCATCACTATCATTCAGAGAACCTAAGCAAAAATTCTTGCACATAATGCAAGTGTGGGGTACACAAACATGTGATCTCATGGAGGATGTGGAAGTGCCAGAAGCATTAGCACAAGGAGGCAACAATTATACTCTCTATGTAACCAATAGATCACTCTAGGTGTGAATGGATCGAATAGTCTATGAGCCAACCTCAACAATAATATCACGATGTTGCACTGTAGGAGGTGGTAAAATCTTAGGAGGGGTGAAATATGTGAGGGATTTCACCCAGTCTTCCCATGGCCTCTCCCGAGGAGCACCTAAGCCTACACCTTGGTTCAGTCTCATAATCCAATAATTTACCTTGTGATTGAGCACAAATTCATCATACAATTTTTTAATAAAATAAAATACGACATCCAAATAGCTGGTTGTATGTAGCCATTGTCTAGTAGAGTGATAGTAGATTCTCCAATTCTAGATATGTGCAGCCTCATCCTACTTTTCCATTTAGTAAAGTTGTCTTTGTTCAGCTTAGGTACTTCCCTCTTATACATCTTCTGATCTTTTGCTTAAGTCCTTGAAACTTTCCTCCAAGAAACCAATTAGCTCTGATACCAATTGTTAGAATAACTCAGAGGGGGTGTGAATCAATTAAATTAGTTATCCTCTAGTCCCAAACTCTCAGATGTACTTTTCAAAACATTTTCAACAATATAAACAACTTGGTAAGATACAATATCAATCTATCTGTTCATTTACCGAATACTAGTAATTATCCAAACTGTAATTACTGATTAAATCAACTATGCAATATGTTTAAAGTATGAGAGAAAAACAATCATAAAAAATAACACATAACACAATGATTTAACATGGAAACACTGCTAAGGGAAAAACCACCTGGGATCAGTAACCTAAAATATTTGACTCTTCTAAAGTGAGCTCAGTTAGGAGCCAACCCTATTAAAAGTTACAATGCACACTGTTAGGTGTGACCTGGTTAGAGGAGTTATCACTAATAGTTAACTTTGACTAGCATTCACTCTGGGTTCAACAAGATAACAATTAACATTAAACAAATGTCATATAGAAATACATAAGACTCTTAAGTCCACTTGGTTAAGAGATTTTGTTGAATCAATGGTTAAAATGATATAGTTCTGATCTAATTCAAATACAACTCAATTGAAAATATTCAGATCTATGCTATGCTCATAAAAATCATCTGATCATTAAACAATTCAATTCCTCAATATTTTCCTAACTCACTTTACTCGGTGTATAGTTCGCTGACGCTCGGTAATGCCTGCAGCTCAGTTCTGTCTATAACCAGTTTGATTAGGAATGCATGAATAAAGTCTTCATGTGAAATCTTTTGTAGTCTATATTCATCTGGCATATTTCAATAATGAAACTCATGTTTCTTAAATAGACAAGTAAACCATTTTCATATCAGCTATCATATTTTTCCTCTTAATCTCCTTCGTCCATTTTGCCACTTACACCTTCCTTGACAGATGTGTCAACAACACATTTCAATATCATCCTTTAGATCATATCTTAATTATGTCAGTCATGGATCTTATAACTAACTTCATCCTTTACCTTGAAATCATAACAATTTTGAGCTCATCAATTTCAGTCGGTTGTTCTTAGCATTAAATGTTTTCATCCATACTAAGCTAATAATGAATGCGTCGGTGATAACTAACTCAGTTACTACTATCACTTAGTATATACTGCATTGGCTCGATGTATACAAAATTCTTCAATTACCCATTACATTAACTTGTTCAATTCAAATCTCTTCTTCATAGTAGATTAATGTAACATGCTCAAGTCAACAATATAAAACCATAGACTCATCAATAAGTTACCCAATGTATACCTTATCCTTATCTGTCATATCCATCTTTTCCTTATGTAAATATCTCATTTCTTTCACCATTTTCCCTTTCTACAGATATTCAAATGTTTGTAACTATCATGATAAGTATAGTCAAGAGTAGTTGACATCAATGATAACATATTGACTGATTTAATCATCTTACATCTCACTTTTATAGCTCAGTGATCTCTAATCACTGTTCCTTCGGTTCATCTAGATATTCAATTAGTTGTAGGTCATCAAATTTTATATGGTGTAGTCTTAAGATGGTCTCCTACTCAATCCTATAAATTTATTTTATTAGTATGCAACATCCTCACCTTTAGGATAATTATATTTTTCATTATGATTTTTATTAATTCTCCAATTTACATGTCATAATATTATAGTTGATTAATTCTCAAATTTATGTACTTGCAGTATTGTGACGTTTGAAATCCCTTTATATATTGTGAAATGATTTGTAAAGTAATAACTCTAAAAAATAAATGTTGACTTATTTTTCTACTTGCAATTAAGGTATGGTGATAAATCTTGAAAATACCCTCATAATAGATAACATCATCCTCAACTCCCATTTTTCATCTCATCTTTGCTTGGGATTGCATGCCCAATATCAAGTTATCTCTATAAGTGAGATACTTTCTATGACATATAGCCTATCCAAATATTTTTCTTTATAATATTTGAGGTGATATCCATCATCATGTTGTTCATTTTTTATTATTTTCTTGAACATATCTCTTGAGATATTTACATAGTAACAAATAGATTCCTACATTTTATAAATTATAACTCCAATAATATATGACATGTTTATTATGCTTTAATATCTCTTTTGATGAGGGTTAATGTTAGAAATCTCTCATATGCTCTTGATGCTAACTCATTAAAAAAAAATCATATTTGTAAGTTTTTATATATATCTAAACTCTTTTGTATTTTTGTTGCATACTTTTGTAATATAATTAATTGCATAATT
The DNA here is from genome assembly GCA_027943335.1 of Chamaecyparis obtusa. Classification (NCBI taxonomy): domain Eukaryota; kingdom Viridiplantae; phylum Streptophyta; class Pinopsida; order Cupressales; family Cupressaceae; genus Chamaecyparis; species Chamaecyparis obtusa. Next base: position 1,285,108 of record BSBK01002696.1, read on the forward strand.
TCTTGAAAGAATTGGTTGTCAATCTAGTATTGTAAATGAGAGACCACTACTTTTTTGTATTTCTCAATGTGGCCTTTTAGAATTGATATCATAACACTAAATTTATTTCATTATGTCTATGCAATCATTGCTTTTAAAAAAGATTCATTTTCATTTTATTATAATATTTTGATGTACAAAACAATCAATATTTTTTCACATTAACATGCAATAGTGAGATGCATAACAATAAAGAGAGAGTGAAAGCAACTATTATGAAAGTTTCACAATGCAAAATGCAAAAGAAAGGAAATGCTTCAGTTCACATTGATGCATATATCCATCACTATATAATATGTTTCCCAGAATGTGCAGAGGAATGTATGAATTTGTGTTTTCTTTTAATACATATGCTGTGTAAATAATATTGTAAAATGCAAAAGAAAGGAAATTCATTAGTGTACATCGATTCATATACCTATTACTAGATCAAATGTTGTCAAGGATGTGTCGAAGAATGTACAAATTTTGGCTTCTTTCAATATACCTATTGTATACTATCTAATGTTAATAAAATACTATTAGACATACATATTTATGACCACCTACTATACATATAATACTTGCATACATGTGAATTCATAGTAGCTTATCAGATACCTATAACAAAGCATGATATTTATACATTATCATCAGAGAAAAAACTCACACTCAAAATAATTGAAAATTATAGTAAGGCCTTCTCTAATAAACCGTTGCACATGATCATTTAGGGAACTACTTGTACAAGGAAATATTAGTTAATTTCTCATATTAGAGAAGTAATAAACAATAGGGCACCCAAAAAAAAATGTCAGTTATTGATATTGACCCCAAAATGGATTGCTCCATTCAACATACATGCAATAACAATCCATTCAAAGCTCATAATCCCTATTAAAGACATGAAACAATTACAAAGACACACATTAACAACATTCCAAGAAGAATTAAAACATGTCAAGTATATCCTTATAGATGAGATGAACTTCATTGGATGAAAGATGCTTCTCAAAATTGATAGTCGGCTTTGGGAGGCCTTTCCCCATTGATAAATTGCATCTTTTGGTGGAATATCGATGATACTATTTGGTGACTTAGCACAACTTCCATCTATTATGAATAAACTGATCTATACATCACACTCTAATGCACATTTATTTTTTATTAAGTAAAACAGGTTTTACAGGGCTCTTGAAACCCACATCAAAGTAAAAGTCTAGAGAATGTCAAATAAACCAACCAAATTAAAGCATACGAAAGTAGCAAGGATAGGCCACCATAGGACTGAGCATGAAAAAGGAAAGAGAGAAAGAAAAAATAGAGAAACTAGTTATGCTAAGCTCCTGAGCATAACTGCTACATTGTTTTCAAGGGCTTCCATTAGTTGCACCGTATCTTTAACATTCTACACTTGGGAGTCTTGAAAATCTATTTTCTCCCTGTTCTTCCTGGTTCTTGCTCTGGTTCTCTTCCCTGGGCCTTCCGTTTGCTCCTTGTCTTCCTTCTTAGTCCTCAAATCAGTTTTGGGATTCACATTTTCTTCCATCTTTTTGATCAACAGTTTTAGATTTTTGTTGGACATCTTAAGGATATTAAAATTTTTCTCTACCACTCCCTTAAGGGTCTTTTCTAGACTAATCATTTTGGACTCCGTGTTCTTGATCCTAGTTTCCAGGCTAGGAGAGTTCTTTGTTATCTTATCTATGTTGCCCAGTCCCTAAATTTTAGCCTTGATGTCCTCTATCTCATGGTAGAGCCACTTGAAAGACTGAAATTGGTCCAGGATGTTGTTTTTGGTGTTATTAAGAAAATCCATGTCCATCTCCCTAGATTTATCACTGAGAACAACCAAAGCAAGGTCAATCAACTCTTCCTTATGAACTTTTCCATCTTTATCCTCTAGAATCTATGGATAGACAACTTCCCTGATAATGCCCATATTCATAGTGTTAATATTGAAATTTCTCCAAACCTTTTTGCCCCTATCGGTGTCCTAACAATGATACTCCTCCCAAGAAGTTTCTTTTGTCTCATCAATCCTTATGGGTGATTGATTGGTGCCCTTGTCATATTTTTCTTTAGTCTCAGGGGTTTGAGTTTCCTTCTTAGTACCTGGGGATTGGGGAGGAGGATATTTTTCCTCATTGATGGTGATGTCAACCGATAGGTGGCCAGAGAGGTCCTACATAGGATTGGGAGAGCCCTCTGTTTCCTGTTCTTGCTTTTTCGCTGGATCCAAAATAGGGTTTCCCACATCTGCTTCTGAAATCATTTCTTCCTCCCTTTCGTTATAATCTTCCTCCGAATTAGAATCCTTCTTGTTCTACTTTTTGGAGGGGAATTCTCTTTTGATGACTTTCTGAGGCCATTTCTTAGAGGGAGAGCCCTTGCCTAGATTCTTGGCCTCAACCTCCTCACTGTCATCTGAAGGGATTCCCACAGAAGAGCCAGAGGGGACATAATTTGAGCTAGAGTTATCACTTATAGCTTTTCTAGCCCCTATTTCCTTGCCCAAGATTTGGGTTTTAAAGAATTCATATAGTAGAAGGATAAGCCCTTCATGCAGGGCAGGATTTGTAATTTTCTTATCTCTAAAACCAGTAATATTCTTATTCATAGAAGAGAAGAGATAATACAAAATGGAAATTTTGACATCATGCCTAAATTGATTAAGCAAGACAAAGTGATAAGTTCTAATTCTGTCAAACCTAGTGTTGAGGGTAATGTAGTAGCAGAGAGCCCTCAGAACATACTGTCATCGCATCTTTAGACTCCCGTGGAGGTAGTAGGTGCCCGCTTTGACAATGGAGCTCATCTTTGTATCATCCCTCATGAACTTTTTGACAATGATATCGGAAAATTTTTGGTCTCTGTAGAATTTTTTCTCAACAGTAGGAATGCTAGTGACCATCGAAATGACTTCCTCTGTAGCAGTGAACATCTTGCCTTCTATCTCCACTGACCCATCTTGCCAAGTTTTGATGAAGATATTGGTGATGTCCTTCCTATGTCCATGGAGGAATTCAATAAATGTGGTGACCTTCCCTTTCTATAAAACATCCCAAATTTTTGTTCTCTTCTTCCATTTTTCACTATTGCCTTCTGGCTCCCTTCTTAACCTTTCTCCCACCATGACTATTGGGATGGCTCTGGTAAACCACTGGTTTTGCTGAGAATATCTGCTAGCCTTATTTCTAACTTCATCAGCTTTCTTACTAAAGGTAGCTTTTTTGAAATGATTGCAAGATATGGGGAAGGGCTCCCTAACTATGTGTGGAGGTGACATATAATTAAAACTCATGCATATCCACCACAACTCGCCATGAGTGAAATAACTTCTACTAGCTTTCTTGTAACAAAAATAATTATTATTGGTTAAAGTCGCGATACTTTGAAGATCGTCCCCTTTCAAGGAATCCATCTCACCATTATGGAAAGTTTCATAATTATGCCTTGAGTGATAAGTCTCATTGCTGGCATCCTAAAGGATGGTCCAATCAGCATCCTAAGTGGCAACCAAGATAAGCTCGGGGATAGACAGGTCATCCTCTAAGAAATAGGTCTAGGTGGCACAAAAGTTTAAGGCATTTCCAAGACCAAAGTCATGTCTAAGAAATTGACCATGGGAGGACCAGTGGATGTTGCACTACTAAGGAAAATACATAGCTGTCACCATCTAATCGATAGCACCAGGACATAAATTTATACTTGTAACAGTCAGCTTGATTGAGCTAAAGAGCTCACTAATGACCTTTGAGGTGTCTAGCATCTTTTGCTGGGAGTGTAGACCATCTGGATGGTTCGCTGGGTACCATCCACAATGTTTCTGTAGGCTTCCTCTAGCCTGATCTGACTTGACATTTTTCTTCCTGGAGATTTGAGTTTTGCTCCTACATTAGCTCTATTTTTGCTCCTTGTGGCTATCGGGGAAACTGGAGATGGATCTCTACTTTTTGTTCTCTTTTTGCTTTGAACTTTTTGAATAGGTGGAAAATGGAAACCTAGTAATGTACCTAACATTCAACACCTTTCATTTGAAATAGACTTGAAGTTGAAATGACATAAATAAATCTGGAAATACTTGAAAATTAATTAGGTCAAGATACATACCTCATCATGAAACTAATTTAGAAATACCTATTTTTTGAATTCCATGTGAGGTTTTGGGAGATTCTGCAATCAGATTTGTGATCAAAAAGCTGAGATGAAGAAAACCTAGAAAAGTTTCATCTTTCTGGAATCAGGTTGACTTTTACCCTCATAAAAGGTCAAAGGCTACATTTTTATTCTGAAGCCTGATTCTGATTTTGTTCATAGATCCTGGAAGTTCGGTGAAAAGGGTACTCAAATCTGTCCTTTGATTCCTGAAACAACAACTCTAGATATCTGAAAAAGGGGGTTTTCAAGGTGGTTATATAGGGTTTTGCCTTAGTCAAACCCCCATTTTGGTGATCTCCACCTCCACGAATAGCCAATTGAAATAGAATGTGTGTGTGTATGTATTGAAAGTGTGATGCCAAGATCTAATCCTCTAGATCACAACCCTAGCATGAATATGTATGAAACAACAATGCATAGATTTGAATGAGATAGAAAAGCATACCTAGCCCCCAAGGCTAAATTACTTCCACCAAACTCACAATCCATAATTGCTACTCCATGATTAAATGCTTGAAAGTTGATAATGGTGGATCAAGGAAGAAAGGATCTCTCTTGCTCCAAATATGTGTTCACAAAGATACTTGATGACAATAATGGATTGATCTTTTATATCATCCTCTTTCTATCTTGCATCTTCACCATTCCTTTCTTACTTGAAATCTTCTTGCTCATGAAATTGAATCCTTAAGAGCACTTGATCATGAGAAATGCTTGATTATACTTGGTGAAAATGAATGCAAATGAGAGTTTTTATATAGAGGTTTCAAGATGAGGCTCCTAGAGCAATGTGAGGACCCATAATTCAAATTTCACCTTGAATTAAGGTCCAATAACAATAACCAACTAAGGAGGGAAAATAATTAAATGAATTTCAAATTAAAACCTTTTCGCACTCGGATTCGAGAGCCCGACATTGATTTCGGGGCCCGTCGGGATCAAATTTTGAAAGAAGGGCATAAATTCTGGAGGAGGTCAGAATTGAGGTTGGGACTAACCTAGTCAGGTTCAAGCTTGATGCTAACCTATTAAAGTTTGAGCTTGATCCTGACCTAGTCAGGATCAACCTCAAATTTGACCTTGGGCCTAGATCCAGTCAAAATCAAGACAAGAGGTCCCGGGGATGCGTGGAGACCTTGAAATTATATCAGAATAGAATAGAATGCCAGGGATAAACATAAAATCCTATGATGATTATGATGAAGGTTAGGAGGACCTATTTCTAAGTTCTACCTAGAAAATAGAGCCATGGGAGAAGGGAAATTAAGGAGAATCCTCAGGATCCTAACCCTAATTTCACCTAGAATGAAGAAGATAAGTGTAAAATGCATCCTAAATGCAAGTCTATCACGATAAATGTACTAAAAAAGGGTGCTAAACCTATCAAGATGGAAGTGCTTCCATTTTAAGATGATAAACTTTAATCCATCCCTCCTTTTCCTCTTTGTATTTGGCAAAGAGATCCTCCAAATTTGAGAGTTGTTTCAGAGAGATGGAGCCCAGAAGAAGATCCATTTGTTAGACTTTGTTATAGTCATGTGTCTCTGGACAGTTGCTAGAGGATAGTTGACCTACTGGTTTGCTTCTAGTAGAGCTAGAATGACAGTCAACCAGGGGGGATTCAAAGGAATCCGGGATGACAGAAGCAAAATCAGATCCAGGGCATGAATCACCCCCTTCCCCCTGGCCCTTTTCATCAAAGTCTTCAATGGAGACCTGAGGAATGTTTACTTCCAAGTTGATGCCATCTGACAAGGGAGACCCCAATAGGGGAACCAAACTTTCTTGACCTAGTTTGGATGTCTCCATTTGTTCCCCTATTTGAGGGATATCATTGTCTACTTGTGAATTTGATAACCCTAGCTTATCCTCTAGATTGTCCTTTTGTTCCCCTTCTCTACTATTCTCTGGGGCTGGGTGAGGATTGTTCAGCTTCCTCTGGGGTTGTTCCTGAACATTGTTGGGCTTGCTATTTTTTACAACTAGAGCCTTCCTTTCCTTTGTCATACGCACTGGGCACGATCTGGCTTTATGTCCTACTTTCTTATAGTGGAGGCAAGCGAAAGGGATGCTTTCATAATCCAGCTTTTGCAAGTGTTTACCTAGCTTTTGTATACACCAAAAAATGGTCACCTAGACTATTAGCCCCTTTTGCTAAAATCATCAATTGCTTGCTCTTGATCAAATCCCAGCTCTATCATTTATTCGATTATTTTCTATGGGCTAACCATCTTATCCTAAGTTTTTATTTATTAAAAGGAATATTTCCTCCCCTTTTAATAAATAAAAGCCCCCACTTTTCCTCTTATCCTAAGTTGCACAAATAAAGCATTATTCTTATTTTATAAAAAGGGAAAAAGTACTTTTTGTCTCATTTGGACACAAAAGTCAACTCTTATTTTCTCATTGGAGGATATTTGTGCACATGGATTGCTCCTCTTTTAGGCTCCACCATTTATTAAATCTTTTACCTCTTAATCTCCATGGTCCATTCCTTCCCATTTCTTATAAAAGGAGAGCTCCCTTCTTCATTCTAGATCCCTCAACTTTTTATGCTAACTTTATGCTGCAGGATTTCTAGGTCACTTTGGAGTTTTTGAAGATTTGGAGCATTCTTAGCATCTACATCTCATTCTTTCATCCTACATCTCATTCTTGCATTCTTAGCTTAGCTTCATATTTATGCTTTCTTAGATTAGCTTCATTTCTATGCTCTAGATTAGCTCACATAGATTAATTAGCTTGGGTTGTAACACTTGCATATTTCCTTTCATAGCTTAGCTTGCATTTCCATTTCTAGCATTGCATTGCATTTTCATTCTTGATTCTTGAGGATATTGGCATTCTTGCCCTTGTCTTCATTGAATCTCTCATTGTATGGTTTACTAGCAAGGTTATAAGCTAAATAGCTCTAGCTGAGAGCATTCTTAAAAGCCCTTGCACTCCATGCCTAGGGAGCTATGGATCAATTTAGTGAGGGCTCATTCTTGAGTTTCCTTGCATGTAATGATCCATAGAAGTGTGACACATTTATAGCACACATTTTTGGTGCCCACCATGGGGCAGAGCAGATAGGCTTTGTCCTTGAGTTTCTTGCATTTTCATCATTTTTTGAATTATTTTTTAGAAATTTTGTAGGTTCGGGTTCTCTGTCTCAGAGTATCGCACGATACTTCTCAGGTATATCACGTGATATACCTTACTATATGCGTGCGACACTTCACGCCATAGAAGAATCACATGGCAATATTGAGGTATATCACCTGGTGTCGTGCGAAGTATCAAAAGTTTAAGTGTGATATATCGTTGGAAACATCTTTCTGAGCCTAATCCAACCATGATGGTTTCATTTTCAGATTTTATCATTTGATCAGTTATTTTTGCAGATTATCTAATTTTTCATGTACTAATCATTGTTAGATTTTGGATTTTGATTCTCCTAACTCTTGTTGGTCTAACAAGTTGTGGTTGTAGGTGCTTCTTGCTTGAAATTTGCTAAAATCGCATGTCAAAGAGGGCTACTAATGGTTTTTGCAGGGCTACCCTAAGCATAAAAACCAAATCAAGTGCTTGTTTAATTGCTTTCTTTATTAAGTGCGGCATATACTAGTTGTTTCCTTTCATAGGCACTTAATACCTTGTTGTAGAAATTTTGAGGTGGTAGGAGAGTATGCTCTTCACCCTTGTGGTGAAACAAAAATCTTGACCCATCTTGAGATTTTGAAAGTAAGGGGGTAACTAAATCTTTGCTTGGTGTGTTTGGGTGAAATTTTTGAGATAGGAGAGTATGCTCTTCACCCTTGTGGTGAACCAAAAACCTTGAACCTCAAGAATTGATCCACTTTTTGTTTAGATTTAGAATCCTTTAGCGGGCCTGCTCTTGAGCAATCAAGAGGAACGACCCAAGTGGGGATGACCTTGTCATCATTTTCCTTGGTGGCAAGTGATTCCAACTCACTATAATCTCAAGGCTATCAAGGACACAAAACCTTGGTAGACATAACACTTGTCTTCTCTTGATGTTAGTAGCTCATGGGATTGTGACCATGGGGAAAACATTGAGCAAGAATGCTTAAGGTACTCTTGAGGCCGTGAGGTCCTAGTCCTTTATGAGGGGCAAGAGAGGTGTTATGAATAGAAGCCCTTACAATGAACCATTAATTAGAGGCCACCTTATTTTAGCCGCTTAGCTTCTTGGTGCAAGGATTGATCCAAGTGGACTTACCCGGATCACCCCAAGACACTCACCATATGTGTTCCTTTGGTTGTGTTTTTGACACTTCCATGACAACGCCAATATCTCTTGTGGGTAACCACTTGGTGTGAGGAAAGGGAGAATCAAGTTTTGTGCCATGTTGCTAAGTAATGAGCCTTGTCCTTCTAGGTAGTAATTTCTTGAATTATCTTCGATTGTGCTATGCCCGTGTAAATGTTTTCAACATTCAAACATATGGTAGCGTTCATAAGGTTTTCTATTTTGATATCACAAGTGCTTGTCTTGGCAAGGTTACTTTTGCCCTTGTTTCAAGTGTTCTATGACATGTTTGATCACCTACCATTTGCAAACCTATCTTTTATCTACTATTACTGCTTGTCAAACTGAGAAATTGCACTATCCAACCTTTGAACTTGATCAAAATGCTTTAAAACTGAGAATTTTATGTTCACTAGTCAAAAAGTCATACGAATCTACAACAGTATTGCATGCCTTACTAAGAAATATCTCATGATAGTTTGCGCCCTGCTATTTTATCGCACGCTTTGCTAAGGTATATCACGTGATAGTTCGTGCCTTCTGGACTATCGCCCTGCTAGCCTGGAGTCTATCGCCCAACCATACTATAGTCTATTGCCTGGCTTAAAGCGAAGTATCACCTGAAATAAGAAGTATCACCCTGTTTGCCTGGAAAGTATCACCCAGAATCTTTTTGCTGTCCTATCATTGCTGTAATTCGGAGTGGCTAAAATTGCACTTTAACCTGTCATAGATTGTCTTTTTTTGTTCTTACCTGAAACTAGTTTTTTACCTACATGCTTAGATTTGTTCTAGACTGAAACAAATGAGCTAAAACTATTGGGTTTGAGTTTAATGAATGCTACTCTTGATCACTTGTCGCATCATGGTTACCTCTCTAGCTACTTGCTTATTGAGCTTCTTGCTCATTGCTCGACTTTAGTCAATTGATTGCTGTAAGTGCTTGAGCACTTTTGATGAGCCATCTCTCTATTGTTCTACTTTGACAAGTGATCTTTATTAGCTTTTCTTATCTCAAATCTAAGAAACTTTGTCTCATTCTATTATTCAACCAACATCTCTTTTCATGCCGGTTACAACTTGGTCTCAATTTGAGCAGGAGAGTCATCCTCCGTTCAATTATACACAGTTACCTTCTCCAACTAGACGTTCAAAAGCACCCATTAGCAACAATAGTTCTAGTTCTGACCAATCTGAGAATTCTAAGGCTACACCATGGTATAAAGGAGGTTTCCTCTTTTCGGCATTCAAGACCCCCAAAAACACAGACAGTGTCTCACTCACTTTGACTGAACAAGAAAAGTTTCAACTCTTGCAAGAACACTTTGAGCGTAAGGATAATCAAGCACGCTTAGACAAAGAACACAATCAACAAAGGATGGATGCTACTAGGCGCATGGCTTATAGAGGGACATTTCATGAGCAACCTGAGACTAGTAATCATGAGCATAGACCTCTTTTTAACAATGGCAACAATGACAACAACACGCCACCAAGATCTCCTCCAAGGCCAACTTTTGCTATGCCTTCTTCACCACCTAGACCTCCTCCCTCTCAACATGAGGCAGAGGCTAATGATGAGATTTCTAGTGAGGATCTTATGAGATGTGAACAAGATGTGGATTTTGAATGAATGATGCATAAGCTTTTAGAGTGTAATGGTGATCAATATTTTCAATATATGACTTCTAGAGGATACAAGCTTCCTCCCGGCTATGATGTCAGACAAATTGTCCAACAAAGAGTACCAACTAAATTGGAAGTCCTTTAAGAAGAATTACATCAGACAAATCAACGCCTTACCCAAATGGCATTAGAAAGAGAGCCTCCAAAGGTCTCTTTTGTAGAATCAATTTGTGCTCTTCCTTTTGATAAAGATCTATACATGGTCCCATTTCCTAAGGATATTGAGGTTCCTAAATATGACAAGTATGATGGAAATGGTGACCCTCATGACCATGTGCATCATTTTTATGCTCTTAGTATGGACTTTATTCATGAAGACACATATCTTCTACGCTTATTCCCTCGAAGCTTAAGAGGCCAAGCTTTGGAATGGTTTGCGAAATTGACACCACCGCTTAAGACTTTTGATGAGTTAGCTCAGCGATTTACCCAGCAGTACTCTTACAACATCCAACAACCTGTCACTATGATAGATCTCGTTAATCTAAGACAACATCAAGGTGAGCCATTTGCAACTTACTTACAATGTTGGAGGTCATTGTATTCTCGATATCCTTGACAGCTACCCGAAAGAGAAAAGATTGACATTTTCATCAACACACTTGTGCCGGAGCTATTTTATGATCTAAGGAAGCAACTGTTCTCCTCCTTCCATGACATGGTTGAAAGTGCATATCGGATTGAGGATGTAGCTATAAGAAAAGGGGATATTGTTATTAATAAAGATGCTAAAGGCAATGGTAAAGACAAGAACAAACCTTGGAATAAGAACAAGTATGTTGTTAATGATGGGGTTGTTGATGCTCCTAAAGTTAAAGAGCCCACTTTCAATCTCTCCAATGCTATCTATGTAGCAAAACAAAAAGAAGCTAGCAACACTCACAATGCTCCTAAACCTCAATATGCAGATAAGCCTAAGAAGTCATTTTGAAAGTGAGTCTATACCAAGTTGGCAGAACCTTACGATGTGATCCTTAAGACTTTGGTTGACAATGGATATCTTACGCTTCCTGATAAACCTGGTAACTGGGATGTGATAAATAAGCCCAATTGGTGGAGAGAGGATCATTACTACCATTATCACAGAAACAAGGGACATCCAACAGATAATTATTTTAGGCTTAAGGATGATATTCAGGATCTTATTGAGAACGACACAATCTCCACTGATGGCTTAACTAAAAATTCTGATCACACAGCTTTCAAAGATCCTCTACCTAAGCATGATAAGGGGCAAACCTCTCAAAAAACATAAGAAGAATCATGATGCAAAGATCAATTACACGTATCCTTCTAATACGCTTGTGATTAACATGGTAGAGCCTGTTGAGAGTGTTCTAATGATGAGGTCTCAAGATGATAATAACACCAATCATGGTAAGCCAAAGTTAGTCTTGCAAACACGTGGTAGTTCATCTTCCCGAAGTGAGACACTAAATGCTATTACTAGGGGGCAAGCCAAGATTGTCCTTAAAACTACGCAAGATCCCAACCAAGCTTTTCCTTCCAAACAAGTGGCTCCTTCAGCCACCCCTAGCTATGATCTTGTCCAACATTTGCAAAAGACACCAGCATAGATATCTATCCTTGAGTTGCTTCGGTTATCCTCTTTGCATAGAGAGATTCTTGATGAGGCTCTACGTACAACATGTGTTCCCAATCACATTGATCCAGATCAATTTCAGGCTATGGTCAACCACATTTCATCTCCACTATCTCTCTCCTTTTCTATAGAAGATGACATATCTATTGCTCACCCGCATAATCTAGCTTTACACATTGACGTTCTAGTCTACAATACCCAAGTTTGCCGAGTCCTGATAGACAATGGTGCAGGGTTAAATATTGTTTCTTTCAATGTCATACAACAATTGGGTTTGTCAGAATTCGCTGTGGATTCTAAGAAGAAGATTACTATAAAAGCTTACGATGAAGTGGAAAGATCTTCTAAAGGTCTTGTCACGCTGCCTGTCTGAGTGGGCCCTATCACAAAAGATATTAGCTTCCAAGTATTGGACATCCCACTCACATATAACATTCTTTTGGGTCATCCTTGGATCCATGACATGTAGGCTGTTCCTTCCACTTATCATCAGTGCGTCAAGTTTCCGTACAATGGCACTGAAGTTGTGATTCCTGGAGACCATACTATTGCTATCAATGCTCTTCCTGCTACTAAAAAATTTGTTCCTCACAATGAACCTTCTGTTGATCCTAGTACATCTCTAGCTACTACTAAGAAATCACTTAAAATGATGAGCCTTGGTATGGGTGAGTATACACTAGATTCCTTTGCTTCTATACCTGTTTCTCCTAGGTCATATGGGAAACCTTCTAATAACATGAAGCCTTCCACTTCTGCTATGGTGATCTTTGATACTTTTGTTCCTTCATCCATTCCTTTAGAAGTAGATAGAGAAGAACAAGCTATTCAAGAGTGGATCTATAGAGAGGATTCTAGAAATACTCCCATGGTCAGTAATTTAGACACAGATATAGATGAGTCACCGCTACACACTATGGCTCAAATGGGAGATGATCTTCCTTCTACTTCACTCCTTTGGGGAGAAGAATGTATATCTACTGATGATATGGCTAAGGCCTCTATGTCTAGAACCTATGTGCCTAAAGAATCATTGCACTATGATAGACAACATCGCAACATTGCATGACTGCTACAAAGATGTGATCTCTCACATAATGACATGAGTATCTCTACTTCTCGACATCTTAAGCCTCTTCCAGAAGATCCTCCCATGATAGATATGGATGTTGATGTGGTTCATACCTCTCATAACCCACCTGACATGGTTGATGGGTCTTGTGTGGGGTCTGATGAGTTTGTTCCTCGTATTGCCTTAGTGGACCACGCTGGTTCTTCTATGACAAGTCTAGATCTAGCTACATTTGGAGCTTACCCTATAGGCTCAACCTCTCATGTCACCAGAGATGACATCCTTCACATAAATACTATTGAACCAGTCACTTCATTTCATCTCACATCAACACCTGTTACTTCTTCCACCAAAGAACTAGCAACAAAAAAGATTGAATCAGCAATCAAACATCACAGTCATCAAGTCAAAAGAAAAGAGCAATGGTCAGATGGTGAAAATCACATTGTGGTGGTATCCGCACCTAAGAAAAGTAAAAATAAAAATCTGCTCAAAAATAATGATTCTCAAATAAAAGATGACAAGATGATTCTCTACAAAAAAATGATGCACTACCCCAAGCATGATCTCATATCTATTATACTTCAGCCCATTCCTAGAGCTAAGAACAAAGTTGGTAATGCCTTGGTTACTTCAACATCCATCTTACAAATGAAAAAGCATAAATTTTGCTTCAAGTTCCTGGTGGATGAATTACGCTATCCTGCTCACAAATCTTACAATCCTACCATCTTTTCATATCTTCCACCTCATATTCCTCTTGCAAATCCACCACGCCATTCCTTCTGCCATCCCTTACACTTTTCCTTTATCTCTGGTGACTTGTATAGGAAGGGTCTAGATAGAATTCTCCTTAAGTGTCTAGAAATAGAGGAGTCAGAAAAAGTGCTAGCTGAAATCCACGATGGCATATGTGGATCACATTCTAACAATCCTCCGCTAGCTCAGACATTGCTTAGGGCTGGTTATTATTGGTCAAACTGGTTGAGACCTCCTATTGTCACAGTTGCAGCATTTGGGCCCGGGGCCTATCAGTTCTCTAAATCAGAGGAAGCAGATTCTTGATGCCCATTTCTGTCTGGGGCATCCTTTGTACATATTTTATGATCCTGAAAAAATTCCAAAAAAATTCATATATGATGCTGAAAAAATCCTAAAAAGCATAAAAAGTACCTAAAAAATGAGCATCCTAGTGAAAACCTAGCAATAGGTGCTTTGATGTCTCACCAAAAAAATCAAAAAATTCAAAAAATAAAAATAAAAATTGAAAAAGTGCCTTGGTGAAAACCTAGAAACAGGCACCTTGGTAGCAAAAATACAAATTTTTTTTTATAAAAAGTCCTAAAAAAATTGCAATAAATCTATCAAGTGGTGAAAACCTAGAAATAGGTGCTGCTTGAGACCCTCTGCACCTATGTCTATTAGTCTTGCATGGCGCTCATTCGCTCCACTTCTCTCTTTGCCTCTCCTAGCTTGGAATTGACTCTTGTCTTAGTCTAAGGGGCATCTATTGTTCTAGCTTATCTTGGGTCTCTTTGTGCATCTGGGTTTCTTAGACACCTCACAAACGGTGTTTTTCAACACCACCCCAATTGTGTTTTTCAACACTACCCTAGCATCGAGTGTTTCTCAACACTTATCAGATGTACTACCTGCAGTCTAGATGATGCAATATTTCTCACTGGTAGATGCGATACTCAAAGTTTGACTCTATGACCTACACACACACACTTGCTGAGATTTGTTGACTTTATTTTTCTTTGCGTGTTGTCTATGACAATTTCTTTGATGAGTGTTTTCTCCCTGAGAAGTTTTCAATGATGCATAGCTAGAAGACTGAGGGTATGAGAACATGTTTTATTTCTTTATCTGCTTGTGGGTATATTTTGTTGGTCCTAACTGTCATTAGCATTTATGCTTGTTCCACTTGACGTTGGGATCTACAAGGTATTATCCTTGACTGTTTCGCAATTGCATGCTTATAGTCATCTTGACTTTCTTGTGTCTCGATGTGAGCATAATCTTTCTATATCAAACTTAGGTAATCTCACTGCACTAGTCATCTTGACCTACATGTCTTTGATGCCTAGGTGGGATTTCCACATTTCTATCTGATATAGATCATATTCAGATCCACATAGTTATGCTAGTGTGTATTGTATGATCTTGCGATGCTACCAATAATGCTTGATGATGAATATTAGATGTCTATTAGCATTGTAACCTTGCAAGTAAACCACTTTTCATGTAGCTTGCATTCTTAGGTTCATGTTAGATTAGTTTTGCATCTTGCATATGGAGAGAGCTCTCCTTTCATCTTTCATGGACTTTTTAATCAACTACGTTCACCTTTCGCTTCTTCCCAATCATGTCTTTCACTTCTTGTCTTTCATATCCCATCATTTTCCTTTCATTTCAGGATCGAAACCAAAATTCGAGTTCACCTTGATCACCCAACTCATTTTTTTCCTTCTTCCATGCAGTTGGTTAACCTTTTGAGGCCTGATCCTTCGATCTTCACTGGGGCATTCTTCACCTCTTCATCCCCATCTCTCTCAACTTCCAGTCTTTCATTCACTTTCAATCCCAAGTTCCAATTCTTCCCCTCCGTGGTGTTTTCAGGTTGAGGGACCGCTTGGTTCGTGCCCCGTGTCCCATGTGTGGGGCATATCTTCACTGCTTGATGGTTATTCTGTTCTCTTTCTTCGATTATGATTTCTAGTGATTTGATCATGTTGCTCTTGCTTCTACTTTCCCTCTACTTGGATTTCACTTTCAATCCCGAGGGGGCAGACACATCATATCTTATTGGCTATCTCTTTCCTAAGTGTTCAGTACTGTTGCTACTAGGCTGACCATGCAGGATTTGCTATCTTTCTGCACTTCATTCTTTGGAGTCAGAACACTATTGCTTGCCTACTTGGCTATCCCTTGCTTTCTTGGCTGATCTGAGTTGCTTTGTGATCCCAAATCGATCTCACATTTCAACTTCATTCTTTGACTACATGTGTTCCCAGATCGATCACACATTAGTCAAAGAGGGGCAAATGTATACACCAAAAACTGGTCACCTAGACTATTAGCCCCTTTTGCTAAAATCATCAATTGCTTGCTCTTGATCAAATCCCAGCTCTATCATTTATTTGATTATTTTCTATGGGCTAACCATCTTATCCTAAGTTTTTATTTATTAAAAGGAATATTTCCTCCCCTTTTAATAAATAAAAGCCCCCACTTTTCCTCTTATCCTAAGTTGCACAAATAAAGCATTATTCTTATTTTATAAAAAGGGAAAAAGCACTTTTTGTCTCATTTGGACACAAAAGTCAACTCTTATTTTCTCATTGGAGGATATTTGTGCACATGGATTGCTCCTCTTTTAGGCTCCACCGTTGATTAAATCTTTTGACTCTTAATCTCCATGGTCCATTCCTTCCCATTTCTTATAAAAGGAGAGCTCCCTTCTTCATTCTAGATCCCTCAACTTTTTATGCTAACTATATGCTGCAGGATTTCTAGGTCACTTTGGAGTTTTTGAAGATTTGGAGCATTCTTAGCATCTACATCTCATTCTTGCATTCTACATCTCATTCTTGCATTCTTAGCTTAGCTTCATATTTATGCTTTCTTAGATTAGCTTCATTTCTATGCTCTAGATTAGCTCACATAGATTAATTAGCTTGGGTTGTAACACTTGCATATTTCCTTTCATAGCTTAGCTTGCATTTCCATTTCTAGCATTGCATTGCATTTTCATTCTTGATTCTTGAGGATATTGGCATTCTTGCCCTTGTCTTCATTGAATCTCCCATTGCATGGTTTACTAGCAAGGTTATAGGCTAAATAGCTCTAGCTGAGAGCATTCTTAAAAGCCCTTGCACTCCATGCCTAGGGAGCTATGGATCTATTTAGTGAGGGCTCAT
This sequence comes from Chamaecyparis obtusa, assembly GCA_027943335.1. Taxonomy (NCBI): domain Eukaryota; kingdom Viridiplantae; phylum Streptophyta; class Pinopsida; order Cupressales; family Cupressaceae; genus Chamaecyparis; species Chamaecyparis obtusa. Next base: position 1,301,826 of record BSBK01002696.1, read on the forward strand.
TCTTGAGTTTCCTTGCATATAATGAGCCATAGAAGTGTGACACATTTATAGCACACAACTTTGATTGGAGAACAATGATTTCAGGCATATCTTGGCCCTCTTCCACCCCAATATAGATTCTTGCATAGGTGAGGCAAATTTTAGCCATAGTCACCAGGTTTATTGAGAGAAAAGATCCAAAGGATCTGGTAATACCATCAAAGACATCTTCAACCCAAAATTCAAGAGGGAGTTCTAGGAGTCGAACCCACATAGGGGCCTAGATGAAGAAAGAATAGTTGAGGTCTAGCTTCAGAGTCCATTTATGCACAACAAGGGTAGCCTTGCCAATCGACCAGGTGCCCTCACAAAGGATTATGTCAAGGTCTTCTTTGCAAGAAAACTCAAAAGAGAGGAAGCCTTTCACCATGGCCATGACCAGGACTTTCCTTTTAAGCCCCCATTTCTTTTTTGCAAAGACTCTGAAAATGTCTATGTTGGGTCTAGATCCCACAAAATTTCCCACAAGAGTGTGATCCATTGAGGCAATGTTGTGATCCACCAACTCATCAGGGATTTCTATGATAAAGTTACCTTTCTCTTTATTAGAAAGATCCTTAATAGAAGGGAAGGAAGACTTGCCTAATGGTTGGATGCCAAAAAGTGTAGACCAGCGGCGCTGAGGGGCTTTACCGCTCTGGTCCTTTGCTTGACTCTTCGGGGCCGAGGGGGAAGAAGAACCTTCACCCACTCTGACCCCCTTTCTAGGGTCGATCTTCTTGACTCTTGGGTCCCCATTCAAGCTCTCTTCTATTCCCACTCCCTAATCTGCAAGGACCCCATGGCAAGCAGCATTTTGAACCTACTGCCCAGGAATCCCACCCACGTTCAAGTTCAAATTCAAACTTCCTCCCGCTCACCCGCTGTCACCATGCTGCTCGCCATTAAGTTATTGTGGAACCAATTTACAATGATTTAATGGTAATAATAGTAATGACACTGGCTGAGATAAAAACTTAGCTTTAGAAAATAAGTTCGAGTGGTATGTTTCAAAAATTATTGCACTTGTTACTTATCAAAGTATGAACTATACTTATAATTGTAATGTATAACCTAAGCAATGGTGGAATGGGTCTAATGTTTTCTAAAGATATTTCCTCTACGAGGGGTTGTCGACTCCATTCATGTATGATGAAGTGATCATATTGTACATAATATTTTGGTTTTTCACTATTTTCTACAATATCAGTCACTGTACCTTGAAACCAAGCTCCCTATAAATCCTCCTCAATACTGCATACTTCAACCTTCATGCCAATTATGTCCTCCATTTTTATATGCCTTATGTATGATTACACAAAAACCAAAATTTCAAATTATCAATTAACTGTAATCGTAGAACAATTTAATTCACTCTTACTTAACGTTAATCATAGAACAATTTAATCCACTCTTACTTTACACTGCATTTTAAATGAAAAATATTGAATTTTTTCCGACAAGATCATGAATAATAGATACATTAAAAATATATTACTAAACCATAATAATTTAATTTTTTTTTAAAACTATGAATGAGACTATTGTGAAATAAATATATATCTATCCAATTACATGAAATATGATTTACAACTAAAACAAATGACAAATGTTACTCGTAACAAACCAAACATAATTGCTAATCAATCAAAAACTTAAAATTCTAAATGTTTTTCAATTCTATTAATCTAAGTAATATTTAGTAATATTCATAAAAAAGAATTTCCTAAAATTTGAAACCTCCTTTGGACAATTTAATTCACTCTTACTTAACTGTAATCATAGAACAATTTAATTCACTCTTACTTTACACTGCATTTTAAATGGAAAATATTGAATTTTTTCTCACAAGATCGTGAATAATAGATACATTAAAAATATATTACTTAACTGTAATAATTTAACATTGTTTTTAAACTATGAATGAGACTATTGTTAAACAAATATATCTATCCAGTTAGATGAAATAGGATTTACAACTAAAACAAATATTACTTGTAACAAATCAAACATAATTGCTAATCAATAAAAAACATAAAATTTTAAATGTTTTTCAATTCTATTAATCTAAGTAATATTCATAAAAAAGAATTTCATAAAATTTGAAACCTCCTTTGGAATCAATTATTTGATTCCAACTAATCTAATCATTAATTCATATTAAATATTAATCTAAATTTTTCTAACATGGTTTTCAACTAATCTTTCGAAACAAATATCAAAGTTCCTTGTGAGAAGATGGAGCCTATTAGGAGTCTATGAGATACATTTAGTACATATCAGTCCTTGTGAGGAGACTTTGCATCCCTGTGAGGATATTCCAACCCTATGAGGAGTTGTGGAAGGCAGAAGGACTCACTGTCCAAATAGCTTCAAGGGAAAGACCACCGAACTCACTATCCAATTGATCTCTGTATTATCCCAAATAGAATAATACGAAATATAACTGATCTTAACAACTCTTTCCTCTCTCCTCTGACTGTGCCTCTGTTGCACCAAATGCATCCTAGGTCTCAATACCAGATTTGCAAAATTCACATCACATAATAATCCCTTAGATCACTTACTCGCATTATTTCGCACTTCACAACTTACATTTCTTTCAATTCTTACTTCACAATCAAGGAAATAATCCTTCCTTTATTCCAAGCCCAATATTTCATAATTGAGTCGGCCAATTAGGCTTTATCAATTACAAAATATAAAATAATACATGTTACATATTAATTTAATAATTACACAACATTGTCGGCTCACAAACTTAATAAATCTTCACACGTGCAACCTCTGACTATGCTGACTTAGTCAGATCATGTTCACAATGTCTTCAATCTTTGTATAACTTCTCTTGTCCAGATTCTATCTATGTTAGGAGATATAATCCAATCATCACAAACTGCTTCGTAGGAACTCTATCAGAATATAGTCTTCACTAAATCTCTTATAACTATCACCATTCTTTGACTTTCTGTATGTGCTCTTGAATATGTCATCATGACACTATGTAGAACACGTCCTCAACTATGCATGACCTCATCTGCAACCCACTATGTGCGCTAACTCAAACTTTGTCTGCTACTCTGTCAATCTTCAGTATAAACAGTATGCTGACATCAATGACAAATATAGTCATGAATGCAACATGTGATCACTCCAGTAATGCTAGAATACTCCCCATAGGATATTTTCAACATTCATGCTAACATGTATAGTACCCAAAGCCTTTAAACCCAATAACATTCTTCTGAATCAAAATTTGAATGCTAAGATTTGTGATTTTGGCCTTGCTCGAATATTGTAACTGGATGATGCACAATATGCCAACAAGGGCATTTCTACAGATAGAAAGCTATTTCTAAAGGATTTAAATAAATATCCTGGCTATGTTACATAGGGTTCTGCTAGAACAATATAAAAGTGCCTTTATCCTTTTACCCTTCATAAGAATAGAAAGCGATTACTTTATGCAGTGGAAATTTTTGAGGGGACAGTAAAGTTTTCACTTTTGCATCTGACCAATGCATTCTACTTTCCTTGTTTGGCCTTATAGTGGTTATTTGGATCCTGAGTATGAGGTTACAGGTTGTTTGAATGTAAAATTAAACATTTACAAATTTAGATTGAAGCTTTTGTCAAAGTCACAGATGAGCTGTTACACCCCGAGCATGTGAAACTTTTACTTGCATATATGTTCAATACAACTGTAGTTTGTTGGGAGGTTTAGTAAACTAATGTAATAATTTAGTTTATGGTTTGGTGTATGAATGCAGGTGTGGAGGTTATAAGGAGAGGATTGGCTTCATGAGCTAATAAAACCTCAATTGCTTAGCACTGATAGTTTAAACTCAAGTAGCATGTTAAGAGTAGTTAAAATAGCTCTTTGGTGCACTCAAAAGGAACCTGAAAGACATCTATTAGTGTTGCGGGTGTTAGCAATGCTTTTATTAGAAGAAGAGATTTGCATACCGTTCCAAGGAGTTGAATCCTATTTAGATCTCGGCCAAAGTCACAAAACCATGTTGAATGGTGATGAGTAGTCAACTTGTGGTTACCTTAGCTCTTAAATAAGTTACATAATCAATATTATAATCACATGTAGGTATCAACTCATCCTAAGGATTATAGTTAAGTATTAGGTTGAGTAGAGTCATAACTGACTTGTATCTACATAAAGTGATTGCTAACATCATTTTTTTACAAGTGTAGATTCTCAAAATTGAGGTAAATTGGGTTTAGGCAACCAAAAGTGGACAATTCAAATCTACACACAAAGATCAAATTTGCAAGTGGTAAGATCAAATCTATAGTTTTAAAAATAATCCAGAAAGTTGCATAGTGAAATTGTTAGTCTAATAGCACTCATTTGAAAAGGTACAAGCAGATGTCGCAACAATGAAAATATCATTTGTTACAAAATTTTAAATGTTAGTAGACATTATAGCTATGTACCTTAGTCAGCTCATGTTTTCCAAGTCCATAAAGAATTGGGACGCGGCTAAGCTCCCTACAAAATGCACAATTGACCTAATTTCAAAAACCAGAAGTTGTTCTGCATATTTTGTGGTCAAAAACCACAAAAAAATTGCAAAAAAATCATTATATTTTTACAAATCTAGAAAAAAAAAAGTTTTGACATTTTTTTGTCTTTGGTACATTTTGTAGAAAACTTAGCCCATGCCAAAAAAACTATACAATTACTTTTGATTTTAATGATATTCACACTCAATGATGATGTTCATCATCATGTTCATGCTATACATACCTTATTTCCGTCCATTAATTTTAGCATGGCTATTAAAGCAAATATAAATTATGTTATAAATTTATAATTCATTTGCTAAACTAATAAGAAAACTGGTTGGACTTGGTTATATATATCCATATAGCAGCAAAATTTTCATCGTCACAGGTACGTAAAAACGTAAAAGCCAACTTGGTGAGTTGAGAGCATTTGAGCTTGAACATAGAAAAGAAAACACTGTTCTTTGAAATATATTCATTTCATCTCCCAGAGAATCTTCACGACCTCAAAGGTTTTTAATTGGAAAACTGACGACCTGACAAAATAAAACTGTCCTTTTAACTCACAGAGGATTCTCAATTTTGCTTTTCACGACGGAACACAAAAATGTAACACCAAAAAACGATCAGAAACACAGAAATCTAACGAATCGAATAGCAAGCCAGTTATGACGAATTAGACCTTGAATGACGAACTGACAAAATGCATGATATGTGCAAGCAGGTCGGGTTGATGAAGCCTCGGAGAGATGTGCGAGCTTCGACTGCAATGATGGTGGCATATGCACAGAATGGGTTTGTTGACGAGGCAATGAAGTTATTTGAGGAAATGCCGCAACGAGATGTGGCATCATGGAATGCTATGATTGCAGGATTAATTAAGCATTATTAGTATATATGCTATTAATAAAATGTACTATTTATGAAGGATTATAAGTTGGAAGAGATACCATTCCTTGCCACCTTTCCAGCATCATATATAACAAAAATCGAAGGATTAGGAAACTCCATATACATGATCACATTACATAAGTTTTTCCTCTATCTATATTTTGCATGAAGAGTTGTGATTTAGCAAACAAACTTGTTCGATCATAAAATCCAGGAGAAAAATGACATCAAGGGCCGAAGGAAATGGAAATGAGGGCGATCATGAAAGAAGAGTAGAATTACAGCAATGTCTACAACATTTCCTACGGATATTTCAAGGAGAACAAGCGAGGAGAATGATTGAAGAGGGAATGAGAATGCTGCAAGACATGAACGGAGGCCTCCGCAGATTCAACTCTCGCTCACCTCATGTTGCATCTCAACAACAGATGGAGAGGGAGGCAAGAGAATTGATAGATGCGTTTGATACCATCAAAATATCTCTTCTCCACATCAATAGTGTTCCGCTTTGTATAATTTGTATGATTGAATTCGAGGTGGGGGAGGATGCTTGCCAGATGTTCTGTCACAGTTCTCATATTTTCCACCATGACTGCCTTCGCCGATGGTTAGAGAGGAAGAAAGAGTGCCCACTGTGTAAGACGCATATGCCTTACCCATATCACAAACCATCTCCGCCTTCATCTCACTCATGAGTAAGGGGTCTCTAGATTTGTATTTAGGGAGTCAACTAGATGCATCTCTATTTACCCCATAATGTTGCAAATGTTATTTTGTTTTTTTCCTGTCCTAAATATTTCTATGCATTATAGGAATTTGTATAATACTGCCCATTCCAGATCTATTAGATATTGTTCAAAATTTCTAGGACATGACAAAATTTGTAGAATACTGCACAAGTTCCAATCTATCTAAATTTGGATCTATAAAATCTTTTAAATAGGAATATGGTTTAAGAGAACGTATGATTTATTAAAAAATTATTTTATGTAAATTTTAAATTTAAAAAATAAATTAAAGTAAAGAAAGTAATTATTTATTTTATTTCTTAAAGGTTGGAATAAAGATTATATGCACAATAAAATTTTCAAAAATAAAATAAAAAATCGACTTCTCTAATAATTTACAAACTATTTTAAATTAAATGTTATTAAAAAAAATATCATTCTATAAAATCTTTAAAAACATTGTTCTATAAAATCTTTTAAACATGAATGCAGTTTAAGAGAGAACGTATGATTTATTAAATAATTAAATTAAATATTAAAAAATTATCATTCATAAAATTATTTAATGAGCATTTTAAATTTAAAAGAAAAATTAAAGTAGAGAATGTAATCATTTATTTTCTTTCTTAAAGTTTGGAATAAATATTATAAGCACAACAAATTTTTCAAAAATAAAACTAAAAACCTACTTTCCTAACAATTATTGCATTGCATTTTTGTCTCTAAACACATTGAGTAGAATGCATAGATTTGCTATTTATTTTTCTTATACTTAATTATTTTCATATGTATAAGGTTTAAATTATTTAGTTACTAAGTTAATTTTTATTTAAGTAAAAGATATTGATGTCTAAATTGATTTACTTTGTATATAATATTTACATTTGATTAATAATTTAGTGAATTGGACTTTCATGTTCCATTTAAAGCTTCTTGATCTATTCATTTTACTAGTATGTTTTCAAATTTATAGTAGATTAAATTTCTTATGTACTCATCTTACCTTTTCTTTTAAAAGAAATTTGACCACTGAATTATTGTTTGTCTAATTTCATGAAAATATTTTATAAAAATAGATAATATATTCAAGTGATTCAATAGCTTATATGTTTTGTAGCATATAAAATAGTGAACCAAGATGTGATGTTGGTGATTGCTCCACCAAGTTATGCGTACATTAGAGAAAACATGAATAAGAAGGTGGGGAGTCTCTCAAATGTAACCCTTGGAGGACCCAAATGGATGTAGGTGTACTAATGTAAAATCCATGTCCTTTTAGGGATTTCAATTCAAAGGTCTCTTTGCTTTTTCTTCCTTGAATTTTTTTTCCTCATTTATGAGTCTTATTGATAGCTTTATTGAGAAAAATATAAAAGATGAAATTCAAGTATGGACATCAATAGATCTATTCAAAGAAAGTGCTATGAAATGAAAAAGAGGAAATATACTTACCTTGAGAGAAAAGGAGAAATACAAATGCAGATATAGTAAATGATTGCTAGATTGTATTAGAAGCTAAAATTGGGCTAGATTTGAAATATGGGGGCTTAAATATGTTGAGTGTGAAATTTTGAAGGTCCAAGGAACAGGTCAACTTCCTTGCTATAGGTTTTGTTGGGATATACTTTGAGGTCGACCTATACCTAATAGACTGGAAACTAATTTTTTTGAAGTGAGATATAATCTGCAACTGTAGGTCTACAAAAATACATGTAATGACGTATAGGGGAAAAGATATAAAAATAGAAGAATGATTACGACATTGTGATTCTTTTATCACCTTACACCAATGGAGCAATAAGGGTCATTTAAAGAAATCTAAACAAAACTTATAAAAAACAACACATCATGTGGGAAACACATTACAACATGCAAACACACAAAGATCCACCATACAAGATGAGCTAATCAATAATATCACCTATCTCCCTATATCGGTCCATAAAGTTTAGGGAAGGTGGGAAACTAGAGGAGCAACATCAAGCACAATAAAATAAATAATAGCGAGCTCCAAATAAGGACCATGTTGTGAAGATTGTTCACTATGTTAATTACTGGGAGTAATAGATAACTATTGTGAAATCATATCTAGTAAATCATTATCAATATCAAGAGTCTCATAATTATCATAATCACTAGCAAGCATATTATTTTTAGTGCCATGAACATCATCATCAAGAGTATCTTCTTCATCAAGATTAATTATATTAGTATCCAAGATATGATTAGCATTATCATATTTAATATTATTAATAGTATGATGGAATATGGATGAAGTGACTGAGAGAGGGGGGGGGGGTGAATCAGTCAACCATAAAACACTTCACAATTATTTCTTTCCAGATCCCTTAGGATATCTTAATGAATATTATCTGTTTAACACTCGGTAAATAGATTGCAGTAACTTGGTAGATGCAGAAAGTATTAGTAAAATTATCTTTAGATATTCATCACCACTTGTATATGATTAAGATAACTATTAAGAACGCAAGAGACAGAGGATTTAACGTGGAAACCCAATATGGGAAAAACCACCAATGTATCTAGATACTGATTTTCACTTTTCTGAAGTGATGCCCGGTAAGAAGCCAACCCGGTAAAAGGTTACAAAACACACTGTTATGTGTGACCTTGTTAGAGGATTTAATCACCCTGCTAGGAGTGGCCTGGTAAGAGGTCTTGAAAACAATTCAATGGAATTGTCACCTTGTTAGAGGATTTACAATATGGTTGTTAAACCAACTCGGTTAAGAGATTTAGAATTCACTGTTACAATGATAAAAAGTTAACAATGAAAATGACCTGTATAATAATGCAACTGCCTTGCTGATTACAGATCTCTATTCTATATAAGTGAGATCCTTCCTGATCGAATATATCTCTGCTGCTCCTCAAGGATATCTGGTCATCCTTCACAATTTCGCACACACCTTTCCTTTCTTTCTTCTATATATCTTCTTCTATATCTTTTTTTTATTTTTCACACTTGACCTTTTATTTATATGATTTTAGATTTGTCAAATCGTCATTACTTAGTATAACAGTCGGCTGAATTAAGCAAACTTTGTTTGCAAAGATCCTTCAAGGGTCGACAGTGCTCGGTGACCATAATGAAATTTTCTACAATCTTTTGGAGACCGAGGGAACTCGGTAAACACTGATAATCCTTTTTCTTCGATAACTGAGTGAGCTCGGTAAATGCTAACTTTTCTTTGACAATCGAGTGGACTCGGTAGATGCTAATTTTTCTTTGATAACCGAGTGAACTCGGTAAACACTATTTTTAATGCCAGGCAGACCGACTGAGCTCGGTAGGTACTGATTGTTGCAGATTATGACATTGTGTGACATCAAAGATAATATATAATTTGAGTAGCAATTTTCTTCAGATAATTGTTTCCAACAATCTCCCTCTTTGGCATTGATGGCAACACAATATGTCATAGCATAAGAAATTTTGAAAGGATTAGCTCGGTTTAGATTCAAATCTCCCTCTGTCAGCAAACTTCCTTTTTCTTAAAAACTCTTCCTTTTGACTATTGAAAATTTCTTGAAGTAATAGCAAAGACATAGCAAAGACACTCCCTCTTTGACAACACATGCCAAAGACAATTCACATATTACCGGTGTAAACTAATGTACCTCAAGTACTGATTCATATGCAATGATTCCTTGAATATGCTACATCAACTTGTTGATTTTCAATCATGTTTTGGTTGATGCATCACTAAAATTGTATTTAGTGAGCCTCGGATAGGGGAATGACCCCTAACTTACCTCTTAGATACACAAATACATCCTTGGGTAATGGTTTGGTGAAAATGTCTGCAATCTGCTCTTTTGTATGAATATATTCTAATCTGATTTCCTTGTCCTACACCAATTCTCTGACAAAGTGATATTTAATAGCAATGTGCTTGGTTTTGGAATGCATTACTGGATTCTTCGAAATGTTTATTGCACTAGTATTGTCACAAAATATAACAACTGGTTCTTTGATTTCAACCTTCATACCTTGTAATAACTATTTAAACCAAACAATATTTGAACAATTTACTGCAGCAGCAACATATTCTGCTTCAGCTATGGATTGAGATGTGCAATTTTGCTTTTTACTGGTCCAGGATACCAGTCTTTTTCCAAGAAAAAATGCTCCACCACTTGTACTTTTTCTATCATCAATGTTCCCTTCCCAATCAGCATCAGTAAACACTTTTAAGTCTAGATTGCCTCCAAATTTATACCACAAACCATATTCTTCAGTTCCTCTTAAGTACCTTAAGATTCTTTTGATTGCCATCATATGATTTTCCTTAGGTTTTGCTGAGAATCTAGCTACTATACCGACTGCTAAGGCAATATCAGGTCTTGTATGTACTACATACTGCAATTTTCCAATCATAGATCGGTATAAGGTCTGATCTGCTTCTTTTGAATCATCATTTTTGGTAAGTTTCAGTCCAGTACACATGGGTGTACCAACTGGTTTTGAATCTTCCATACCAAACTTCTTAAGTATTTCCTTAATGTATTTAGATTGAGTAATGTATATACCATTCTTGCTTTGCTGAATTTGAAGACCAACAAAGAATTTTATTAAACCAAACATAGACATTTCAAATTCTTTGTTCATTTGCTCTGAAAATTCTTTGCACTGATCATCATTCCCTGTAAATATAGTATCATCTACAAATATTTCTACCAATACAATTTTGTCATCCGCTCCTTCTTTAATATACAGATTGCTATTATCATTGGCTCTTTTGAAATTAATCTGAATCAGATAGTTATGGAGTCTTTCATACCATGCTCTAGGAGCTTGTTTCAAACCATACAATGCTTTGTGTAACTTGCAGACCATGTCCTTTTTATCTGGATCAACAAAACCTTCAGGTTGCTCAATGTAGACTTCTTCATCAAGAATTCCATTGAGAAATACAGATTTTATATCCATTTGATATACCTTAAATCCTTTATGTGCTGCATAAGCAAGTAGAGTTCTTACACTTTCTAATCTTGCAATAGGAGCAAAAGTTTCACCATAATCTATACCTTCTTCTTGAGAATAACCTTTACATACCAATCTAGCTTTGTTTCTAGATACTTGACTGTCTTCATTCAGCTTATTCCTGAATACCCATTTTGTTCCAATTACATTCTTATCTTTAGGTCTAGGTACAAGAGTCCATGTTTTGTTCTTTTGTATTTGTTCTAATTCTTCATTCATTGCTTCAATCCAACTTTCATTTTTCAATGCATCTTTGATATTTCTAGGTTCAAAATCAGTAAGCAGACATGTACCTTTTAGCTTACTTCTTGTCATAGTACCATCTGATTTGTTTCCAATGATTTGATCTGGTGTATGATGCCTTCTGACATATTTGGCTAGTATAGGTTCCTTGCTTTTTGAATGAGTCATGTTGTTGTCTTCTAGGATCTCTTCTTCAGGTTGCTCTGGCTCGGTAGATATTTGCTCAGTAACTTCAGGCTGAGACTCGGTTTGAATTTCTTCCTGTGACTCGGTTTGAACTTCTTCCTGTGACTCGGTTTGAACTTCTTCCTGTGACTCGGTTTGAACTTTTTCCTGTGACTCGGTTACTGTGCTAGGCTCGGTAGATATAGTTTCCTCATTGATAGTTATGTCTGGCAATGTTTCAGGTTCAATGTAAATGAATCTCCTGTAGTTTTCAGGTTCCCTTTTGCTTTCTTCTTCAGTCTTTTCTGCAAACTCATCAAATTTTACATGTATACTTTCTATGACTTTGTGAGTAGACAAGTTCAGACATTTGTATGCCTTGCTTTTCCTAGAATATCCTAGGAATATTCCTTTATCACTTTTCACATCAAATTTATTTCTTCTGGATTCTTTTAAGATATAACACTTGCTACCAAATACTTTCATGTAACTTACATTGGGTTTATAGCCATACCATAACTCATAAGGAGTTTTGAATGTGTCTTTCTTCAATTGTACTCGGTTCAAGGTATGAACTGTAGTGCTGATAGCTTCCTTCCAGTACTTTATGGCGATGTTCTTTTCTATCATTAGAGTCCTTGCACAATCCATAATAGATCTGTTTCTTCTTTCAGCGATTCCATTCTGCTCAGGAGTTCTAGGAGCTGATACCTGTCTTTTGATTCCTCTTTCAATGCAAAAGTTGTTAAATTCATGGGAGATGAATTCACCACCTCTGTCTGATCTTAAGCATTTCAATCTTTTCCCTGTTTCCTTTTCCACTCTTGCCAAGTACCATTTGAACTTTGCAAATGCTTCTGACTTTTCTCTTAAATACATAATAGTCATCATTCTAGAATAATCATCAATGAAAAGAATAAAGAATTTGTCTCCAGTATAGCTTTCTATTCCAATAGGTCCACATAAATCAGTATGCACAATTTCCAAAATCTCTTTAGACTGATAGTTTTTACTCTTAAAACTAGTCTTACTCATTTTGCCAATCTGACAATTCTTACATAGACCAGTATCAGGTTTCTTCAAAGTAGGAATTCCTCTTACCTTCTTGAATTTGCTTATTTTCATCATGTTATCAAAATTCACATGACATAACCTTTTGTGCCATAGCCAACTTTCTTCAATTTGAGCAATAAAACATGAATATTCACTGAGATCAAGATAAAATAAGTTACCTTTTGTTTGTTTGCCTGATCCAATAAGTTTTCCTTTTTCATCCAATAGTCTTGCTTGACTATTCATGAATTCAACCTTGAAACCAGTGTTGATTAGCTGTGCTACACTTAGAAGATTATGTTTTAGTCCTTCAACCCAATAAGCATTATCATATATGAGTTCTTTGGTTAATGAGATTCTTCCTTTTCCTTTTATACAACAAGGTTCATTGTTTCCAAATCTTACATTGCCACTATCACAGTCTTCTTGGTATTCAAATTTTGTCTTGTCACCAGTCATGTGATGTGAACATCCACTGTCTATTATCCATATATCATCTTTGCTTATATGAGAAATAAGTGCCATCTTATCTTCATCATCATCATCAGATTCATCTTTTATAGCAATAAAGACAATTTCTTCTTCACTATCATCAGAATCTTTAGCCATAAAATATGTTTTCTTACCTTTATCCTTGAATGATTTGAAATTCTTTTTGCCATAGTACTTGTGACCTCTCTTCTCTTCCTTGGCCTACTTGTTTGGGCACCTAGCTGCAATATGTCCAATTTCTTCATATGAAAAATAGATTAAAGGAGTTTTACCTTTATATTTACCTTTCCCTTTAGAGTATTTCTTTGCAAGTAGTGCTTCTACAATTTCAAGATCACTATCAGAACTTTCTTCTGATACTTCTTCACTTTTTGACTAAACTTCTTTTATTTTCTTGTTCTTCCTTAGTGAAACCTTGGCCTCAAATGCTGACTCAATATTTTTGGAATTTGGAAAATAGTTGTCATAGTTGTCTAATTCAAAGGCTGTCAATCTTCCAACTAAAGCATCCAAAGTTATATTGTGGTTTGTTTCACATCTTCTTTCTTGAATAGCTGATACTCTTATTGCATAGATAGGGAGTAATGTTTTGAGTACCTTGCTTATAACAGTTTCATCAGAGATTGTTCCTCCAGAAGCTCTAATTGCACTAACACTTGCTTTGATCCTTTCAACATATTTTGCAATGTTTTCATCTTCTTTCATATTCATCTTGTCAAACTGTCCTCTTAGGCTTTCTACTTTGGCTCTTTTCACATTTGCATCACCACCATATATTTTCTTTAGTGTGATCCACATTTCATATGCAGTAGTGCATTCTTTAATATCATCAAATTCTTCATAGCTGAGAGCTGATGCAATGTCTATCATCATGGTGTTATGATTATTTTTCTCTGCAATGTCTTCAACAGTTAATGCGCCAGTAGGAACTGTGTATTCTTCATCAATTTATTTGCATCTTGAATCACCAATGGAAGCCAGATGAAGTCTCATGAGACCTTGCCATGTTGAAAAGTTATCTCTATTGAGCTTTGGAATTTCTCTCTTGTAAGACATCCTGATCTTTAGCTTAGGTCCTTGAAACTCTTCCTGCAAGCACCAAAAGCTCTGATACCAATTGATGGAATATGGATGAAGTGATTGAGAGGGGGGGGGGGTGAATTAGTCAACCATAAAACACTTCACAATTATTTCTTTCCAGATCCCTTAGGATATCTTAATGAATATTATCTATTTAACACTCGGTAAATAGATTGCAGTAACTTGGTAGATGCAGAAAGTATTAGTAAAATTATCTTTAGATATTCATCACCACTTGTATATGATTAAGATAACTATTAAGAACATAAGAGACATAGGATTTAACGTGGAAACCCAATATGGGAAAAACCACCAATGTATCTAGATACTGATTTTCACTTTTCTGAAGTGATGCTCGGTTAGAAGCCAACCCGGTAAAAGGTTACAAAACACACTGTTAGGTGTGACCTTGTTAGAGGATTTAATCACCCTGCTAGGAGTGGCCTGGTAAGAGGTCTTGAAAACAATTCAATGGAATTGTCACCTTGTTAGAGGATTTACAATATGAGTAAGGGGTCTCTAGATTTGTATTTAGGGAGTCAACTAGATGCATCTCTATTTACCCCATAATGTTGCAAATGTTATTTTGCTTTTTCCTGTCCTAAATATTTTTATGCATTATAGGAATTTGTATAATTCTGCCCAATCCAGATCTATTAGATATTGTTCAAAATTTCTAGGACATGACAAAAATTTGTAGAATACTGCACAAGTTCCAATCTATCTAAATTTGGCTCTATAAAATCTTTTAAATAGGAATATGGTTTAAGAGAACGTATGATTTATTAAAAAATTATTTTATGTAAATTTTAAATTTAAAAAATAAATTAAAGTAAAAAAAGTAATTATTTATTCTATTTCTTAAAGGTTGGAATAAAGATTATATGCACAATAAAATTTTCAAAAATAAAATAAAAAATTGACTTCTCTAACAATTTACAAACTATTTTAAATTAAATGTTATTAAAAAAAAATTCGTTCTATAAAATCTTTAAAAAAATTGTTCTATAAAATCTTTTAAACATGAATGTGGTTTAAGAGAGAATGTATGATTTATTAAAAAATTAAATTAAATATTAAAAAATTATCATTCATAAAATTATTTAATTAGCATTTTAAATTTTCACTTTAAAAGAAAAATTAAAGTAGAGAATGTAACCATTTATTTTCTCTCTTAAAGTTTGGAAGAAATATGATACGCACAACAAATTTTTCAAAAATAAAAATAAAAACTTGCTTCCCTAACAAATATTGCATTGCATTTTTGTCTCTAAACACATTGAGTATAATGCATAGGTTTGTTGTTTATTTTTCTTATACTTAATTATTTTCATATGTATGAGGTTTAAATTATTTAGTTACTAAGTTAATTTTTATTTAAATAAAAGATATTGATGTCTAAATTGATTTACTTTGTATATAATATTTACATTTGATTAATAAAATTTAGTGAATTGGAGTTTCATGTTCCATTTAAAGCTTCTTGATCTATTCATTTTACTAGTATGTTTTCAAATTTCTAGTAGATTAAATTTCTTATGTACATATCTTACCTTTTCATTTAAAAGAAATTTCACCACTGAATTATTGTTTGTCTAATTTCATGAAAATCTTTTATAAA
Source organism: Chamaecyparis obtusa (assembly GCA_027943335.1). Taxonomy (NCBI): domain Eukaryota; kingdom Viridiplantae; phylum Streptophyta; class Pinopsida; order Cupressales; family Cupressaceae; genus Chamaecyparis; species Chamaecyparis obtusa. Next base: position 1,317,646 of record BSBK01002696.1, read on the forward strand.
AATAGATAATATATTTAATTGATTCAATATCTTATACGTTTTGTAGCATATAAAATAGTGAACCAAGATGTGATGTTGGTGATTGCTCCACCAATTTATGTGTACATTAGGGAAAAGATGAATAAGAAGGTGGGAAGTCCCTCAAATGTAACCCTTGGAGGACCCAAATGGATGTAGGTGTACTAATGTAAAATCCAAGTCCTTTCAAGGATTTCAATTCAAAGGTTTCTTTACTTTTTCTTCCTCATTTATGTGTCTTATTGATAGCTTTATTAAGTACAATATAAAAGATGAAATTCAATTATGGACATCAATAGATCTGTTCAAAGAAAGTGCTATGAAATGAAAAAGAGGAAATATACTTACCTTGAGAGAAAAGGAGAAATACAAATCTAGATATAGTAAATTATTGCTAGATTGTATTAGAAGCTAAAATTCGGCTTGATTTGAAATATGGGGGCTTAAATATGCTGAGTGTGAAATTTTGAAGCTCTGAGGAATAGGTCGACTTCCTTGGTATAGGTTGAGTTGGGATATACTTTGACGTTGACCTATACCTAATAGACTGGAAACTAAATTTTTTGAAGTGAGATAGAATCTCTAACTCTAGATCTACAACAAAACATGTAACACCACATAGGGGAAAAGATATACAAATAGAGGAATGATTACAACATTGTCATTCTTTCATCACCTTACACCAACAAAGCCACAAGGGTCATTTAAAGAAATCAAAACAATACTTATAAAAAACAACACATCATGTGGGAAACGCATTAAAATATGAAAACACACAAAGATTCACCATAGAAGAGGAGCTCATCAAGAATATCACCTACCTCCCTATATCGGTCCATAAAGTTTAGGGAAAGTGGGAAACTAGCAAGAGGAGAAACATCAAGCATGATAAAAGAAATAATAGTGAGCTCCAAACAAGGACCATGCTGTGAAGATTCTTCACTATGTTAATTACTAGGAGTAATAGATAACTATTGTGAAATAATATCTAGTAAATCATTATCAATATCAAGAGTCTCATAATTATTAGAATCACTAGCATGCATATTATTTTTAGTACCATGAACATCACCATCAAGAGTATCTTCTTCATCAAGATTAATTATATTAGAATCCAAGATATGAGTAGCATTATCATATTTAATATTTTTAATAGTATTCAAATTCACTTCCTCCATAGGCACAAGCATTAGATGGTCAAAGGGAATTGAAGCATGGGGTAAAGAAATATTTTCAGAAACATGGGTTTGGGCTTTAACACAATGCATGTGATGATGATCATGAGCATGATGGTTATGTTTATTCTTACTAGATAGTTGAGGTGGGGTAGGATCAATCATCATCGAGTCCTATTCTTATTCAAGAGGAGGAACAAAAGGAACCGCACTAGTAAATTATTTGTAGCTTGTTAGGGTTCTAGCCCCTTGGTTTTGGTTATTTTGTCTATAGGGTGGTTAGTGTTTGTTTTGATGTTGGTTACAGATTGTTTCTTTCCTGACTCTTTTTTATTTTGGATATTGGGTTTCTGGTCCCTATAAAACCAGTTTACCTCAAATAAAAAACACACACCCTTAATGTAAAACAAAAAAAGCCAAGATGGCCCCTTGAAAAATAAAAGCATAACAAAATCTCAATAAGGAAAGTTGAATGGGTACCAGAAAGAAAGAAAGCATTACCATCAAATGCATCACTACAAAATCTCCAACACAAGGATAACCATCAAGAAACTTAAAGAGAAAGCCTTTTCTATCATACGATTTCTGCTTTGAATAACACAAAATTAATTTTTATCACCGAAAGGCTCCATCGTCCTTTCATAACCTCATATTTTTTCCAAACTTTGTTTGGAAGTTTATACATAACTAAGTTTTCCATTACGTAGTTAAAATCTATGAGACTGGAAGTCCTGGCTTATTCTTGGTTTAGCTTGGCTTGGAATTAATTTTTTGGTTCCCATTAGTTAGAATTAGCAATAAGTTAGTTTTGGTTTTTGTAACATATCATGCTATACACGATTATTTGTTACTACATGAAGGAATAAAATATAGTGTTATTCAATTTGACTGTTGTGTTTTTTTTGCACACCCATTATTACTTGTGGTAACACTAGATATCTGTATGGTAATTGAGGATGATTTCTCATAAATTATTAGGTAAAGTATTTTAGATCATAATACACTTTTATAAATTTTAATATTAAAAATATTAACAACTGATATCTATTGGACAACTCTTTTCGTCCGACTAATTTTTACAATTGGTTACAAATATTTCACTACACTTTTGTGTGTATGTCTATGTTATTTTGAATTTGTAACCCCATCTTAGTATTAAAAAAAATAAGGAAAACAAGAATGGATGGTCTCATTAATAAGTAGTACAGGTTTATAATAACAAAACTTAGAATGATCACAATGAAAGATACTATATACGTTTATAAATTATGTTAGAAAAAAGACAAGTACATTTTAATTTTTAATAATTTCATTTTTACAATTTTCATGTTTTTGAATTCTGAAGTGAAAACTATGTATTTCATTTTTATGTGCTAGCTTTTTGAACTGGGTTATGTATTTTTGTGTGTGCAATGGGAAGGGATAAAGTTGTAGATCAATCAAACATCTGCTTAAATTATTTACTTTTAATTTAAACAAAACAAATATTACAATAACAGAAAATCTATTTTTAATTATTGGATATTTATGTTATTTAATTTTAAAATAGTTGTTACATGGTAAAAATTGTGTGTGTGTGTGTGTGTGTGTTGGGGGTCTATTACTATATACAAATATCAAAGGCACATGCCTACAAAAGATAAGTACTGACATTTATAGCTTTGTTTAGATTGAATTCTTTAGATGGTTTCCGTATTCAATGCACTTTTACTTTCAACATAACCAAATGTTCCACATCACCAATACAACGTGATCCCTGCTTATGGAAGATTTGAAATTGGTCTTTATCTTTTCTTCTCCTCTTCTATTATGTGCACCATGTTGATGCCTGTTAAAAGATTGAACTTGTACTAGCTGAGATGGCTTATAAAAGTTCGTGTAGCTACGAAAAAGGAGATGCACCAATTTTAGAAATGATCAAGTTGGTAGAAACTTCTCACACTATTATCGATGTTACACTATGGGGGGCACCAAATGAATGAGAAGGTGGAGATTTCCAATAAAGGTATTACCTCTAAGAAACTACAATGCTTGTTATTAAGAGTGAGTGTGTATCTAAATTTAATGGTAAATTTATAAGTACAGCAAGCACGACAACTTTTTTGATAGACCCTGTTGTAGAGGAAGCTTTTACAAATAGTCCCAAGAGATAACTGAGAGGGGGGGGGAGGGTGAATCAATTATCTACAAGATTCAATTATTCATCCAATTAAGTTTATAAGAACTTTAAGCATAAACACAATGAAAGAAAACTTAACACAACACCACAATTTTAGTTATGGGGAAACCCTAATAGGTAAAAACCCCGGTGGGAATTGACACCCACTAAGAACTGCACTAGTGTATTATTATCCCTGCTAGAAGATCTTAGAACCCTGTTAGGAGTTGATCTTTACAATGAAATAAGTACAATGACCTGGTTAAGGGTCAAACCCTGTTAGGAGTATTTTACAATTAACCTCGTTAGGGGTGAGGACACACTATCTAAGAGCACACTGCTCAGAGGGGTGAAGGCTACAACCTTTTGTTTAACAAATACACACTATATCTAGATCTCGATGAACTGTGTGTAGACCTGTTGTCGTGATTAGTTCCAATGAATAGTATAAACTCTCTACTATGTGACATAGACCTTCTACTGGTGGCTCAACACTTTGCACTCTTTGCTCTTCTCTTATCTCTCAATACATAGCTAACGCAAAGGACAAAGACCAAAGGGGCCAAAAAATGGCACACCCTAATGATCCAGTCTCTCAACAACACACAGAAGCATCAAAAACATAGTGGGAGAGAGAAAGTAGGATCATTCATATATTATCATTCAAATTGATTCATACATGTTAGGTTGTAAGGCCTTCTCAGTTAAGGCCAGATATTACAATGAATTATAGAAGTCCTCAAAACATGCAAGGATCTGCTAATAATCTTGATTCTAGTATCTTCCATCTTCTATCAAAACTGACTACCTAAACTCTAACCAAACAACTACATTTATACAAGAGGCTACCAAACTGAGTCAGCCTTCAGATCCATAATCAATGGAAGGAACAGTTAGGTCTAGGACCACACGCTTCCCAAAGATGGATACCAGGATTACATCTGTGACCCATAATCAATGCACAAGTCAGCCTCAATAGAAAATTAAAATAAACTACTGGGTAAGCAAGGATGACCGAGTAAGAGACAAGCATCGTCGAGCACCAGTGAAACAATCGACCAACCAGGAGATAATCGACCAAACTCATTAACCAAAGGAAACCAACCAACTACTGAGCCAACTTAGTCAAAAAAGGAACTGAGCAACACAGACAAACTTCAAAAATATTTTTGGTGACACAGGATTGCCAAGGACCCGAGATGCTCCTGCATCAGACACCTGGGGTTATTTAGAAATGATTCTCTAAATCATTTAGCAGGTATGATCTGAGCTGCATCCAAATCAGACTGTGAAATCCATGAACTATCTTCAATAGGTCTATTCTTCCACTTTACCATATATTCCATATAATGTTTACCCCTTGTTATTTTTCTAACTCTTTGCTCCAAAATCTACTCAACTTCTTCATTCTATTTCTTAGGATACTCCATTGGTACTATCATGTCTTCATCAGGTTCATGATACTCATACAAATCAGCAATGTTTAAAATCGGTGATATGTCCATGTCGTCAGGTAAATCAATCTCATATGCATTTCCATTGTCAAATTTCTTCAAAATCTTGCAAGGTCCAAACTTCTTCATCTTTAGCTTCCCATATGTTCCAATAGGAAATCAACCTTGCTTCAAATGAATCATCACTTCATCACCAACATCAAAAGTCTTTTGTCTCCTTGATCTATCAACTCTGTCTTCGTATTTTTTTATTACTCTCTTCCAGCTTGATTTTCACATCTTCATGCAATCTCTTCATGTACTCAACAAACTTCACTCCTTCAACACTTCTCTTTATTTCATTAGCAATGTCTCTCAAATTAGATATACCTCTTGGTTGTATGCCATTCACAATCTCAAATGGTGTTTTTCCAGTGCTCCTATTCACTAAATTATTATATGCAAACTCTTCTTGAGAAAACACAGAATCCCAATTACTAGGTGTGTCTCCAACTAAACATCTCAAAAGATCTCACAAATTTTTGTTTACAACTTCTGTCTGTCCATCAGTTTGTGGGTGAAATGTAGAACTATATTTCAACTCAGTGCCAAACTTTCTCCAAAGAGTTTTCCAAAAATATCCAAAAAATTTACTGTCTCGATCAAAGATAATACTCCTCGGTAATCCATGCAATCTAAAAATTTCCTTAAAGAAAATATATGCTACATGTACTACCTCTGATGTCTTTCTACAAGGTATACAATGTGCCATCTTTGAAATTCTATCTAATACAACAAATATAGAATCATTACCTCTTACTGTCTTCGGTAAGCCAAGAATGAAATCCATACTGATGTCAGTCCAAGGTTCCTCAGGTACAACAATCATTGTATACAATCTAGTATTCTGACTTACTCCTTTTGCAGCTTGACAAATTCCACAACTTTTCACAAATTTCTAAACATCTTTATACAACTATAGCCAAAAGTATTTCTCCTTAAGCAAATTCAAAGTTTTATCAATACCAAAATGTCCAACCAAACCACTACTATGTTTCTCCTTTATTAAATTAGTTCTCATTTGTCCTCTCGGTTTACACAACTAAATACCTTTAAACAACATACCTTCTTGAATGAAATATTCTTCCCATTTTGTACTCAGTTGATCTTGAATAGGTTCTCTACACTTTCTCCATGGCTCAGAAAAATCAGGATCATTTTCATACAAATCTCTCATCTCATCAAAACCAAGAACTTCAATTTTCATCTTGGTCATCAAAGATCTTCTTCTACTCAATGCATCAGCAACTCAATTAGTGACTCCACTTTTATGTTTTATCACAAATGTGTAACTCTGCAAATAATCAACCCATTTCATATGTTTCTGATTAAACTTATTCTGACTACCCAAGTATTGTAAAGCCTTATGATTAGTATACAACACAAATTCACTTGGTATCAAATAATGTCTCCATTTCTTCAGTGCTTGAATAATAGCATAGAATTCTTGATCATACAAAGAATATTTCCTTCTAGCATCATTCAACTTTTCACTAAAGAAAGCAATAGGTTTACCTTCTTGACTCAACACAACATTAATTGCACTACCACTTGCATCATATTCCACTTGAAATACCTTATTGAAATCAGGCAATGCCAAAATAGGCAATTTAGTAACGTTCTGCTTCAAAGTCTCAAAACTTTTATTAGCTCCATGTGTCCGCTTGAATTCTCTTTTATCTCCTCTCATAGTCCCATTCATAGCATTACAATTTGAACTAAAATTCATGACCTTTCGATAAAAACTAGCCAAACCATGAAATGATCTTACCTCACTAGCATTCATAGGTGTGGGCCAATTTAGAATAGGTTCAACCTTTTTAGTATCCATCTTCAAACCATCAACTGAAATCACAAATCCCAAATACGCAATCTCCTCTTTCATGAATGAACACTTTTTCAAATTTGTTAGCAACTTTTCTTCTTTCAGTCTCTGCAAAACTTATCTAACATGCAACAAATTTTCTTCTCTAGTCTTATTGAATATCAAAATATCATCAAGATATACAATCACAAACTTACCCAAGAATTTATTCATCAAAACTTTATTCATTAATCTCATAAAAGTACTCGGTGCATTAGTTAAACCAAAAGTCATAACCAACCACTCATACAAACCTTCTTTTGTCTTGAAAGTAGTCTTCCACTCATCACCTTCTCTGAGTCTGATATGATGATACCCACTTTTCAAATCAAGCTTTGTGAAATACTTTGCTCCAGTCAAACTATCCATTATTTCATCCATTCACAGTATAGGAAACCTATACTTCACTGTTATCTTATTGATTTCTAAGGAATCAGTACACATTCACCATTCTCCATTCTTCTTAGGTTCCATTATCACAAGTACTACATAAGGACTCAAAATTTCTCTAATCAAACCTTTATCTAGCAACTCTTGAATCTGTTGGTTCAATTCCTGATTGTCGATAGGTGTCAACTGATGAGGTGCCTTATTCGGTAAACTACCTCAAGAGATTGGATCCATTCAATGATCAATACTTCTTTTTGGTGGTGTTGGACCTTTTCCTTGCAGGACCAAACTTGAATCAATAGATGGGCTTGATTCTCAGGGTAGGCACTCAAGTTTGACAAGAAAACAATCCAACTGATGAGGATTGAAATGAATCCTCCTTCTTCTTTGAGCTCCACATCACTCGGGTGGGTATTGCCTTATCTACATACTCAAGACACCTCATGATAAATAATAGGCCTGCAGATAGATTATTGTGGAATAGTCTTCAAACCCTTGTAGGTATCCTATACCTCAATGAAACCAAGATCTCATGCAATAGCCCTACTTGCATAGAGTGACTATGAAAACCAAAGACCTATCCTAACAACATGAAAGGGAAAGGGTGGAATTGAATGTAAATGATTTAATGATGGGTTTGAAAGGACCGCTGAGATACCCTAAGTCCCTCATAGACTAGTGCCTTATCCAAAGGGCCACAAAGTCAAATACCTTATTGCAATAGATAGCTATGAAACAAGAAAACAATAAATTTAATGTGTTGATACCTAACATCAATCACACACAATGACCAAACCTCACTTTAACAACCCACCTATGTATTCAAGTATGTTATCAGCCATCCAAAGGATTTTAACCCTCCTCTTGGAAGAGACCTATAAACAGATAATATATTAACCAACATCCACTGGAAAATAAGCATGAAATATCTTTGATAACTCACCTCATACATACATGAAAACTAATCCTAAACCAGTTATCTCTACGAAGACAACTCCACTTGCAAACACATAGGAAATGCAAATAGAAAAATCAAACACCCTTGATGTATGATTAATGAATTCAAGATTCAAATGGAGATAGCTTGGTAACAGTAAGAATATACTGAATCCTCATACATAAGAAAAATCAATTACAATACATATCATATTCTCTGAAACAACAAAGGAAGAAAGAACACCCTATATGTAGAGAGAAGGAAAAATATATAGGACAAAACCTTTCTTGGAACCAATTCTCCCAAGATTTGTAGAAGAAGGAACCCTTACAAAATCAAAACTTCAACCATTTATACCACTAGCTACCTTGGGATCCTAAAAGAATTTAGGATGCAACAAGCTTTGGATAGCTAAGGTTAGGGTTTCAGCAACTACACCAACCCTAATTACAACAAAGATTACTGCAGGGGTAGGAAACCAAGCAATCTCGAACAAACAAATCCAGAAAGATCCATAATCATGACAATTTTACTGAGAAAGTACTGAGAACCATGAAAATGCCAAATTGTCAACTATTCAGCCACCTATAAAACACACCTCGAGCACAAAAAAATAGTACAGACCCCTGCAAATGATCATGTAACACCCTAGACCACATTGCAATAGCAAGTGCCACCAAACAAATCAAATCCAGCCGTGAAAGGATTCAATTCTGGTCCTTTCTATCACTGAGAAACCCTCAAAAAATTCAATTTGAAATTTTAATGATCACATTCATGGTGCCTGCAACATATCAATGGTCAAAATTTGAATCTGAGCCAACTTTAAGTCCTGACCATTAGATCTCTCCTTTTTCATGGTCTTTATGTCTTAACTCAACTGCTACCCTTGGGTTAACCCTAGCGAACATTGGACAAAGCTTTTCCCTATTCACGCAATGAAAAACTTAACCTGCCTTTAACTCCATGACTTAGCAAACAAAGGAAAATCATAGTCATCTCAGCTACATCTGGCAAACTAGTGACTGAAGGCTTTCATCAGTTCACAGGACACTTTATGCCTTCGCTAAATATTTTCACGATTACGCGAATGCTTGTTTGCTAAACCACTAGCTTTTTTAGAACATTGCTATCTCATTTCATGAATGAGAAATCCTTTGAAAAAAAATTTAGGGTACTAAACACTTTGTCAGAACCGCTAAGACCTTTAGACTCCCTGCCTTCAATGAAATCAACAGCTATCTGAAGTTCACAAGTGTTAAAAAAATTCTATTAGAACTTAAGACAACCATTAGATGAATCCTTTACCTCCACTCTGTAGATCCTCAGACAGGAAATGAAATCAACGGTTGGTGCAAGATCTTAAGCCTCTGACAAATCTCATAAGAACTTATGCCTGCTGCTGATTTACTGACAATGTCAGGACCCTTTGATGCATCCAAAAACCAGGTCCCATTGACAACTGCCAATGTGTTAATACATGGACCAATCATATACCACCAACTGTGCTTATGTGTTACCATGGACCCATAAACAACCTTTACATTAGATTCCAAATTGACAGCTATCACATGATTGTGAAGGGGAAGAATATTCCTTGCAATCATGTGACAACCACCAAATCTTCAGTCGATTGACAACTTGACCCCACCCCGACATATCATCTTTTCTTTTCACCAATAAAGCGTCACCACTTGTGCTTATGTGGTAGTGGTCCCACCTACATTGAAAGGTTACGTCATGAAAATGAATCAATGACCGTTGCAAAAGTGCAAGCCTCTGACAAACCCTTGTGCTTTCATGACAACCATTGGATCAAGATGGTGTCAAAGCTGGGCCTAGGAAAATATTAAGCTAGAACATAGGAAATATAAAAGCACAAGACTTAGGCTTTTAGGAAAAAATAGGTGTTGAGGACCATAGGAAAAATTAAAGGCCGCTGGGGTAAGACTTAGGAAAAATTAAAAGGGGCCTGAAAAACATTAGTCGCAAGATTGCATAACATTAAAAAGGTTCACGCAATCATGTGACAAAGGGGTAACAATTAAGCACATGAAAATTAGGACCTTTAAGTGACCCAAAAAGTTAACTTGAAATTAGAACAAGGCCTGGGCATTACAAAGGGTTTTTCACACCAACAACTAGTTTTTCAAAAATTTGAACCAAGGGTTTATGCCAGGGACCTAAAAACAACTGCAGAGACCAGGGGGAAAATTCTATAGCCATGAATTTTTTTACACATGCTAATAGTGGCTCTGTCTGGGGATGTATGCCTCCTGTAGGCATAGCAAGGACTCAGATCTCTGGGAAAAGCAGACCACCTATAGAACAAAACACAGGGACCTCAAAAATTGGCAACTGAACGAGGGAAAGAAACACACAATAGGAAAGGGAAATATCTACAAATATTTACAAAATTTTACAAATTTACTTAGTGGCCCTAGGCCACCAAAAGAAAATCAATGACCCTCCTGAATCAAAAATATGATTTTCATCTACATATGTGACCAACCACCTAAAATTATCTTGATCACCTTGTTGCCAACATATGTGAATAACCATAGGCTGAAGAATAGAATTATACTGATCACTACCCATGTATTTCTAGTCATGACTACCATACTCATATTCATATTCCAAGAAGTAAGGAACGTCACTCACTTCTTCTTGATGACTGGAAACAAAAAAATGATCTATTAATGCATCAGAAAATGTGACATATTGATTATCATGCATTACCATAGAATTACCTAGCTGAAAAGGACTTGAATCCTCTGATTTTCCTTCATGAATTGCTTCAACCACTGAGTAACTTGGTTCCTCTATGATGTCTTCATGAAATGGGTCATGAACCAAGGGAAGGCCTAATTCAAAAATTTTGTGATAGGGGAACAACTGATTTGCATCATTATTTTTACCAAAAGAATTTCTATCCCAATCATTGAAGACAAAGTCCTCAACACTGTCACCATCAGTATCATATTTATCAAAAGAAGGAAAAGGATATGAACAAGAAACTTGTTCATCATTGCAACTTCTATGATAGGAAAATACACTGTCATGTCCTTCTACCTCTTCTCTTGTAGAGTCACTACATGAGGGGAACTGTAATATACATGGGTCCTCAAGGTCACTTTGAACACTGGCCTCATTATTAGTGTCAAAGGATAAATCACAGGGGAGCTACAAATCAAAATCCAAAATAGGGGCATACCTCTAAAATTCTTTAGCCAAGAGTGTTGAAATCTCTTCACTGCTTAGTGGACTTTGGGCCATACTTTCATCTTCCTTAGCTTCACCCTTAATGCTACAAATATCATCCCTATCAAGAACAAGGATACACATTTCTAGCCTTAGATCATCTTGTGTGAATCAATCTATGCAGGAGTCATCATAAACATCATACTCAAAACTCTTCCCTTCACACAAAACATCATCAAATCAGGACAAGAAACAAGAACTCTGATATTGAAAAGAAGAAAAATTTGTAGACAAATTGGAAACATTATCACTCTTAGATCCATCTTCAGCACTGTCATATGCACTGACCTCAAAATCAGCTTCATAGTCAAAACCTTCTGCATAATGAGAATCAACATCAAAACTACTAATCTCCTCATGACCAACATAAAGAGAAGTCAATGCCCTCAACCTCTTGTACCCCATTAATTGTCAGTTCTCAGCCTTTAAGGATATAAACCTGAGTGCATCCTCAAGCCCAAGGCTATCATCACTAAGTATCCAATCTTTGACACATTTATAATACTCTTCCCACAATGCATTTGACCAACTGGTTGACTCATGAAAACAAAGATCCAAGAATAAACCAATGAACTCAGATTCAGAAAACTCAACATCATCAAGAAGCTCATTATATACATCCCAAAATCTATCATAGAAAAGAGATATGGATAGATCCCTTCTGCATCCTATTTTCAATTTCATCAATGATATGCAATCCCTAAGGATGCCTTACTCAAGGAAAGCAAGCTCCTCATCAAGCTTACCCATCAAACTTAATGCAATACTTCCATACAATTTTGCAGAGATGCAACTAAAAACTTGAAGTATGCAAACCTCTACTCACACCTTATCCTTTTCTTAGTGCTTGATCACTTAATAAGGAAACATTTCCAAACATGAAAGTATGATACCTAGAAGTTCTATAGCAGAAAAACTTTGTTAACTGGAAGGCAGGGCAAATCTAGAGCTCACCCTAAAGCTCCATCAGGTTCTTTGCAATGTAGAGTCACCACCTCCTTGAAGAAGAAAAATACTTCACCTTTTGTATCATCTTCCAATCAACCAAGAACTTCACTAGGCCTCTTGCACTGTTTATCAGGGAATGCACTGATCAAACAAAGAAATCAGAGCTGCCACTCAACACTTGGTGAGAAGATTTTACAAATGTGTTTTTTATATCGGACTCTGTGATCATTTAACTAGACTCTGGGATGATCCAGCCAAGCAAGGAAGGCTTGCAATCTTTTACTTCTTCCCCAGCAGAGTTGCCAATCTTGTTGGAGCTTTTCCTTGTAGGAACAAACTTGAATCAATAGATGGGCTTGATTCTCAGGGTAGGCACTCAAGTTTGACAAGAAAATAGTTCAATTGATAAAGATTGAAAGGAATCCTCCTTCTTCTTTGAGCTCCACATCACTCAGGTGGGTATTGCCTTATCTGCATACTCAAGACACCTCATGATAAACAATAGGTCTGCAAATAGATTATTGTGGAATAGTTTTCAAACCCTTGTAGGTATCATGTACCTCAATGAAACCAAGATCTCATGCAATAGCCCTACTTGCATAGAGTGACTATGAAAACTAGAGACCTATCCTAACAACATGAAAGGGAAAGGGTGGAACTGAAAATAAATGATTTAATGATGGGTTTGAAAGGACCCTTGAGATACCCTAAGTCCCTCATAAACCAATGCCTTATCCAAAGGGCCACAGAGTCAAATACCTTATTGTAATAGATAGCTATAAACATGAAAATAATAAATTCAATGTGTTGATGCCTAACATCAATCACACACCATGACCAAACCTCACTTTAACAACCCACCTATGTATTCAAGTATGTTATCACCCATCCAAAGGATTTTAACCCTCCCCTTAGAAGAGACCTATAAATAGATAATACATTAACCAGCATCCACTAGAAGACAAGCATGACATATCTTTGATACCTCAACTCATACATACATGAAAACTAATCTTAAACTAGTTATCTCTGCGAAGACAACTCCACTTGCAAACATATAGGAAATGCAAACAGAAAAATCAAACACCCTTGATGTATGATTAATGAATTCAAGATTCAAATGGAGATAGCTTGGTAATAGTAAGAATATACTGAATCCTCATACATAAGACAAATCAATTACAATACATATCATATTCTCTGAACCAACAAAGGAAGAAAGAACACCCTATATGCAGAGAGAAAGAAAAATTTGTAGGAAAAAACCTTTCTTGGAACCAATTCTCCCAAGATTTGTAGAAGAAGGAACCCTTACAAAATCAAAACTTCAACCATTTATACCACCAGCTGCCTTGGAATCCTAAAAGAATTTAGGATGCAACAACCTTTGGACAACTAAGGTTATGGTTTCAACAACTACACCAACCCTAATTACAACAAAGATTACTACAAGGGTAGGAAACCAAGCAATCTCAGAGAAACTAATCCAGAAAGATCCATAATCATGACAATTTTACTGAGAAAGTACTAAGAACCATGAAAATGCCAAATTTTCAACCTATTTGGCCACCTGCAAAACACACCTCGAGCATAAAAAACATAGTATGGACCCCTACAGATGATCATGGAACACCCTGGACCACACTACAATAGCAAGAACCACCAAACAAATCAAATCCAGCCATGAAAGCATTCAATTCTGGTCCTTTCTATCACTGAAAAACCCTCAGAAAATTGAATTTGAAATTTCAATGGTCACATTCATGGTGCCTGCAACATATCAACGGTCAAAATTTGAATCTAAGCCAACTTTAAGTCCTGACGGTTAGATCTCTCCTTTTTCATGGTCTTTATGTCTTAACTCAACTACTACCCTCAGGTTAACCCTAGTGAACATGCAACAAAGCTTTTCCCTGTTCATGCAATCAAAAACTTAACCCGCCTTTAACTCCGTGACTTAGCGAACAAAGGAAAATCATACTCATCTCAGCTACATCTGGCGAACTAGCGACCGAAGGCTTTTGTCAGTTGGCAGGACACTTTATGCCTTTGCCAAATATTTTAGTGATTACGTGAACGCTTGTTCACTGAACCATCAGCTTTTTTAGAACATCGCTATCTCATTTCCTGAATGAGCAATCCTTTGAAAAGTTTTTCGGGCCACTAAAAACTTTTTTAGAACTGCTAAGACCTTTAGACCCCCATCTTCAATGAAATCAATGGCTGTCTTAAGTTTGCAAGTGTCATAAAAATTCTATCAGAACTTAAGACAACCGTTAGATCAATCCTTTACCTCCATTCTACAGATCCTTAGATAGGAAATGAAATCAACAATTGGTGCAAGATCTTAAGCCTCTAAAAAATCTCATAAGAACTTACGCCCGTCGCTGATTTACTGACAATGTTAGGACCCTTTGACACATCTAGAAACTAGGTCCCACTGACAATTGCCAACATATTAATACATGGACCAATCATATACCACCAACTATGCTTACGTGTTACCATGGACCCACAGATAGCCTTTACATTAGATTCCAAATCGATGGCCATCACATGATCGTGAAGGGCAAGAATATTCCTTGCAATCATGCGACAACCACTAGATCTTTAGTCGATTGAAAACTTGACCCCACCCCGCCATATCATCTTTTCTTTCGGCCAATAAAATTTCACCACTTGTGCTTATGTGGCAGTGGTCCCACCTGCATTGAAAGGTTACATCATGAAAATGAATCAATGATTGTCACAAAAGTGCAAGCCTCTAACAAAACCCTTGTGCTTTCACGACAACCGTTGGATCAAGATGGTGTCAAAGCCGGGCCCAAGAAAATATTAAGCCAAAACATAGGAAATATTAAAGCATAGGACTTAGGCTTTTAGGAAAAAATGGGCACTAAGGACCATAGGAAAAATTAAAGGCCATCGAGGTAAGACTTAGGAAAAATTAAAAGGGGCCTGAAAAACATTAGTCGCAAGATCGCATAACATTAAAAAGGTTCACGTGATCATGTGACAAAGGGGTAACAATTAAGCATATGTGAATTAGGACCTTTAAGTGACCCAAAAAGTTAACTTGAAATTAGAACAAGGCCTGGGCATTACAAAGGGTTTTTCACACCAACGGCTAGTTTTTCAAAAATTTGAACCAAGGGTTTATGCCAGAGACCTAAAAACAACTGCAAAGACCAGGGGGAAAATAGTATAGCCATGAAATTTTTTACATGTGCTAACAGGTGGCAAACCATCAAGTACATTATCAGAAATGATATCACTATAGTCAGTGAGTAACTTATCAATCTCCTTAGGAACACTATCCTCTTTTTTCTTACTCGGTTTGTCAGGAATCACAACAAAACATACATCATTCTTCTTCAAATACTTAACAATATTTCTTCCTTCCATCAAACAAACTTTCACAGATGTGAAAACATTACTAATAGGTTCTTCCACCAAAGGTAACATGATTTTTTTTCTTCCATCAGTCATAATAGTATACTTATGAAATCTCCCATCATATATAGCATGTATATCATATTGCCAAGGTCTACCCAACAAAATATGACAACAATCCATAGGCATGATATCACACAACACCTTATCATAGTACTTTCCAATTTTTAAATTCACATAACATTGTTCACTTACCAAGAGTGTATGCTCATCTTTGATCTATGAAATCTGATAGGGCTTTGGATGTTCCAACCTCTTCAACTACAACATTGTGACCATCTCTTCAGATGCCAAACTCTCCGAGCTACCACTGTCAATGATTACCTTCCAAACATTGTCAGAAACTCTACATTTGGTCTTGAACAAACTTTTCCTTACCAGATATTCCTTTTTACTTTCATTCCATAGTGATCTTCTCACCGTCAAGTTATTTTCCTTCTCAAGTTCATTTGCTAACTCCTTTTGCACCAAAGAATTTCTACTGCTACCAGCCTTCTTACTAGCATATGTACATTCAAAAGATCTATGTCCTTCTTCTCCACAATTGTAACAAGTTCCTTAGAAATTACCTCTACTATAGTTCTACCTCATTAGTTTTTTAGTATGGTAAAAATAGGTTTTGAAGGGGCCCCAAAACCCTTTAACAAAAGATTAGAGAGATAAGCATGAAGACCCTAAGAACAGCTAGCTTCCCCAGAGAAGGGAATAGACTACAAAGGGACAGATCCCATATTTTCAAATACCACCTACACAACAAAAAGAAAAAAATGCTGGAAGAAAAATAGAGGAGAAAAGACCACCAGCACCAAGATCAAGACATAGTCTTCAAAAAGCCCTTGAAGTCCTCCAACTAGGCCTGCATGATCTTAACATTATCCTTCAGCCTCTGAAGGTCCTGATCATCAATCTTGAGCTTCTTTTTAGACCTAGTTCTGGTGCCAGGACCCATCTACTAACTAGGATCAGTCAGGTCAATTTTGTCACTCAGGGGGGCATCTATATTGCCTTCCAAAATTTTGTTGAGAGTATTCAAGTTTTCCAGGGTGGACTTCATTCCAGTATTATCCAGGCCAAGTAGGTGTTTTAACATATCCTCATTCCTGCTAGTCTTCTCTTGAATAGGGATCATGGCTAACTCAATAGCTTTTTTAAATTTATCATCCAATTTAGAACCGTAATAAAAAACACTATCATTAGCATTGAGAGAAATCTCCTTTCTAATGTTATCAACCATTTCATCAATAATAGAATTCTTGTTTTCTAGTTTGATACATCTATTCTTCAGTTCAACCAAATCATTTTGAACCCATTTGTCTAGATTGTAACTGTAGATGGATTTATTTTTAGCAATTTCAAGAGGGGTCATGATGATAGTTTTTTTGACCTATGAATCCATCTTTCTAATATCATCCTGAAGAGTATGGGTCTTGTTATGATCAAGGGTTCTCTCACTATCATACTTCTTGTTCTCCTTCCCAAAGCTAGGGGTGTCATGGGATTCCAGGTTGTCCTCTTCCATAATCCTAAAGTTGTTATTCCCCAAATCATCAGAAATGCTATCAGTAGGATTAGTATCAGCCCCTTTGACATTACTATTGTCAACTTCAACCTCCATCTCAAAATTGTCTTTACCATCAGTATTATTAATCTCTAGAATAGGGTTAGGCTTGACCCCACTATTCTGGTTGTCCTTGCCATCTTGAAGACTACCCTTGGCATTGGTAATAATAGGATCCTATGAGTCCTTCTCCTCCAAAGTCTAGGTAGTGGGATTAGGCACAACATTAAGACCCACCTGGTTATTCTATTCAACCTTTGTAACATTATCTAGGGGATTCGACTTAACACCTTTAGGACCTGATAGGACAGGGCTAACAAAGGGATCCAAAACAACATTATCAGGGATAGAGGCATCACTCTTCAAACCATCCAAAGACTTAGAGGAGGTCGGCTCAAAAAGGGAAGGGGCTTTCTTGGGTTTCAATTTCCTATGTTGAGAGCCAATATTCTTTCTTTTTTTGACCTGGGCAGGGATAGGCTCTAGAATGTGGTCTCTTGCATAATCTACAATGGGGAGGATGAGCCTGACATGGAGGACCAGGATGTTCTTCACTCTATAATCAATGATGCTCTGGTTAAGCAAATAGAGGAGAAAATAGGGGAAAGAGATTCTAATGTCATGTTTGAAGTGATTGACTAGGGCAAAATGGTAGTTATAGACCCTAGAAAATCTCCCCTCAAGTGTGAAACATTCCATAATAACCTTAATAATAGAACCCCAAATTCTATCAATATTATCCTTATCCACATAGTCTTTCTTACCTTTAACCAAAAGAGCCTTCTCCTTGTTAGTGACAAGAAATTTTTGATAAGCTCTGGTTCTAACCTTGATCTCTTTCGAATACTTCAAGCCATCCAAAGGGAGACCAGTAATATCAGAGAGGAGCTCAAGACTGATTCTAAAGGACTTTCCAGCTAGATTCACCATGCCCTTATCCCAACCATCAGAAAATGCTTTGGACACATCATTATCAAAACCATGGAGTCTCTGGAGAAACTGATGGACTTGGCCTCTCTTCAAGATACTCCAGACTTCCTTATCCTACTTCCACTTGCATTCCGCCAGCTCTTCTCTCCTGAGATCACCACCCATGGCCGAACAATCACCCTTCTCTTTTTTCATATGCTTCTTCTGCTTAGTCAAGGGAAAGTTATCAATTTGATAGTTCTTTGGCATTAAAAGGCTATTTAACTGGTTCATAGTCATATTCACATGCATGAACTAGTAGTAGTTACTAATGATGATGACGACACTCATCAGATTGTAATCTTTCATTATGGGATTCCACATCTTGGAGTTGTACTTAGCATTATTTCGAATGACATTCGATATCATCCCAACCTGAGTAGAATTAAATAATATCATTAACATTCCTATTAATGATTCCTTCTTTGTGCCTGATTTTGTCACAATTAATAGCTGAGATGACATCATCATTACAAATAGTGTTGCTGATCCATTTTTGAATCCCCTCACTTTTGTCTCCAATACTGGCAAGACAGTCAGCAACTTGATTGGTCTCTCGGTAATTGTGAGTTATATGGTACTCCTCAAAGGATTGGACTATGGTTTTAATTTTGGATATTATGTGTTTAATAGTCCAGGAAGGAGAGGTGATATCTTTAATATTATTTATTATATTTAAAGAATCACCTTCAAGCCAAACTCTTTTGAACCCTAGCTCTTCCACCAACAGGATAGTATTGAGGAAAGCCAAGGCCTTTGCCCTATGATTAGTTTGGATTCCCAAAGGGACTGAGATGGCTCCTAATTAGTTACCATTACTATCTCTAATAATTCCACCTCCCCCAAAAGCACCTGGGTTGCCTTTGGAGGCCCCATCAAAATTAGCTTTAACCCAGCCGATAGGAGGAGCAATCCAAACAGAAGTATCTCTAGGAGAGCAAGACTGAGAGTTGTGGTTGAGAAAGCTCCAAGTAGACCAATCCACATTAGGGAGAGAATTCCTGAGCTTACTCTTGCTATTGATGATGGCATTGTTGAAATTTTCCTTAATAGCTCTGGAAAAGATGTTGAAGATAATTTCAAGTTTGGCATATTTCTCTCTGAAGATTCTATTATTTCGTTCCTTCCAGATACACCAGCAAAGATGAGGCAAGATGAGATTCCAAAATTTTCTAGCAAGATCATTGTCAAAGGGGCATCTCCACTGAGTGATGAAGTCCTACCAAGAGTTAGGAAAGAACCACCACAAATTCCAAATTTGAAAAACCAAGGACCAAACTTTCTGAGTGAAACTACAATGAAGCATAAGATGGTCACAAGATTCAGCTTGATCCTTGCATAGAATACATCTACTAACAAGATATAAACCTCTTTTAACAAGATTATCAATGGTTAGGGGCTTATTCTAGATAAGAATCCAATAGAAAAAATTGATCTTTGGAGTAAGGAATTTATACTAGATAGCAGCACATTGAGGCTTAACCTCCTTAGAGAAGAAGAAGGAGCAGGCAGCGGCCACCGAGAATTCACCATTAGAAGAAGGGTTCCAAAAAAATTTTCTAGGATGATTAACTTCTCTGAACCAGGATTGCAGCTCAATCATAAGGGGAGACATATTTCTATCAAGGCTAGAAAGATCCCTCCAAGAGTTAATAAGCCAATCAGAGACTTTGCTGCCAATAGTGTTTTTAGCTTGCATTATAATATCCTTCCATTCTTTTCTTTCTAATAGGGGGCAATCATGGATCCAAGGATCATCCCAAAAGTTAATATTGGTCCCATCTCCAAGTTTCCATCGTATCCCTTCTCTCAAAAACTCAATAGAGGAGTAGAGACTATTCCAAATGTAAGATCCATTCACCATTGCATCATTGTTTAAGAGGTCCTTCAGACCATTGGAGTTATAAAAGTATTTACTTCTAATAATGCCATTCCATTGCTTGGTATCCCCAAAGACTCTCCAAACTTGCTTAGCCAAGAGGGCCTTATTGACAAGCTTGATAGGTCTTAACCCCAAGCGCCCTTTGCTCTTAGGCTTACAAATTTTTTCCCATGCAATCAGACTCAGTCTTTTTTTATCTTCAACACCAGTCCATAAGAATATTTTTTGGATAGTTTCAAGCACTGTCGCAAACTTGTGAGGAATCTTGAAGAGACTTAGGGCATACATAGGAAGGTTTTATAGAGTTGACTTCAAGAGATGAAGCTTACTAGAGCTACTGAGGAAAGCACATTTCTAGCCACCCATCTTCCTATTGTATCTATCAACAATTTGATTCCAAAAATTGTCTGGGAGTTTAGAGAAAAGAGGGAGACCCAGATAGGAAGAGAGAAGATCACCAATGCTGCAACCAAGAATTTTGGAAATCTTAGCCTGTCACTCCAGGGGGGTGTTAATAAAGTATATGAAACTCTTTTTCCAATTAATAAGTTCACCCATAGCTGAGGTATAGATAGTCAGGGCTTTTTTGAGGTTCATAGCTTCTTTAACAGTTGCTTCCTCCATAAAAAGGGTATCATCAACAAATTTCTCATGGGAGCAGGAAGACCTGACCGAGGAAGGTTGGAGGCCAGTGGTTCCATCATTGACAAGTTTAGAGATATATCTTCCCAGTCCTTCAACCAATATAGCAAATAGAATAGGAGATATAGGATTCCCCTACCTAAGACCCCTTGAAGGTTTGAAAAAATTGGAGGAGCCACCATTAACAATAATAGAGGAGGTAACAGAAGAAACCAACTAATCAATAATTCTGATAACCCCCACATCAAATCCAAAGATGCGTAAGATTTTTTGAAGAAACTACCAATCAACCCTATCATAGGCTTTAGATAAATCCACTTTCATGAGAAAGCCCTGTTTCTTGGCTGCAATAAGGGAATGGATGTTCTCATGAGCTACCACAATGGATTCAAGGATTTGTCTCCTTAGAACAAAAGCATTCTACTAGGGGGAGATAATAGAGGGCAGCAAAGAGAGTAGTCTAGAAGTCATAACTTTGGCTATAATCTTGTACATCCCATTACAGAGGCTAATAGGTCTGAAAGAGTCCACCGTATTAGCACCATGTTTTTTAGGAATAAGGACCAAGAAAGTGGCATTGAGTTCTCTAAGAAGAGCTTTAGTTCCAAAAAAATCTTTGACAACATTTAGAACATCTTGACCGGTGATCTCCCAGAACCGCTAAAAGAAGAAAAGGGGGAAGCCATCAGGGCCAAGAGATTTTTCACCTTCAAAGGAGAAGACAAAAATTCTAATTTACTTACCATTTGGGATAGCTTTGAGTCTATAATTTCTATCTCTATCTATGATTAAGGGAATAGTAGATAGAATCTCAAGTTGGCTCTGAGAATCAAGGTTGTCTTCTTTGGATAGGAGAAGAGAGAAAGACTGAACCATTTCCTTTCTTATATCATCTTCCTTCAAAAAAGTCTTATTATTCACAATAAGGGAAGAAATTCTGTTAATAGCTTTATGTTTCATGGCAGTCATATGGAAGAACCTGATATTTTTGTCTCCATCTTTAAGCCATAGAGATCTTGATCTTTGCCTCCAAAAAGACTCCTCTTTAGAAATGATATTATGGTACTCTACCACCAGCTCATTCTCAGTTCTTTTGTGCTCATTAGAGAGACCTTCTTTTTGAACAGTCCCTTGAATCACCTTGATCTCTTCCTGTTTGTTACTTTTTTCCTTGAAGATATCTCCAAAGACTTCCTTGTTCCAAATTTTAACATTTCTCTTCATGTTACTCAGCTTTTTAGCTATTCTATACATGGCACTTCCTTCTTGATTGTAATTCCACTAGTTGAAGATACAGTCCCTCAAATTAGGGTGGGCTAACCACATATTTTCAAAGTGAAATGGGATATTCTTTTTTCCATTCAGAATGTTATTTTTGAAAATAATAGGGAAATGATCAGAACCAATCCTAATGGAAGAAGATAAAGAGCAGGAGAAATTAGAGAGCCAATCAAGGGAAAGGAGAGTTCTGTCAAGTTTCACTTGAATGAGATCATCACTAGTTCTCCTATTCGACCAAGTATAGGAAATCCCTTCCAGCTCCATATTGATGAAAGATTGATGATTAATATACTCCATGAGATCCATTCTACTATCAACTTGAGATAGGGCTCCACCCATTTTATCATCTGCCAGCAAAGGGGTGTTGAAGTCTCCCATAACCATCTAGCTAGGAGTCTGGAAATTGTTTCTGATTTCTTTTAATCTTTTCCAAAATTTGAACTTGCCACTTTTGGTATTAGGAGCATAGACATTCATCAAGTTCCAAGAACAATAAGATTTGAGGTGATTAACATGAATGAGAATAATGTTCTTCTCAATATGGAGCTTCATGCATTTAACAATAGAGTTGTTCCAAAAGTAACAACTCCTTTAGAAGCACCATCAGAGTTGCTGCCAATACTACTTCCATTCTTAAAAGGGTTAATTTTTTCAACTTTCTCTCTATTCATTTTAGTTTCCTAGATAAGCATAATATCAGGATTGATATCTCTAACAATATTCTTAAGAAAATCTTGTTTATGAGGACTATTAAGACCTCTAATATTCCATGACATAATTTTCATTTAGAGGGTTGGAGAAAAAATCTCTGGGATAGTAGATTGTTTACCATCCACAATAATCTTCTTTTCTTCTAGCTCTCTCATAGCTTTTTGGGTAGGTCTACCTCTTCCCCCTTGAGGTGATCCAACATTAGCTTTCTTCCTTCTAGTCTAGACTCCCCCCAAAGGAGTATTTTCTACCTTTTTCCCTGATTCAGGAACTTTTAGGATCGGGACTCCCTTCTTAGAGATTTTCTTGATTCTCTTATTATTTTTAACCTCAGACCAAGGAGATTCCTACATTTTCGAGATAGGAGAAAATTCATCAAAGCTTTCTTTTTTAATGTCCTCCTCACTAACTTCAAACAAACATTTTCTGTTGTTACCATTAGTATTGGGAATCACCTACTCAATAACAGGGGGAAGATCTAAGTTGTCTAGCTCTTTGTTACCTATCCCTGTGGAAGCAGAGGAGTTTCCCTTCTCTTTATGCAAATCTATTGTTGGACTTCAAGGCTCTATTTCAACACATCCTTCCTGAGGAGTAGTTTGGGGCTGAGGATCCATTTTCTCTTGTTTTGAGATATTTGAATTCTCCTGCACAATAGTTTGAGGATGGTCCTTTTTGACTGATTCCTGGTTCTTGTCTCCCTCTGACTAAATAACTAGATTAACAATCTAGGCATCTTGTAGTTTACCTTCCTCAGATGACTTAGGAGGAATTGGAAGAGAAGAGGAAGGTCCATTTTTCTCTCTCCATTCAGCTCTTGGTTCTTTCTTTTTAGGGTTAACAGTAGGTTTTAAAGGGCATTGTTTTGCCCAGTGCCTAGATTTCTTACAAGTGAAACAGGAAAAGGGAAGGGACTCAAACTCCACCACTTGAATATGGGTTCCAAGCTTGGAATTTATAGTGACAACTTCTGGGAGATCAGCCTTTTGATTTATGTTAACACAAACTCTAGCATACACTAGTCTTGTCTTAGCAGCTGTCATTGGATCGATTGAAAGTAGCTCCCCAAATGAGCTAGCCAATCCCGAAAAGACATCTTCATGCCAATATTCTAGAGGGAGACCCTGGAATCGAAACCACATTGGGGTAGATTCAAACATATCCATATTAAGATCAAGTTTAGCCCCCCATTTCTGAAGAGCCAAGGATGATTTACCGAACATCCAAGGGCCTCTGCACAAAACATCAGAAAGATCCTTAGAGCTAGAGAACTCAAAGGTGAAAAAACCTTTTGGCAAAGAAGCAATGTCGACTTGACCCTTAAGCTTCCATTTCCTTGCTACAAAAACCCTTACAACATCTATGTTAGGTCTTGGACCCATGAACTTGCCTACCAACATTTTTCTTATAGAGGCAACAATATGATCAACCAGAGAATCAAGAAGAGAAATACTAAATAATCCCTTCTCAGGGTCAGATGAGTTATCAACTAGGGGGAAAGAAGATTTCCTAGTAGGTTTCACACCAAATATAGAAGTCCAACTACCTTTGGCAGCATTTTCAAAGAAATTTTGACCATCAATCACTTCAGCAGAAGACTTACCGATAGCAATACTTGCCTTTGGTTCTTCTTCTTGATTATGGGATCTTGGGAGAGAGTTTTCCCCTTTATTCTCTTTTGTGGAGCCCTTGACTGCTACATGTTTTTCCTTTTACTATGTTTCTGGCACGAGAGATCTTTGAACATTTCTAGAGGAATCTTTCCCACCCATATCATGATTCAAAAATCCCCTTTTCCCACCTTCACAGGGCTGATTCTGGTCTGGGCCTTTTTCCCCTTCTACATCCTTCTCACCACCTCCCTTGGAATTCTTGATGCCTGCCACTGTATTCACCTAAGATCCTCCTGCAGTAGGATTCCTGCCCAAAGAAGGGTTTGAAAATCCACCAGCACCTCATGCTCCTTCACCTCCACTCGCCATTTTAGTATTTCCTTAACATAATAGTTGTCACAATAGTTTCCGCATCCTTCTCACCAGTGACCATGTGTTCTACCTCATTAGTTACTACCTCTACCTCTAGATGAACTTTCACCTTTCCACTCGGTCTTGCCTTTATCCAAATTTGTCATTTTCTAGTTTAGTTCTACCATTTTCACCATTAGATCTACCTCTTCCTCTAGGGAATCTACCACCTCACCCTCTTTGTCTCTGTTCATGTCTCTTGTTCAATTTCTCCTTGGCTTTCAATGCAAATTGATAAGCCTCTTCAATGTTCTCCAATTTGACCAAACTAATTTCCTCTTCGATGGAAACTCTTAAACCATTCAGGTATCTAGCAATTCTTTCCACATCATCCTCATCATGTCCAGATCTGATATCTAATCTATAGAATTCCTCAGTATATTATTTTACCGAGCCATCTTTCTTCCTTAGACTTTGCATTCCCCTAACTAGGTTAATCTGATAATCACAAGGTACGAACTTGCCTTTCAATTTATTCACCATTTTATTCCATACCTTGATTTTGTCTTTGCGTTTCTTTTTCTGATCCAATTTCAGATGCTCCCACCACAAGGATGCATGACCTTTCAACTTTGTGCTTGCAATTTACACCTTATTTTCATCAGATACATTTTCAAACTCAAATTACTTTTCCATCTCAGTGATCTAGTCTATCAATTCATCAGAATCCAATTTTCCACTATATTCAGGAGGATTGAAATGTTGTGTTGACTTAAAACTTGTCAAAGCCTTCAAGAATATTTTCTCACCCTGATCCATCACAGGTGCATGTTCTAGTTCACCTTGTTCCACTTCAATTTCATCATCACTAACATCTTCAAGATGTCTGCCTCTTCTCTGGGCTATCTCAACAACTTCTAATCTAGCAGCAAGTTGTCTCAACATGCTTGCCAATCCTAGACCCACTTCTTGCCTCCCATGAACCATCTTGAAAACCATTTGCAATTGTAGGTCAGGTCACAACCTGCCACCCCACAATAATTGAACTAGAGCTTTGCAAGAAGGAACCTACAAACCTAGATCCCCAGACCTAGATCCAAATCTCACCTCACTCTGATACCACCTGATGTAAAGGACACAGACCAAAGGGGCCAAATAGTGGCACACCCTAATTATCTAGCCTGCTCAAAAACATGCGAAAGCAACAACAACAAAGTGAGAGAGAGAAAGAAGGATCATTCATATATTATCATTCAAATTGATTCATACATGTCAAGTTGTAAGGCCTTCCTAGTTATGGCCAGATATTACAATGAATTACAGAAGTCCTCAAAACATGTGAGGCTCTGCTAACAATCTTGATTCCACTATCTTCTATCTTCTATAAAAACTAACTCCCTAAACTCTAACCAAACAACTACATTTATACAAGAGGCCACCAAACTGACTTGGCCTTCAAATCCATAATCAATGAAAGGAACACTTAGATCTAGGACCACACGCTTCCCAAAGATGGATACCAAGATTAAATCGGTGACCCATAATCAATGCACAAGTTGAACTCAAAAGAAACTTAAAATAAACTACTCAGTAATCAAGGATGACCAAGCAACAGACAAGCATCATCGAGCGCCAGTGAAATAACTGACCACCCAGGAGATAAACAAACAAACTTGGTAACCAAAGGAAACTGACCAAATACTAAGCCAACTCAATCAAAGAAGGAACCAAGCAACACAGACAAACTTGAAAAATATTTTTGGTGACACAGGATTGCCAAGGACCTGAGATGCTCCTGCATCAATAGCCATGCCTAGAAATCACAAATGACTGCCTATAAGTATCTTTCCTCTAAATGATATAATCAAGTTGGCATGTTAGAACTACCTTGAAATCATATTAGAGAAACAATAAAACTCTCCAATAACATCTTTTTCAGCTTTACTGAGTACGCAACATGAACTAGGACCTATCCAACTCAATATGAGTAAACACGTTACTTCACAATGTCGGCTCCACCAAATTAATTGATACTTTTTCCTCATGCTAAATTACATTATGCACTCTTAACCAAACATCCTTAACTCCCTTCTTAACATAAATCAAAGTGTGCATACCGAGATCATAAGTGCAACTACCAAAATCATATAAACATTGTCAGCTCTTCCAGGTAGACTCTGGAAACTATGACTGTCAATTAGAAACTTCATAACTCAACCTGTACTACATATCTAACTCTGTTTCCATGAATAGAACATCATACTTATGTCTACTACATAAATATAAATGTGCAAGGCTCTACTACAACCGTACTGCAAATCATATATAAAAATGTTCTTGGCACCTGTTAGAAATACTCACTGATATACACAATTGTACTACTATCTTTACTTAGAATCAACATTTGTGTCTATTGTATCATGTTGATAACATATCTATGAAACATATGCTCAAAGCTCTCTCCATCAGGCTTCTAGGCATGCTGCTTACTATATGTTGTCATTAATGACAAACATAAAGTCAACAATCTGGCTTGCTGGAAAATGTCCAACAATCTCCCCCTTTGGAATTGATGGTGACATATGGAATGAAAAACACCACCAATCCTAATGTCCAATTCTTTTATAACATTCTCCATTTCCTCAACAAAACTCCCCCAAGGAAGTATCCTCCAACTGCTCCAATATTCCTGAATATTCTCCATTTCCTCAACTATACTGCTTCCCATGACTTTTCTTTTAGTCCCCCTTTCTACTTGTTTTTTATTACTATATATTCCTTCTTTTTATGTTTTTCATGACTATATACTACTCCCCCTTTGACATCAATAGAAATGGGCACAAAATACATTAAGCACCAATACTACTCCTGAGGTAGAGTAGTCAACCTTTCATCAGTCACTAAGGATTGATGCACTCCTACTACCTCTAGTCAGATTTAGGGAAGGGAATTACTCCTAGCTTCTCCCTGAGATACTCAAAAGTATCCTTAGGTAAACGCTTTGTAAATGTGTTTGCTAGTTGATCTTTTTTACTCACATAGTCCACCATTACTTCTTTCTCCACTACTTTCTCTCTTAGGAAGTGATATTTTATCTCAATATGTTTTGTCTTTGCATGCATCATAGGGTTCTTTGACATATTGATAGTGCTAGTTTTATCAGAATGAATAACAATAGGGTATTCAATCTAAATACCAAAATATTTTATCATCTTCTTGATCCACACAATTTTAGAACAATTTAATGATGCTGTTACATACTCTACTTTTGCTATTGACGGAGAGATACAATTCTTCTTACACTTGTCCAAGGAATACAGCTCTTCCAGAGGTACTCTTTTTATCATCCACGCATCATGCCCAATCTACATCTATATATACATGAATCTTTACATTCTATGAGTTAGGATACCATAAACCATAGTCTAAGGTTCCATTCAAGTATCTAAATATTCTTTTTACTTCCATGAGATGACTTTTCTTAGGTTCTTCTATAAATCTTCCAACAATACCAACTGCATTGGAAATGTCTGGTCTAGTTTGAGTAAGATATATAAGTTTACCAATCATAGACTTATACAAGGTTATGTCTACTATTGGTGAATCATCTTCTTTTTAAATCTTGCATCGTATTATTATAGGGGTACTTATTGGCTTGCAATCATCCATCTTGAATTTCTTCAAGATCTCTTTCACATACTTAGTCTGATTTATGAATATACCTTTGTTTGTTTGCTGCACATTCAATCCCAAAAAGTACTTGATAGGACCAATCATGCTCATTTCAAATTTTTTATGCATCTCCTTAGCAAATTCTACACTAAGCTTGTCATTACCACCAAGTATAATGTCATCAACAAATATAGCAACTAACAATACTCCAATAGATGTCTCTCTTATGAATAAGTTACAATCTTCTGCTCCTTTCTTGAATCCAATCTTAGTCAAGTAACCATCAAGTCTTTCATACCATGCTCTAGGGGCTTGCTTAAGTCCCTAGAGGTCTTTCTTCAATCTACATACCATATCAATTTTGTCTGATAAAGTAAATCCTTCTGGTTTCTCAATGTATACTTCTTCCTTCAACTCTCCATTCAGGAATGTTGACTTAACATCCATCTAGTATACCTTAAAGTTCTTGATTGTAGCATAAGCTAGAAACAACTTTATGGCTTCCAATCTACTTACTTGGGAAAATGTATCTAAATAATCAATTCCTTCTCTTTGTGCATATCCTTTACATAATAGCCTTGCTTTGTTTCTTACCACTTTTCCATCTTCATTCATCTTATTTCTTGTATCATCTTAAAATGGAAGCACTTCCATGTTAAGAGAATTTATCCCTCCGAGTAAGTGGTTTGGGGTCATATTGGATGCCTTGAATTGATCTTTTCTTTGATCTGGCTTTCTCCCCCCTTTCCAGTTCTTTTCTGCTTCATCCTAGGTGAAATTAGGGATAGGATCCTAAAGATTCTCCTAAATTTCACTCTTCCATAGCTCTATTTTCTAGGTAGGATTTAGAAATGGATCCTCCTAGGCTTCATCTTAGTAATCATAGGATTTTATGTCTATTCCTGACATTCTGTCCTATTCTAGCATCAATTCTAGGTTTCTGGACATCCCTTGGACCTCTTGACTTAATTTTGAGTCAACTTAGGATCAGGGTCAATGTCTTAGGTCAACCCTGACTAGGTCAAGGTCTTAGGTCAACCCTAAATAGGTCAAGGTCTTAGGTTGACCTTGACTAGGTCACGGTCAACCTCGACATTGACCCCTTCCTCCAAAATTTCAAATTCTAGAATCTCTGGGCTTCAGGTTTTTGGGAGATTTATTTTCCCACTTTTGGGTCAGCCATTTCGGGTTTCGGGATGGTAAATCCTTTAATTGAATTTAATCTAGGTATATTTTCTAAAGGTGAGGACCTAATTGGGATTTAATTCTCCAAGGTGGCCCATCTAGAGGAGTGTGCCCTAGATCACTATAAAAGGAGGCCTTCCTCTCTCATTTTCATCATCATGTTTTTTGAGAACATATCTCTCAATCAAGTTTTCTCAATCAAGTTTTCATGTGCAAGATCTTAAGCTCTCAAGGTGATCAAAAAAGCATCCATTCAAGTATCCAATTCTTCTTCTCCATCCAAGTTCTCCATTGAAGATCAAGGATTCAAGCATTCAAGCCATTGAAGGGATTTGGTTCAAGCATTCAAGATTCATCATTCAAACCCTAGATCTAGCCATCATGATGTTGTGATCTTCCTTCAAGATCCTTTTTTTCATCTTAAAGATCCATTTCATTCTTCCCTCGAAGTGGATTCCAATCATACAATCATGGAGGTTTGATTTACATTTATTGATGTTATGTTCAAGCTTTCATATCAATATACTTGTTTACATTTCAAATACAATTGCATATCTATTGAATTGCATAGCTTCATTGTTAGATCCTTTTCTACTAATTTCTAGCATTCCTATTTCAATTTCAATATTAAGGTTGATTCCAAATTGGGGTTTGACCAAGGAAAACCCCCCATACAACAAAAACCTCATTTTTCTTACAGGTGCAGGTGTAGAGTTTCAGATCTAAGAGACAATTTGGATACCCTTTTCGGAAAACTTCCGGGATCTGTGAACATAATTCAAATTGGACTTCAAATAAAAAATTTAGTATTTGACCTTTTATGAGGGTCAAACTTGACCTCCCTCAAAATTGGAAAAGATTTTTGGATTTTTTAGATCTCGCAGTTTCGGTTCAAGTTTGCGGAAATCAATAGTTTTTGAGACTGTTTGACAAGGTTTTCAGCAGGTTCTTTTTCGGAGGTAAGTACCTTTATTTCTTAATTTCAATATTAGTCATCTACATTTACTTTCTATATCAATACAATTCAAATGTAAGTGTAAAATATTGGTTTTGGGGTCTCTTTTATGTACAAGCCGTTTCCCTAGGATCCCATCCATATTTTATCCCTTACATTTCTGAATATCCATTTTGTTCCAATTGCATTCTTATCACTAGGCATAGGAACCAATTCCCATGTGTCATTCTTAATTATCTAATCTATTTCATCTTTCATCACTTCATGCCAATCTGAATCATTACATGCATCTTCAACACTTAAGGGTTCAATATGTGATAGTAAAAATACCTCTTCATTTGTTGTGGAACTCTTTACTTTTGATCTTGTCATGAATTTCCTGCTCTGATCTCCAATGATATCTTCCTTTGAATGATAGCTAGATGTGAATTTAGGAACATTAGGTGTGAATTTTTCATCTACCTTTTGTGTTTCTTCTTCACTTGTTTCAGGTTCATTGAATAAAACATTTATGTTGTCAAACATTTCTTCAATAACTGCTTTACTATTGGTAGGTCTAGGTTCTTCTTCAATCATAGGTGCATAATCACGGTATCTCTCCTGAATCATAAAATTCTCATCAATCTTAACATGAACACTTTCAATGATCTTCAGTCTCAAATTAAAACATCTATAAGCTTTTCTTTTAGTAGAGTAACCAAGAAAAATACCTTCATCACTTCTTGCATCAAACTTGCCAATTGCTTCATCTCTCTTGATGTAGCACTTGCTTCCAAAGATTCTAAATTTTTTTACTATAGGTGTATTCCCAAACCAAAGCTCATCAAGAGTTTTGTCTATGCCTAGTCTTCATTGAATTCTATTGATAGTATAGACTGGAGTATTGACCGCATCTTTCTAATAGGTGTGTGTGACCTTTCCTTTAATCATGATGGTGTGCACTGTGTCAAGAATGATCATATTCCTTCTCTCTACAATTCCATTCTACTGAGGGGTTCTAGGGGCACTTAGCTATCTCTTTATCCCACATTCTTCACAGTATTCATAAAATCTATCAGAGGTGAATTCTCCTCCTCTATCTGATATCAGACATTTGATCTTCAATCCAGACTCATTTTCAACCTTAGCTTTGAATATTTTGAGCTTGTCAAATGCTTCTGATTTATCCTTTAAGAATGCAACCCACATCATTCTAGAATAATCATCAACAAACAAAATGAAATACCTTTCACCATAGTATGATCTTGTTTGAGTTGGTCTACATAGGTCTGTTTATATCCAATCCAACTTGTTCTCTACCGATTTATGCTTTCTTCTAAATGAATTCCTTACATGCTTTCCCATCACACATTCCCTACATATTGCATCAATTGGTTTTTCAATGTTAGGAAGATCTCTTACTACCTTTACATTACTTATCATTACTATGTTATTAAAATTGATATGACATAGTCTTTTGTGCCATAACCAACTGTCATCTACTTTAGCAACAAAATAACTTGCTTCAGGATTAAGTTGAAAAATATTACCTTTAGTTTTTGAACTTGATGCAATCATTTCTCCTTCTTTTTTATTAATGATGCATTTTTTGTCTTTGGACTCCAACCAGTATCCTTTGTCAACCAACTATCCAACACTTAGTAGGTTATGATGCAAACCATCAATATATAGAATATCATCAATGTTGTTCTTTCCATCTAGGGTGATGGCTCCTCTACCAATGATAGATTTAGGAGTTTTATCTCCAAATCTAACCATGCCTTCTTTGTATCTATCTAGATGTATAAATCTATCTTTGTCTTATGTCATGTGGTGTGAGCAACCATTGTCAATGATCCAATCTGTCCTAATGTCAGCTTCTAAAATTAGTGCCAAATCTTGGGAATTATTTTCATCTTCAAGAGCAATGAATCCAATTTCATCCTTTACTGATTCTTCATGTGATACTCCATCTCTATCATAGTAACATTCATTTGTATACTTAGGCTTGTAGTTATTTTTGAACTTCTTAACTCTTGTAGGACGCTTGGATGAAAAGTGACCAATCTTATTACATGAAAAGCATTTGTATGGTAATTGATCCCTTTGTATTTTCCTTTTCCTTTATTTTCTCTTTTAGAAATAATAGCAATGAAATCATCTAGTGTTTTCTCTTCATAATCATCATCAAAATTACCAGAGGTGTTCAAGGATTTCTTACCATGAACTAAAGCTTTGAATGTTGTTTCACTTTAAGACTCTATCTTCAATCTTGATATCTCATAGGCTGGAAGCTTGCTGATTAAAGTCTCTATTGGAAATTTGGCTAAGTTGATTGCATAGATGTTTTCATTATGGAAACATATGATCCTCATGAAGATCACACAAGTCAGAGAGCAAATATGACAGAGAGCATTGCAAATTTGTCTAAGTGTGAGACAGTGTTTTACCAGTGAACTTGGATACATTTTTTGTTTGTGACATTGAATACAATAATTTTAGTGCTTTTGCACTTAAACATAGACTCTATGATGACTATTGATCACCCATCTCAGAGCGCAAGTTAGTATGACATGTACGGAAGAAGTTATGACAGTTTTACCGAAGACAGTGTGAAGCTGACAGGAGAGAATGTGAAGACAGAACTAGTAAAGAGTTAAGGGATTATTTTGTTTATCAAAATAATGACTTAACAGTATAAAGGGATGACATCCTAGATATTAACTCTTGGATAAAGCTATTGGTATAAATGTAAATGTAATTGTAATTGAAAGAAGAATATTGATACAAGCAGCAAGTAATTGTAGTAGTATGATGCGAAGTATATGAAGTATATGTAATAGTGATAGTGAAAGATCAATGAAGTGATATTGATGCAAGGATTATAAGGTTATGTACCTTAACCTATTTTTTAATCAATGTATATTGTACATTACTTGTTTGGGTAGTGGGCTCATCTGGTAATCACATTTTGTACTACAACTCCTAATAGGGTTGAAGCTTCTAACAAGGCCTATAATCCCTTAATCAGGACTGATACACTATATGCTTGTAATAGACTCCTAACAGGGTCAACATCCTTAACAGGATACTTTTGATTACTAGATCTTTGTGGGTACCATCCCCACCGGGGTTTTCCCTTGGCTAGAGTTTCCTCGAGAACAAATAATGTGTTATGAGTTCTTTATTGTTATGAATGTTGTTTAGCTTCTTATGTTATGCATGTATAAAGATAATCTATTATAACCATAATTGGGAAAAAGATAAAGTTTGTAGAATAATGATTCACCCCCCCTCTCAGTATTCCCTATTTCTAACAATTGGTATCAGAGCTTAGTTACTTGGAAAAGAATCATTCAAGGAAAGCCTAGAAACTTGAGTGATGAAGGGCGCTCCCCTTAATACCACAAACACATAACAGAAACAGAGAAACCACAACAATATGCAAGAACAGAAAATTGGCTTCTTATTATCTCCACAAATGTGGAATTACAAACTTTTAGAATTACAATATGCAAATCCACATGGGCATTCCCTTACAATATTCTGTAGGACAAAGCCTTGAATCAATACCCAGATCTACTACCCAGAACTATTCTGAACTGCCTAAGACAATAATACAGCCTTCCTTATATAGGCAATTTTTCACTGCCTGGGAAGGTTCTAGAATTTTAGCCAATAAGGCCGACCAAACTTAGAATTATTTTATTTTACATTTCATTACATCATAGTCAGCTCAAGATAACCTTTGAAACCCGAACAGAAATTTTGAAGAAAATTATTTTTCGCCATTTCAGGTGGCCCAACTTTCGAAGACCATAAGTCATCACCAGTTGACCCGATCGGCTATTATAACCCCAATTCAGAAATGCCACAAAGTGCTCTACAGGCTTGACCCACGCAAGCACCCATCGCCCAAATTTTCAACCTCATCTGAGGCCTCTAAAGTCTTCAAAAATGAGTTCAAAGTTTCTGTACCCTGCTGCCAATACCGAAAATCTTCAATATCTTCCAATATACACTTGATCTGGCAATGAAACTTTACTGGCAGACTTATATGACCAAAATGAACCTCCAAGAAAGAAATTAGATCATTCTGAGCACATACGAAAATTACCAAAAATAGTAACTTTCCATAAATAGCAGCTCTGCATAAAATAACCCTTATTGAATATAAAAACATAAATATTTTTGGGTGATGCAAGATTTCTCTTACACCCAGGATGCTCTTGCATCAGACACCCGGGGTAATTTGAGAAGTGACCCTGTCACGACTCAGGTGTGTAGAGGAAAACCAAGACTGTTAACCTCCTCCTTTGTTAGCCATGATGAATCTTCAACAGGTCATCCTTTCCACTTGACCAGATATTCTTCATATGTCCTGTTCCTTGTGCTTCTACCAACATGACTATCCAGTATATCTTCAATCTCCTTAGTGTCTGAACTAGTTGCTGGAATACTCCACTGTGCTGTTGTGATCTCATCTTCAACACCTCCTTCATGATACTCTATCAGATCTAAAATGTTAAACACTGGTGAAATATTTAGCTCAGTAGGCAATTCTACCTCATATGCGTTTCCTGAATCATGTTTCTTCAATATCCTGCATGGTCCAAACTTCTTCATTTTCAGCTTGTTATATGTACCAACTGGAAACTGCTCCTTCCGCAAATGAACCATGACTTCATCACCGACCTGAAATTCCTTATACCTCCTTTTCTCATCTGCCTTAGCCTTATACTATGCGTTCATCTTGGTAATATACTTCCTCACCTCCCCATGGATGTTGTTCAAGTGTTCTGTAAAATCCTCAGCTTCAGCACTACTTATTTCTCTTTTATCTATCTTCCTCAATTCAGATGCATTTCTTGGACTACTTCCATATACAATCTGGAATGGTGATTTACCAGTGCTCCTGTTGACAGAATTATTGTATGCAAATTCTGCCTGTGGTAAAATCAAATCCCATCCCGTTGGCTTATCTCCAACCAAACATCTCAGCAAATTTCTCAAACTCCTATTCACCACCTCTGTCTGTCCATCAGTCTGTGGATGATGTGATGAACTGAACTTCAAATCTGTCTTCAACTTCTTCCACAATGTATGCCAGAAATATCCAACAAACTTAGTGTCCCGATCTGAAACTATGGTCTTTGGCAAACCATGAAGTCTCACTACTTCTCTGAAAAACAATTCTGCTACATGAACAGCATCATTAGTCTTCTTGCAGGGAATGAAATGTGCCATCTTTAAAAATCTGTCAACCACCACAAAAATTGAATCATGCCCCCGCTGAGTCCTCGGTAAACCAAGAACAAAGTCCATGCTGATATCCTCCCAAGGCTTCTCTGGTACAGGTAATGGCTGATACAATCCTATATTCTGCTTCACTCCTTTCGCCATCTGACATACTCTGCAACTCTGTAAAAACTTCTTCACATCTTGCTACAACTGCAGCCAATAATAATTCTCACTAACCAAACCAACGGTTTTATCACGACCAAAATGTCCAGCCAATCCTCCACTATGCTTCTCCTTGATGAGATTCTCCCTCATAGAACTTCGTGGAATGCACAACTGACTCCCTCTGAATAGCATATCATCCTGGATGATGAAATCCAACCATTTTGTCCTATCTAGAGTAACAGGTTCTGTACAAGCTTTCCAAGCTTCACCAAAATCAGGATCCTCTGTATACAAATTCTTGAGTTCCTTAAACCCAACCACTTCAATCTGCATTTCTGTCAGCAATAGTTGCCTTCTGCTAAGAGCATCTGCAACCCTATTAGACTTTCCACTCCTATGTTTCAAAACAAATGTATAACTCTGCAAAAAATCAACCCATTTCAAATGCCTCTGATTCAACTTTCCTTGACTATTCAAATATTGCAAAGCTTGATGATCAGTATACAAAACAAACTCCTTAGGAAGCAGATAATGTCTCCACTTCTTTAATGCCTGAACTATAGCATAAAATTTTTGATCATAAATAGAATACTTCCTCTTGGCATCATTTAACTTCTCACTGAAATACGCAACAGGTTTACCTTCTTGGCTCATAACAGCTCCTATTACAGTACCACTAGCATCACAATCTACTTGAAACACCTTATTAAAATCTGGAAGTGCTAAAACAGGTTGTTCTGTAACTTTTTGTTTCAATAATTGAAAACTCTTTTCTGCCCCATTAGTCCACTTAAACTCTTTTCTATCCCCTCTCATTGTTTCAGTCAAGGGTCCACAAATACCGCTAAAATTTTGGATAAACTTTCTGTAAAAGCTAGCCAAACCATGAAAAGATCTTACCTCAGTAGCACTCCTTGGAGTAGGCCATTCAAGGATAGCCTGTACCTTCTCTGGGTCCATTTTTAGACCTTCTACTGAAACTACAAATCTCAAATACACTAACTCTTTCTTCACAAAACTGCACTTCTTCAAATTAATCAACAATTTTTCTTCTCTCATCTTCTCAAATATCATACGAATATGCATCATATGCTCCTCCAATGTCTTACTAAAGATCAAAATATCATCTAGGTAAACAATGACAAACTTACCCAGAAATTCTTTCAGAACCTCGTTCATGAGCCGCATGAAAGTGCTCGGTGCATTGGTTAGCCCAAAAGGCATGACTAACCACTCATACAGTCCTTCCTTTGTCTTGAAGGCAGTCTTCCATTCATCTCCTTCTCTGATCCGAATCTGATGGTATCCACTTTTTAGATCTATCTTTGAAAAATACACAGCTCCACTCAAACAGTCCATAATATAATCTATTTGTGGCAATGGAAAGCTGTACTTGATTGTGATCTTGTTTATTGCCCTAGAATCTATACACATCCTCCATTCTCCATTCTTCTTTGGTGCTAATACCGCTGGTACAGCATAGGGACTCAGACTCTCACGGATCAATCCTTTCTGTAACAACTCATGTACTTGTCTGTTCAACTCCTCACTTTCTGCAGGTGTCATTCTGTGTGCTGCCTTGTTCGGAAAACTCACTCCTAGGATCAAGTCCATCTGATGGCTGATCTTCCTGACTAGTGGTAATCCATCAGGCACGTTATCGGATATAATATCCTGAAACTCATTCAACAAATCTGCAAATTCTATAGGAACATCTTCTACTTCCTCTTTACCAACTTTTGGAATTAAAGCAAAACATACATGCTCATGCCTCATACCATCTAGGAAATTTCTTCCATCAACAAAAGTTATCCTTGCAGTACCACATACCTTTTCTTCAGTCTCCTTCAATAGTTTTAGCTTATGTCGCACTCCATCCTTTGTCAGGGAATAGGTATTCACATGACCATCATGTACAGCACATCTGTCAAACTGCCATGGTCTACCCAACAACATATGACATGCATCCATAGATATGATATCACACAATACCTCATCTTGGTATCCGCCGATCTTGAACTTTACCAGGCACTGTTCACTGACCATGACCTTGTGGTCATCTTGCACCCAGGCAATCCAATATGGATGTGGGTGTTTCTATCTCTTGAGCTTCAACTTTGTCACCATCTCTTCTGACACCAAATTGTCAGTGCTTCCACTATCGATAATCACATCACAGCATTTACCCTCACACTTGCATCTAGTACGAAACAGGCTCCTCCTTTGTTCAGGTTCATTCTCACCACTCAGCAAGACTCTTCTATTAATTAGCATTTCTCCTCTTTCAGCATCTTCAAAATTTGATGATCTAGCATCTTCATCGACATGTGCAACTCTGGCCTGGCCTTCATTTCTCCTATCTGTTCTACCTTGGTGCTAAGGACATTCAAATGCCCTGTGACCTTCTTCTCCACAGTGAAAACATGTTCCACGGAAGCCACCTCTTCGAGATCCTTGTCCTCTTCCTCTTCCTCTTTGATCTCTATTATTCTGATCCTGGAAGTGATTGAAATTATTTCCTCGCTGATTCTAACTACTACTAGCCTCATCCTTCTTTTTCAGATCTTTATTTTGGCCACCATATGACCATCCACTAGATCGTCCACCGTGACCTCTTCCGTTTTGTCTTCTCTCAAACTTCTTGTTCAGCTTTTCCTCTACTTTTAGGGCAAACTGGTATGCCTCTTCAATACTATTCATTCAAACCAGATTCAGCTCCTCCTGAATGCTTGGCCTTAACCCATTAAGGTATCGGGCAACTTTCTCCTTATCAGCTTCTGCATGGCCTGTTCTGATGAGAAGTCGATAGAACTCCTCTGTATACTCCTGAACAGATCTTCCTGCTTGCTTCAAACTCTACATTTTTCTTCAGTAGGTCAAGCTCATAATCAACAGGAATGAACTGTCACTTCAATTTATCCACCATCTGATCCCATCTCGTGATTTTCTCCTTTCCCCTTCTATTTCGCTCCAACTGAATCTCTTTCCACCATATCTTCGCATGACCTTTCAGTCTGGCCTTTGCAAATTTGACCCTATCAGGATCCTCAACATCTTCATACTCAAAATATTCTTCACATTCATTGATCCAGTCGATCAATTTCTCTAGGTTAAGATTTCCAGAAAATGTAGGAACCTCAATCTTAGGTCTTTTCCCAATCTTGGAAATCACCCGAAAAAGTCTTTCTTCCTCCTGGTTCACAATTTCAACTTCTCCTTCTTGATATTCTTCTTCGGCTTCATCCTCGCTTTTGTCTCTGACATTAAGATTCATTCCTCTGTGAATCTCTTCTTGCAATGCTCGCACTTGTCTCTACAGCTCTCTAACCTCAGGTGTCACAGCACCAGGTCTTCCGCCACGTTCTCTTCATGGAGGCATTTTCATGATGCGAGCTGAAACCCTAACCATGGTCCTGGTGCAAACTGCCTCACAGTCGGCGATCTATTTACACACTCAAGAAAACCTGGCTCTGATACCACTTGATGAAGGGTGCTCTCCTTAATACCACAAACACATAACAGAAACAGAGAAACCACAACAATATGCAAGAACAGAAAATTGGCTTCTTATTATCTCCACAAATGTGGAATTACAAACTTTTAGAATTACAATATGCAAAGCCACATGGGTATTCCCTTACAATATTCTGTAGGACAAAGCCTCGAATCAATACCCAGATCTACTACCCAGAACTATTCTGAACTGCCTAAGACAATAATACAGCCTTCCTTATATAGGCAATTTTTCACCGCCTGGGAAGGTTCCAGAATTTTAGCCAATAAGGCCGACTAAACTTAGAATTATTTTATTTTACATTTCATTACATCATAGTTGACTCAAGATAACCTTTGAAACCCGACCGGAAATTTTGAAGAAAATTATTTTTCGCCATTTCAGGTGGCCCAACTTCCGAAGACCATAAGTCATCACTAGTTGACCCGATCGGCTATTATAACCCCAATTCAGAAACGCCACGAAGTGCTCTACAGGCTTAACCCACGCAAGCACCCATCACCCAAATTTTTAACCTCATCCAGGGCCTCTAAAGCCTTCAAAACTGAGTTCAAAGTTTCTGTACCCTGCTGCCAATACCAAAAATCTTCAATATCTTCCAATATACACTTGATCTGGCAATGAAACTTTACTGGCAGACTTATATGACCAAAATGAACCTCCAAGAAAGAAATCAGATCATTCTGAGCACATACGAAAATTACCAAAAATAGTAACTTTCCATAAATAGCAGCTCTGCACAAAATAACCCTTATTGAATATAAAAACATAAATATTTTTGGGTGATGCAAGATTGCTCTTACACCCAAGATGCTCCTACATCATTGAGTAAGATCTCAATGGATATGGATCAACTACAGAAGAATCTTGAATAAGCTCTTGAATAGATTGACTTGCTTACTATTGAAAAAGATACTTTGAAAAGAAAGTATGATGATGCAAAGAACCTCATTGAGAAACTGAAAAACAAATTGGAAGATCTGAGATCTGAAAAAGAAGCCAAATTTTTTATTGAAGATTGTAATGACAATATGGAAAAAGAAAATGAGATCCTTAAGCATGAATTGAGGATAGAAAATTTGAAGCTTAGTTTGAAAGATGGAAATGGCAAGAATGAAGCAAATCTGAAATCTGAGAATGAAAGTCTAAAGATTGAAAATGAAGGACTAAAATATAAACTTTATAAAGTAACATCTGAACTTGAGAAAGTTAATTTGCAGTATGATAAACTTGAGAAATACAATAAGATTGTGAAAGGTGAACTGACTCAATCCAAACAACAACTTGAAAGGCTATATTCAACTAGTGAGAAGATTGATGAACAAATATCTTACCAGAAACCATTCTATGATAAGATTGGTCTTGGATTCAACACTTTCAAAGCAAATGATGAAGGAAAGGAACCAGATCTAAAGATATCTGAAAGCATGGATGAGAAGAAGCCTGATGAGATAAACAAATCTGAAGATACACCTAAGGAAGAATCACCAAAGCAAGAGGAATCACCCAAAGGTATGCAAAGAGAATTCAAAGGTATATGTTTTTCTTGTAATACTATTGGTCACATGAAGAGAGATTGCACAAGTAAACAATTTAAACCTCTTAATGGTTATTGTTACAATTGTAATGGTTTTGGACATAGAGCTATTGATTGTAAGAAACCTAAATTCATTGAGAATAATGATGGTAGTAGAATGTTTAGCAATACTAATAATGCAGATAAGAAACCTATTGAGGATATGAACAGAAGAAGTGGAGTAGTATGTTATAGATGCAACAAGGTTGGACACATTTCTAGAAAGTGTAGATCACAAATCAATCAACTTGGACTGAGATATGGAAACAATGAAATTGTTTGTCAGATATGCAACAAGATTGGACATACAACAAGGTTTTACAGAATGAATAATAGAGTTTTTCATCCTAACCCTAACCCCAGGAATCATGCAAGAAGAAATGAAGATGCTAGTAACAGTTAGAAAGGATGCTATAGTAATTTAGATGAAGTGAAGTTTATCAAAAGCACAAATCAAGGAGACATATTCAACATTGAAGGTAATCAGAAAGGTGAAGTATTGAAAGGTAAGAATGAATCTTTACCTGACCTATCTCAAAGTACTTAATTCATGTAAATTGCATTAGAATAGGAACTTAGATTTAGTATAGATGTAGATATATGATGAATTGAGTCTTTTGCAGTTAATGCAAGGTAGATTATGATATTCTAATGCTATGGTTAAGAGCACAAAGAAAAATATTATGTTTTGCGAGATCGCAAGAAGTTTTAAGTTTTGCAGGTTAGTAGAGACAACTTTTTGGAAAGAAGTGGCAAAAGAATTGAATGTGATGTCAAATCTAAGTGAGATTGAATTAATAAAAGGTTATGATCAGTATTGTTTTATCATCAAAGTGAATTCAAGTGTCAAGGAGATCAAAGAGCAGTGATAGAAAGCATTTTGCAAGGATTTGGAAAAGAATTGTGTGTCGAATCTATGCAAGCCCTAAAATCATGAAATTGAGGTATTTTACTTGACAAATCTTTGAATCAGTAAAGGAATTTGAAGAAATCATGGATGTTTCATTAATACACAATTTCAGAGATAAGAATAGACTTAAATTGAAAAGGGAACTAGTAGAACCATTGGAAGAAGACCCTAGGTTTGCATTATCATCCGTACCAAACAAAGTTTTACATTTAGAGAATGTTAGGAGTTATCTTGGATGTAACCTAGAGATAGTAAATGATAGTGATTTAATAGATGAATATTAGAAGATGTACAATTAGGATATGACACTAAAATAAGGTTTTGAATACTTGGAACATAATGAAATTGTCAAATATGGAT
The DNA here is from genome assembly GCA_027943335.1 of Chamaecyparis obtusa. Lineage (NCBI taxonomy): Eukaryota > Viridiplantae > Streptophyta > Pinopsida > Cupressales > Cupressaceae > Chamaecyparis > Chamaecyparis obtusa. Next base: position 1,359,907 of record BSBK01002696.1, read on the forward strand.
TACAGTATGAATTTGATAATGAAGAATGCACTAAGATCATTTTGAGTAGAATTCATAATGGAAAGTTTTGGCTAGAGGATAGAGTGATAGATATTATAACTAATTTGATTCATGAAGTCACTAGATTATCTAAGACTGGAGCTATTCCTTTTAATGAGAAAAATAGTCATTGACAACACTAATTCATCTTATAATGGTAGAGGAATTGTGATTAGCAAGATCAAACAAGTTGATGTGAGATACATTTGCAAGATCCTAACTACTAAGTTTTGTGCAAATTCAAGAGAAGATGACATGGTAGATGGAATGGTACATGCAACTTATCTTATGTGTGTTGACAAGGTACCAGTTAATATGTGTGAAATTCTTAGAATTCAATTTTTTGAGAACTTGAAGAAGATCAAGAAAACTAAGTATACATAGTTTAGGTTCTCATCTCTAATCACATACATGTTCTTTCATCTTTTGAGGAGATTTCCTTACACCATAGGAAATGATTGGAATGATGGACAAACTACAATGGAAAGGATTAATGTAGTATAAAGAAAGCATGTTATTGATAGTGTTAATGAGAGTGTAGCACTTGTTATTAAGACATTTCAGACTATTATGTCTAGTAGAGAAAGTATCCTTAAGTATCTTGTTGAGAAATATAAGGATGATATATGTTTTATGGTGGATACTGACCTTACCTATATTGAAGCAGTAGAGCCTAGAACAAAGTTCATAGACCCTCTTGGCTATGAAATATCTAAGGTAGAAACTGAAGAGTATGTTAGTAGACTACTGAAGTGTAAGTTGGACACTCAGTGTAACAAGTTTGGAACCTTTGAGGAGAACTTCAACTCCGCAAAGATTCTAATTGAAGAGAAATGGTCTAAGAAGAGAGTTGAGAGCACTATTAAGAAAATATTAAAGGATACAAGAATGACAGAGAGAGTGTTTTTGGTAGCAAAGCAGATAGTAGCAGCAATTAGAGAGAGTGGACAAAAGGAAGTTTTGTCTATCCCTCCTTTACCATCTATTGCAGTGCCATAGGAAGAACCACAAGTAAAGCTGAAAGTGGAAGTACCTAAGAAGGACATAGAAACAAAGATGTCTACTAGATCCACTTCCTCCATGCCTAGAAAAAGAGTTAAGGAGAAATCCACTGGACCAGGAAAGAGGCATTAAAATCTAGTGCGACCTATTCCAAGAAAGATTGCAGAAGTTAAAGATGATGTCACTACAAAGAAGAAAGCTTGGAAACCAAAATTTGAAAATTTTAATGAGCAGATTATTGAGAATGGTGACTTTGCAAGAATGAACAAATATTATGATCTTTACAATTATACTGATAGACTTAATCTAGAGAATGTAGTTGTGAAGCATATGATCTTGACTGGCAAGAAGTTTGATACTATTCAAGGACAAATACCTGATGATCTTTATAAAAAACTTCTGAACAGAAAGAAGAGAGCATCAAATGAAGAGACAGCTATCAGAGAAAATCTTGTGAGGAAGCTTTGTGAAATAAAAGATGAAGAAAATTTCAACCAGATCATGAAGGCCCTAAGCACCCATCTGAGAACCAAAAGGAGAATAATTCAGATTATGGGAGGCACGTATGAAGAAGTAAATTCTGAGACTGAATAAACTATTATCAAGGTTATGAAAAAATATGTTGGAGAATCATCAGTTGTAGCAGAGAAAGTAGGTGAGAAAGTACAAGAGGACATTCCCTCTTCTTCAGCTATTAATATTGAAGATGAAATAATGAATGTAGAAGGTACACAAATCACCTTGGATACTGATGAAAATGTATTCAAGAATTTGGAGAGCATTTTGACAATTCGGCCTTTGAGGTACAGGAAGCTACAAAAGAAGAAGAGATGATAGAGACCACAGTTGTGGAACCTCTAGTTGTAGAAGAACAAGTTTCCCTTCCCACAAAAGAAGATATCAGTCTTACTCCTAAGACTAGAAAGAAGACTCAAATTGGCTCTATGATTGAGCATTTGGGAAAAGAAGTAGATGATGATGATCAGTTGGAACTAATTACATCCTTAAATAAAATAATTGCAAGAATAAGAAGGTGAAGAGTCTTGAAGGGTGTCTGAAGGAACTAACTGAGAAGTTACAAAGTATCGTGACCACACAAATTTCAGAAGTAGACCCTATGGAGAAGACAAAGAAGGTAATGAAGACCTTTGATAATGAATTCACACACCTAGATGATATTGAAAAAGTGAAAGCACAAGCAGACTATGAGGCTAGAATGCTTTTGAACATCAGTCAGTACATCAACAATGATATCATTACTCTTGATATCTATATCAGGGATTTGAGGAAGCACTTGGAAATAGGAAAATATTTGTACATACAGTGTACAAAATTAGAGACTTTCATAGATGAGGAAGATCAAAAGATAAAATTGAAGGAAGAAGAGATTCTAAATGAAACAAACCTTCTATCAAACCCAAATGTGAAGGTCTATAATGTTGAGAAGAAAGTTAGAAAATTGTATGATGAAATCAGAGTTGTACAAGATGAGAAAGATAGGAAATTGAGAAGATATACTCTTTTTAGAGAGCATGTTTCTATAAAGCTGAGCATAATTGAAGAACAGTTGGAAGATTATCTTTCAGCAAAGACATCTTTTCAGAAATTTAACTTTGAAAACCTCCAAGCATGTGAAATTGCTTCTTATGGACTGAGCGCACTACTCAATGTGGAAGATTCCATTAACAAATCATGAGAGAAGGAGATAGAAGCCATGAAGATAGATTTTGCAGATTGTGTTGCAAGCCTATCGGCTTTGCAATAAATAAATTGAGGTATAACCTTTTTCTGATACAATTTTGTTACCCTCCCTACCTTATTTTGTCATTGTTGTCAAAGGGGGAGAGATATATAGAAGAAAATTGATAGTATATGATAAGGGTTGTTACTCTTAGGGGGAGTACTATATTAGAGGAAATAATTTTTTGAGGATTTATAAGGATAGTATGTATTTTATACTATGGCCATAGTTTTGAACAATTTTGAGATTTTTGAGTTGTACACTTAGCCAATTTTCTTATATGTTGCGACCAATGACAAAGGGGGAGATTGTTGGCAATTTGGCTGAGTTGATTGCATAGATGTTTTCATTGTGGCAACATATGATCCTCATGAAGATCACACAAGTTAGAGAACAAGTATGATAGAGCACATTGCAAATTTGTCTAAGTGTGAGATAGTGTTTTACCAGTGAACTTGGATACAGTTTTTGTTTGCGACGTTGACTAGAGTAAGTTCAGTACTTGTGCACTTGAACATAGACTCTATGATGACTATTGATCACCCATCTTAGAGTGCAAGTCATTATGGCATGTACGGAAGAAGTTATGACAGTTTTACTAAAGACAATGTGAAGCCAATAGGACATAATATGAATACAGAACTAGTAAAGAGTTAAGGGATTATTTTGTTTATCAAAATAATGACTTAACAATATAAAGGGATGACATCCTAGATGTTAACTCTTGGATAAAGCTATTGGTATAAATTTAAATGTAATTGTAATTGAAAGAAGAATATTGATACAAGCAGTAAGTAATTGTAGTAGTATGATGCGAAGTATATGAAGCATATGTAATAGCGATAGTGAAAGATTAGTGAAGTGATATTGATGCAAGTAGTATAAGGTTATGTACCTTAACCTATTTTTTAATCAGTGTATATTGTACATTACTTGTTTGGGCAGTGGGCTCATCTGGTAATCACATTTTGTACTACAACTCCTAACAGGGTTGAGGCTTCTAACAAGGCCTATAGTCCCTTAATCAGGATTGATACCCTATATGCTTGTAATAGACTCCTAACAGGGTCAACATCATTAATAGGATACTTTTGATTAGTGGATCTTTGTGGGTACCATCCCCACCGGGGTTTTCCCTTGGCCAGGGTTTCCTCGAGAACAAATAATGTGTTATGAGTTCTTTATTGTTATGCATGTTGTTTAGCTTCTTATGTTATGCATGTATAAAGATAATTTGTTATATCCATAATTGGGCAAAAGATAAAGTTTTTAGAATATTGATTTACCCCCCCCTCTCAGTATTCCCTATTTATAATAGTCTCTCTTTTAAAGTATTTTTTGTAATGCATAGTTTCATCTAGGATGCATATCTTGTTGTCATATTCTGGTGTCAAGGTAGTCATCAATTTATCTATTATGTCTTCTTTTGAGATTTCTCCAACAACTTTTCTGATTCCTACAACTACTTCATTAATCCTTTAATTGTAATCTCTGACATTCTCATTAGGTAGCATCTCTAATGTATTGTATCTTTTCTTCCATGTCTTCCTGGACACATTCTTGGCTTGAATGTCTCCTTCAAACATTTCTTCTAGGTACTTCCATATCTTATAGGCTTTGTCCATTTTCTTGATTTATGAAAACTCATTGTCAGATAGGGTGCTAATAAGGGCTTCTTTGGCAATAGCATTTGAAGTGAACATCTCCTTTTTCTTCAAGGTTGCATCTTCTTTTGCAAGATCTGTTAGTGAAGGAATCTCAACTTCTTTGGTAGCTACTTCAAAAATCTCAAAGGCAATGCACTGCAAATGTGCCATCATTTTGTTCTTCTAGTCTAGATAGTTCTCTCCATCAAACTTAGGACTTTCTTTTCTAAATAATTCCATCTTATCAACCTCAAGCTATTAAAATTTCAATCCGAGGCACTTGGCTTTGATACCAATTTTTAGGAATAGTCCCAAGAGATAACTGAGGGGGGGGGGGGGTGAATCAGTTATGTACAAGATTCAATTCTTTATCCAATTAAGTATATAAGAACTTTAAGCATAAACACAATGAAAGAACACTTAACACAACACAAAATTTTTTGTTATGGGGAAACTCAAATAGATAAAAACATCAGTGGGAATTTTCACCCACTAAGAACTACACTAGTGTATTATGATCCCTATTAGAAGATCTTAAAACCATGTTAGGAGTTGATCATTACAATGCAATAAGTACAATGACCTAGTCAAGGGTCAGACATTGTTAGGAGTCTTTTACACTTAACCCTATTAGGGGTGAGGACACACTGTCTGAGAGCATGCTTCTCAAAGGGGTGAAGGTTGCAACCTTCTATTTAATAGATACACACTATATCTAGATCTTGATGAACTACACATAGACCTATTGTATTGATTAGTTCTAATGAATATCATAAACTCTCTACTATGTCACATAGACCTTCTACTAATGGCTCAACACTTCACACTCTTTGCTTTTCTCTTATCTCTCAATACATAGCCATGCTTAGTAATAAAAAATGAATTCCTATAAGTATATTTCCTTTGAATGATATAATCAAGTCAGCCTATTATAACCACCTTGAAATCATATTAGAGAAATAATAAAACTCTCCAATAAAATTTTTGTTAGCTTTACTGAGCACGCAACATGAACTGGGACCTATCCAACTCAATATGAGTGAACACGTTACTTCACACTGTAAGCTCCACCAAATTAACTAATACTTTCTCATCATGTTGAATTATGTTATGCACTCTTAACCAAACATCCTTAAATCTCTTCTTAACATAAATCCAAGTGCACATGCCGAGATGATAGGTGCAACTACCAAAATTATATAAACATTGTCAGCTATTCTAGGTAGACTTAGGAAACTATGACTGTCAACTAGAACTTCATAACTCAACCTGTACTACATATCGGACTCTACTTCGATGAACATAAGATCATACATATGTCTACTACATAAATATCAATGTGCAAGGCTCTACTACAACCGTACTGCAAATCATATATAGCACTATTCCTGGGACCTATCAGAAACACTCACTGATATACACAATTGTACTATTATCTTTACTCAGAATCAACCTTTGCATCTATGATATCATGCTGATAACATATCTATGCAACATATTCTCAAATATCTCTCCATTAGGCTTCCATGCATGTTGCTTACCATATGTTGTCATCAATGACAAAGATACAGTTAGTAATCTAGCTTGCTGGCAAATCTCCAACAAAAATTAGACAATTGAAGGATGGATTCAGGGCTAATCGAGAGAATCATAGAGAAGTAATAAATTTTTAGCAAGTTGTGGGGAGAAATCTATATGTGTGCTATATATAGAAAGAGATTTTACTAAAAAAGTTGGTTAATATGAATGGTGAGTTCTATTATGCTTACACACATGTATTGATTAGAATGAGAATTGCCACGTAAATTACGATTGTGGCACATTTTCACAATATTGTTACCTCTTTACTTTTTTCCAAATATTTATTCTAAATGAGTTGATTAATGAGAGGTCAATCTTGCTCAATTAAAATAGAATAAATATATACACACAAAATCCAGGGAACAAATATATACACACTATTCACTTTCTCTTTCTTAATTCTTAGAAATAGGATTGATAATTAACATAAACCGGTGACCTCCCATAGTGCCATTACTTTTCAACATATATATAAAGAATTCATATTAATAATATTACAAGAAATATTTGAGCATGAGCTCATAACATAGTGATTGATGGGAGCCCTTATAATAGGGAGGTGTAAAGTTTGAATCCCTAGAATGGCATGATGATGTATGCTGGGCACTGGAGTTAAAAGGAATCTTTGTTCATAATAAGTATATGGTTCAAACAAGATGGGAGTCAAAATGAATAGTCTTTCAACACAATTGTTCGTAGGAGTCAAAAGGAATCACAGATGGAGATGGAGATTGAAGGCAGAGAAGGAGGTGAATGTTGTTCTAGATGTTTGAGCTTTACTTGGGCTTGGAGTGCTCATGGTCCCTATGTCAGTCCCATGATGGGTGTGTGCTCTTGCACCCCTCGGGCTTGGTGTCCTGGCTGGGCTTTTGTGCTCACGGGTTTCAGTTGGTGGAGTCAAATGGGGATGAGTCCCCCTAGATTTTTGGCCTCATTGGTTCATAGCTCCAGTCAAAAGCAAATATTACTGATAAAAAAAAATATTACAAGAAATATTTCTACATCAGTAATACAATGACATCATTTATTAGATATAACACTATCGGCATAACCCTTGCACCCTTGAAAGGTGCAAGTGCTAGTCATATAACTGTAATATGGAAATAGTTAATAAGTAGAGGAAATTTATGTTTATCAATAAGGATAATAATTTTTTTTAAGAATATTAAAATAACAAGTAAAATCTATTAAAGATGTTAATATATTATATTTTAAATATGTAATATCTTATTATAGGATGTTTTTTTTATATATTAATTTGTTTTCAAATAAAGGTACTTATAAACATAAAATAACATATATTACTATTTTTTAACTTTCTTTTTTGTTGAAAAATTATTTGTAATAGAAATAGTGCTTGTTCTCTACATGATAAAAACTATAAATTATTTTACAATTGTGTTAAGTTCAGTTGACTACACATGAGATCTTAAAAAATTAGCAACAATAAAAATAATAAAAATAAATTATTTTACATTTGTGTTAAATTCAATTGACTACACATGAGATCTTAAAAAATTAGCATCAATAAAAATAACAAAAATATATCTAGACTATACTTAACCATCATATGTATCTTTTTCACTAAATAAATTGGAGAAATACTTTTATGTAGCTCAAATTGTGTTGGCCATACATATGCATGTTTTCGTCCAAAACATATGATTTCAAGAAATTCACTTGTGTTCAACCCATATAAAACTAACATACATAATATGCATATTAGAATAAAACTACGTATTTGAGAATAAACAAAATCCTAAGTTTTCTTGTTAATATTTTATGTATATATAATTCAATGTTTAATTCTATTATGACAAATATTGATTTTTTTTTAAAGAAGAAAGACTTCCATTTTTTATTAAAAGGTGGATCCAATTTCTCACATTTACCCTTTCTCTATCAAACTGAAGGTCAATCCACCTAAGAAACAAGATAGAAAATGACCTACCAACATAATTATTGACAACTACCAAAATGACTTTGTTACTAATACTTTAGTTGACTACTGATTTTTTACATTTTAAAATTCTTCACGTATCAACTATTAAATAGTCTTAAGTTGAATTTATGGGCTCTTTAAGTTTGTTAAACATAATGGTCACTATTAAAATAACTATCATATTGTTGGTGGCTACAAGGTATGTGCAGGATCATGGTATACCAAACTATGGCCTTAAGTGGCAATGAAAAATCAGAAAATAAGGGTTAGTCAACTTGACATAAAAAGTTGAACATCTTATCAACCTTATGTGAAAAAGTTGTAAGATTAGAATCTGTAGAAAATTGAATGTAGTTTCTAAACTACTAGCTCTTGTCTTAAAAAAATTCTAATTCTTCAAAATTTTAGATTTCAATGCATTAGTATGGAAATTTCAGGAAAAAGATAAAAATTACGTGTATGTCTGACCACCTTAATCACAATCAAATGATGATACATTTTCACAAGATTCTAGATATAAGTAGTAGACTCATGCCCAAATGTGATGCATATTTTTGTGTAATTTTCTCTAAAATAAATAATTAATTATGAATTTTATGCTACAAATTATTTAGAATAGTTTTTTTTTGTGTTTGACCACCTTAACTAATTCTAAACTTTACAAAATTGAAAACTTTATTTTTTCTTATAGTAGGCGAATTATAGAATGTGACGCATGTTTTAGAGTTCAAAAAGGTTAAACGGTTTGAAAGTTATAGTTGTTTTTCAATAAGTATGACAATTAGGACTTTAAAGATAACTCAATTAAAAATAAGTAATAATTACTTACTAAACTCAAAATTTGACAGTAATTATATTGATGGAAAGCTAATAGTGTCTTTAAAAAACCCTTGTCATTTCATCAATTTCGGGTGAGAAAAAGTTGTTAGCTACTTCGTTGAAGTCTAGAGATCAAAGCAAATCTAGTGAACACGTCTTTTGGGTTCACCATTCACATTTGGCATTGCCCAAGGCAAATAGAAAGCCTAATCAGATATCTGGTATCTCCTGCCCAATTAACATTTCAACTTGACTTCTTTTTTCAATTTTAAGTTATATATTATAATTTTTTTGTTTTTATATTAATATCAAATGAGTTGACTTCTTTTTTCAATTCTAAGTTATATATTACAAATATTTATTTTTATTTTAATATTAAATGATAATAGCATAGCATTAGTATTATATAAATTTTTATATTAGTATTGTATATATTATTTTTATTTATTTCTCTATTGTATAATAGTATATAAGAGAGAGAGAGAGAGAGAGAGAGAGAGAGAGTGAGATTTCAGATATCTGATATTTTCAGATATCTGATTGTTTTTACTGGCATTGAAAAGAAAAAGTTTAAATTCTTTGGGTCCCTTAGTCCAAGAAGTACATTTTTCTGCAGAGAATCATAGGATTCCAGTTACATAGAAGACAAAAAATCACTTTTCTCCCTTCTTGGTTGGAATTTCTCTATTATCAAAGGTTTTTGCATCACCTTTTTCATCTCACTATGGGGAGTAGTAGTCATCGAAAGAATAAACGAAAGAGGAAACTCAAAAAATGAAGAGATTGAAGTGTATAGAGAAATGGGTAGGGTTTCACATTGGAATAAGAGACAAGGTATGTTAAATATTAATGAAGATGTGGCAATAGGCCCACCCTTAAATGTGGTTTCAAGTGAAGAAGAACATGAATTTGAAATGATTTATCACAATAATATTGAAAATGAGAATGTAGGAATTGAAGATGAAAATTTGGGTTTTGAAAATGAGCATGTAGATGTGGACATTAACAATGACAATCCACCAATTGAATATGAAGTAATTGACAATGATAATGGTACACAAAAACCAAATCAATGTACCACATCTCCAAATTATGTCAGAAATGAAGTCCATTGGGAGGAAGAAAGACAAACTTCAAAATTGTGACCTTGAAGGATAACAAAATGGTTACTTGAAATTGATGAGAACATAAGGATAAATTTTGAAGGCAAGAGATCAGAAAGAACCATTCAGTTGTGGGTTTCAAAACTTTTTAATCAAGTTTTTAGCCACAAGAAGTTGGTTGAGAAATGTGAAATGTTTGTGCAATTGTTAAAGATGTAGAATATGAGATGTATACTAGTCAAATTGAAGATTTGTATGAAAAAGAAAAAGGAGAGGAATGCTATTATTGTGAGAAATATTTTTAGTGCTCTCAATTCCATTGGGAAGAATACCAAGGAAAAAGATAAGAGAGCTGCTAGGAGGGTTATTACAACCTCCTTAGTAATTCATCATTTGAGAAAGACTCATTTGATGAGACAAACTTGTGTTGACTTGAACCTAAATCGTAAAACTTTGGATAGAGCACTTGCAAGAAGAGAAAGAATTGATGATCCTCTTCAACATGATACATGGGCTTATGGTGGGATAATTTCATGTTGTGCTAAGAAGCTTCCCAATGGTGTGGAGGATCAAATTCAACTATTTTGGTAATCTAACTCAAGAGTGTCACCAAATGTGAAGGATGTCTTGAAGTTGAGAATTGGCATTCGAGATCACACCCCACATCCCAAACATTATTTGGAGGTGAGTCAAACAATGTTGTTCAAAATATTTTGTGAGACACATCCAACATTGCAAATATCACAAAGAGCTTTTGAAGCACTCAAGCCTTTTTTTTTGTGCCTCTTAAGATTTGAAATACTTGTTGTTGCAAATATCATGTGGAGTTTTTAATGCACCATGAACTGTTACGATCCCTTCATTCTAATTTGCATACTAGTGAAATGTTGGAGGACTATGGTGCAAGTGCTCTTCCAAAATCATCAAGATACTTGCTAGATCATTTTTTATGTTCTAGAGATGATGGATATTTCTTTTATAGAAAAGATTACTTAAATGACAAGTGCTTAGAGTGTGGTGAGCTAGTGAAGTTTGTTGAATGTTGTTATGAGAGCTATGAACATAATTTTAGAAAGAAAATTGTCCACAAAAAAGGTATATGAAACTGTTAAATATACATTGAAAAGTGGAGGTGAAGGCTCTAGATGTGAGTTGGTTACAAAAGAATGCAATGTAGCTGATTTTATTTTAGATTTCAGTAAGAATATTTTTTACAAGTATGCAAGGCATAGTCACAGGTCTTAGTGGTTGGATTAATAATTTAGGATGTGTAAGGACACTGTCCTAATTGGCACTATTATATCAGTTGTTGACTTTGAAGAGAACTATACATTACAACCCTAAAATGAGTTGCAAGCTCAATATTACAATTCTATTTTAGTTTCTATTTTTGTACACATAACATATAGACATTCCCCTGATAGTATAGAAGATGATCGAAAGATAATCAAAGAGTACCATTTTTATATGAGTGATGATAGATCTCACTCTCATGAGTATGTCCAACATTGTACTTTGAGAATTATTTTGAGTGGGTGCAGGAAAATAATATTGCTATGGACAGACATCTCATTTGGTCAGATAACTGCACAAGTCAGTTAAAAAATGCTCATATGTTTTATTGGTTATGTAGAATGTGTTAGAAAATTAGCTATACTAATGTATATGACTTAATATAGTTTTTTCATTATGACAACAAAGTCATATACCAGTTTGGAGTCAGTGCACTTGATGAGAGGATAAAAAATTGGTTAAGTGTCGAAGACTAGACAATGTACAAAGTTCTTGCAGTAAAGAGCATCAGCGCACATGCATACGGACAAGTTATGGTGTGAATCCTAGAAGTTAAGTTGGTTAGACTACATTCATGTTTAGTCTATGAGCACATAATCATATATGCAAGGATGAGAAAGATACAGTTAGTTGAAGTTGCATAGCCAATGTGTGCCAGTGAAGAACAGAGTAAGAAACCAACATTTATCATTTTGAGTTGCAACTATATTCTAATGATGTAAAGGCTATGCACCTATTGTAATTAGGTTTCTGACATGTATATATTTTTTATTGTAAACACTCTTAAGCCAATTCATTTGGAAGTGTTGTATGTAATAGGTTTAAGGGCCGACCTAGTTGTTTATTTTGTATGTGCGTATAAATATAAGATGCACCCATTGTATTCAAGATGCAAGTTGATAGAGAGTTGTATTAATCAGAGAAGTGTGAAAAGATTCTATAAGATGTATTAGAGCTTTGCAAGAGGTCAAATCATTAGCACATCAAAGGAACTAATTTGACAAGTAGTGTCATAGTGATAGTTCATCCAGCAGATATAGTGTATATCTGAGATCAAAAGGTTGTAGCCTTCACCACTTGAGCAGTGAGATTTAGGACAGTGCGTCCACTCTCCTAATAGGGTCTGACCCTTAACAAGGTCTACTATACTTAATACATTGTAAAGAAACTCCTAATAGGGTTAAGGATCTTCTAACAAGGATCACTAAATACTAGTACAAAATATTAGTGGGTATCAATTCCCACTGGGGTTTTTACCTATTTGGGTTTCCCTGTAACCATATTGGTGTTATGTGTTGATTTCATGTTTCATGTTTATGTGGATGTTCATTTTAGTACTTAAGTATTTAAGTTCAATTTAAAGGTTAAAGTAAAAAGTTAAAATACAGTGAACACTAATTCAACCCCCCCCCCTCTCAGTGTTCCCATTCCTAACAATTGGTATTAGAGCTCTGGTCCTTAGAAAAGAAGTTTAACCACTTGAGGAGATCATGGACAAAGTAGAAATGAAACATCTAAAAAGAAATCTGCAAGCTGCTCTTGAAGATGTGGACAAGTCTGAAAGAGAAACTAAAGAACTAAGGGATAAAATTAGTGATGCTCAATTAGTCATCAAAAAGATAAGGAAAGATTTGAAAGAATGCTCTACCAATGATCTAGGGACAATGGTAAGGAAGATAAATGAAGAAAATAAATCCTTAAAAGAACAACCTGAAGAGTTTGATGATAAGTTGACTAACAATTAGGAAGTCTATGATGAACAGGTCAAAGAGAACCTTCAACTGAATGAAGAATTGAGGAAAACAAACATGGAAATCTTAGAACTTAGAAACAACAAGGAAAGCTTGGAATCTAAATTGAAAGAGGCTAAAAATCACATTGATAAATTACACACCAGTTCTAATTTATTAGAATCTTAGTTATATGCAAGAAGAGCTAAAGGAGATACTAGTTGCATTGGATACAATGAAGCACATAATTAGATTGATAACCTGTGAGCAAGAATGAAAGAACTAGAAGGCACCTCAGATGCTAAAGAGACTAGAATTCAGACCAAGGATCATACTGAGCCACCTAAGAATAAGTGCAAGCCTATAGACCACACTGTTTATGCATGTAACAAGCATGGACACATAGCAAGTAACTGTATAGAGGTAAGACCTTTCAATGGTTACTATTATTCATGCAATAAATTTGGTTATAGAGCTATGAATTGTAAGACAATCCAAAAGAACAGGACTCATAATCAAAGAAATCAGAATCAATCAAATGTAAGAAGCTCTTAGAATGTTACATGTCAGATATGTAACTATAATGGTCACTCAGCTAAACAATGTAAGATGGTGACTCATGTCAATTTACCGAGGAATATAAGGCCTCCAGTCATTTGTCACTCTAGTAACAAGGCTGGACATATCTCAAAGTTCTGTAGATCAAGGATGCAACGTCAGGAAAGCCCTAAAAAACTAGAAGAACCAATGTTAGATCCCGAAGGAGAAGTCAATTTTGTGAAAGCTTCAGAGGGTGCGAGCATGATTTGGTTAGAAACAAAGAAGGATAAGGTTGATGAGTATGTATTGGATGCATCCAAAGTGGATGCACCATCTACATCTGGATGAATGGCCCTCAGGGTCATAGGGGGAATAATTTAGCTCTAGACCCCTGCGTGTATACTCACTCTCAGAGTATGTGCCTTTGGAATTAAGCTTTTGGAGACTAGAGAAACCTTCATGCAAGAGCGCACTAGCTGATTCTTTGCAAAATGAAAGATAGAAATTTCTAAGTAATGTAATACCCAAAAATTGGCACCTAATAAATTCAATCAATTTTGGTGCATTTTCATCAATTTTACATCTTCAAAGGGTGTAAAATTGATGAAAATGCACCAAAATTGATTGAATTTATTAGGTGCCAATTTTGGGGTATTACATTTGCCCCTCTTTGAATTGATGTGTGAATAGCATGTTGATTCAAAGAATAGTCTGAAGTGACAGATGACAAGAAATTCAGAAGTCTAGGTTAGGTTGCTAAGACACCGAACAAATGAAAGCATGATTTTTTGAAGTCTAAGTTAGATTGCAAAGACAACAATCTTGAAAGAAGATGAGAATCGGGGCTAGGTTGCCCCAATGCCCAGAATGAGATTCAAATGCAAACTTAGGACTGTCTCTAGAATCAGGGTTAGATTTCTCCAATATGAAGCTTAGCCCTCCGAGACCCAGGTTAGATTTCTGAGATAATGGTCTAAAAGATATTTCGAGAGCTATCTCCAGAATGAAGATTGACTCCCAGTAATTAGGGTTAGATTTCCCCAATACCTAAAAGATTTTGAGAACCATCTCTAGAATGAAGCTTGATCCTCAAGGATCCGAGTTAGATTTCTTAGATACCTAAAAGATAGATGACCAAATAGCAAGATAGGAGGCACCAAGATGTCTCTAGCAATGAGATGCCTCAAGCGGTGAGAACTTTGATTTAGATTAGACTCATTCAAGAATTGATTCGACAAGATTCAAATGATGTAATCATCTCGGTCTTGCTACATTTATTGTTGTTGTGTTGAAAATGATCATGTTGAGATACTGATCCAATGTCGTGGCTTTCTTTGTAGGTTAACTTCCTCGATGTCACCTTCAAGACACACCATCCCATGATTACTACATTAGTTCAGAGACTGATGGATGCAGAGAGTGCTCACATTGAGGGACTTTCTCTGGGATACTTGCGTGATCTAGCTGACATTCGGGTAAATCATGATCTTCTTGGTGCACTCATAGAGCATTTCCATTCAATGGGGAAGATGACTGTGACTCCTAAGGACATATACAGGATTCTGCAGATACCCATCCATGGTGCTCAAGTAGAGTACAATACATAGCCATGGTAGAGTATAGTAGCCTTAAGGACTATCTTCAGGGATGATCTAGTGATGGGCTAGGCCATCTCCTGGGAGGATCTTATGCATAGGTACAGTGGTACTCACCCATTAGCCATTGTGCTCACTATGTTCTTGTCCTATTACCAAGTTCCAGATCAAGGTCAGCATGGTCTAGATTGCGGTTGGGGGATGATGTTGTAGAGGATGTTGTCTAGACCAGTAGTTAGATTTAGATGGGGTGAGTGCATGGTCACATAGATGTACCATGAGCTTCATGAGATCACATATTAGGGTGTGAGGATGATGGTGGTAGATGTCTTCATCTTGCAGATTTGGGCCTAGGAGCATCTCCCTATTTGCAGGCCTATTTTCCATGATACATGGCAGGTTCTTGAGCCTTATATTTATAGGTACGCAAGTCTGGTACATAGTATTGATGACTCAGCCTCTGCTAGGTAAGACGGAGCAGTAGAGAGGATAGTTGGACAACATGGCAGCTATTGTCTGGAGACCTTGGGTTACCACTAAGCCCTAGGATGATGCTCGTCAAGATCTTTCCTTCATGTTTGTATCACATCCACTGATTGGATAGAGTGTTACTATTATTGAGAGATTTCTTATCACACGTGTCTTGTGCTAGTTTGGTAGGAAGCAAGAAATATCACATGAGTACTGCCCCTATGCCCACTTTGTCGATGAGGAGAAGGGGTGGCATGCAAGGTTTTATCCCAGAAGATGTGTGATAGAGGCACGCATTCTATATGCACAATGGGATTACATGGTGGATGTCACCAATGCAGGGGTGATGCCTACATATAGGGACTAGTTGATAGCATGACCTCATTTGAGATTTATTGATCCTATCAATATGGGAGCACAACAATAGCCTGCATAGAAATAGTAGGTATCGGCCTAGTGGGCACTAGTTTAGCAGCCTGCACAATAGCAGGTTGCACAGCAGGGATCATAGGCATAGCAGCAAAGATTGCTGAGACCTTGATCTAGAATGACCAGCATTCCTGCTAGGACCATGGGTTCAGATGTAGGAGCTGGGAGTAGTGGGGCCCAGCAAAGGTCCACTAGGCAGTGAATAGGTGATACATCATAGCAGGCTCCTCCGGATGATGATACTGATATGCTTGATATTCTAGTAGGAGAAGGTACACCACAATTGTAGGAGGCTCTCAAGAAGAGCCATGAGAGAGTGAGACAGGTCTACTGGGAGCGGGATGAATACCACACCTGAGTCATTAGAGAGGAGACCCGTGTAGCAGATAGAGATGTTGAGATCAAGCAGCTACGGGAGGAGCTAGCACAATCAAGGATCAAGATGAGATACAAGGCTGCTCAAGAAGCTTATTACTATGCAGCTTACTACGGAGTCATTCCAAATCTATCAAAGAAAGTACCAACATTTGCTGAGTACGCTTGAGCTCTGCAGGCACCTCCATAGGCACCACCATAGGCACCACCATAGGCATCACCATAGCAGGCACCTCCATAGTAGGTACCTCCACAATGATCAATGCCTCTTTCATAGAGACCACTACCACCACCTCCTCCAGGTGGTGCGAGGCATAGTTAGCACATTTAGACATATATGTATTGTAACCCATTTTTGATATTGTGCTCGAGTAGCACCCTTCTCTTTTTCTACATGACATTGTTTCAAGATATATACATATGAGATCAACAGTTTTGATATCATTGTACTTGTTGACATATTTGTTTGATATTAATGTTTTATGACATGTTTCTATATGCTTAGATGTATGGATAGAAATGTATGAAATGCACATGTTTCCTTTTATGAATATGAATGTGCATGTTTTATTTTTATGATGATGCAATGTGAAATGCAATGATAGAAGGATAGAATGTATGCATATGTGTAATGTATAATTTGAGTTATGTTTATAATGGATGCACATGTATATGTAGATGCAAATGAATTTATGAATGCAAATGGAAATGAAATGAAAATGCAATGGATATGTAATGTATATGGTACTAATCATCTCATGCAGGATTGTCGCAATATATGACAAGTACTAATCAAAAAGATATGTTTCAAAGATCGAGAGCGAGGATTGAACACTTGTGTAGCCAAGATGAAATCAGGACAAAAGATGATAACCTTTGATGAATAGAAAGCTATCAAGAGAGTATCAAGATATTGTCTCAAATGCAAGCTTAGCATGAAAATGCAAGCCTAGAATGAAAATGCAAACCCTAGGACTTGGTTGTTGGACTCACCGTATTATCATCATCGAGTTCATTTAAGCATGAGATGATCACAAGATGCCATACAATCCTCACTAACATTACAATCATGAGAATATGAATATGACATAAGTCTTAGATTTGTTGGAATGAGATGTAAGCATTAAGGCACAAGAAGCCAAAATGACCTGAACACCTATTCCTTTTGATTTAGCAAGTAATCATGAGCATCAAAGCACAATTTCTAGAATGACCTGAATGTTGCTTGCAAACAAACACACCAAACACACGAGAGTTCTTTCATTTGCCAAAGAGTACTCATAGTGACCCTTATGTTCACTTAGCAGGATGAGCGTTAGTGATTTTACTTGAAGCAAAAAGAAGTCACTCAAAATAGACAAGGAGAAGAACCGATCTCACCAAAGCGTCCATATAAAAGGATTTGAGGTATGCATGGCCATCCAATATGAGATGAAGGCTCTTACAGATGAAAAACCCTCTTATGTGAATTCATTGGATCATTGGAACTAAACTAGCAAATAGAAAGCCAAGAAAAGATCATGTCCCCAGTCTTCGAGTTTCTCAATTAGGAACGATGTCTTAGATTCGCTCAAGGGGAAATAATAAAGCAAACAAACAAAAAAGAAAAGGAAAAACTCAGCATGCTTCAAAGGAACACAAAATTAGTTTTAGTTTTAGTTTACATTTTTGTTCAAGCAGATTGGAGTTGAATCAGAAGCAAACAACATTCGAAGTCTCGACAGGATAGCGACAGTAGGCAGACGCAATGAGAACCATTGGTGACCATTGTGAGAGATGAAGTCTCAAGAAGATATCATAGTGTGAACCAAGTATCAGTAGGTGAACACAGTGAGAACCACTGGTGACTGATACAAGGAAGATTCTTGAAACAGAGAATAAAGCACAAGTGAAACATTAGTAGGTAGACGCAGTGAGAACCACTGGTGACTGATGTAATGAAGAGATCCCAAAAGAGAAAAATCAAATGAAAGCTAGGTATTAGTAGGTAGGCATAGTGAGAACCACTGGCAACTGATACACAAGAGATCCTCAAGGAGAGAGATCTCAAAATTAGCTAGGCATCAGCAGGCAGACACAGCAAGAATCACTCATGACTGATGCACAAACAAAACTTTCAAAAGTGATAGGACAATGCCCCCTAGACCACGAAGGTGCCCCCAAATGTGAACCAGTTCCAATCCATGAAGAGTCAAGGAAAATCTTGAAGACAACTAAAGGCAAGTGCATGAGCTAGAAAATCAAAGCAGGAAACAAACTAAAGCTGGAAAGTGGGAAAGCAAACTAAGGAAGGAAAGCAAAGAGACTAAAGTGGGAAACTAAGAGCCAAGCAATGCTGAGATGAGATGTATCTTTAGGAAACAAGAGGTGCATGTTTACTAGGTTTTCACCATCATGGCAGAGATTCTATTTTTGCTACCATGATGGCTATTTTCCAGATTTTTATCAATGGCACATTTTCTTCTTTTTTAATTTTTTTGTACTTTTATTTTATTTTATTTTATTTTGTATTTTTGAATATTTCTTTTTTTTTTGTATTTTTTATCTTTTCACTTTTTTTGTATTTTTTCAAATTTTGTATTTTTTTTTATTATTATCAAGGTGCATGTTTACCAGGTTTTCACCAAGATAATAGATACATCAAAGCGCCTGTTTACCAGGTTTTCACTAAGATGATCAATTTTTCAGGACATTTTGCAATTTTTAGGATTTTTTGCAATATATCAATTTTTTTTGGTTTTTTTAGGACCAATAAGTATGTACATGAGCACACAGAGAATGCCTCAGCTATAGAATTTCTTCAAGTGAAGAGCATTGATAAGCTCTTTGAGTTGTTCTCCTTTAGTGGTGGAGAGTTGATAAGTGCCAGGCCCAAAAGCTATAGTAATGACATATGGACCAAGCCAGTTTAGTTCAAATTTCCCTTTCTAGACTCGCTACTACTAATTCTTGGGGTTCTGTCTCAGGATGAGATCACCCACTTGGAATTCTCTTTGTCTAAATTTCTTATTGTAGGCTTTAGACATCCTCTTTTGATATGCTCTTAGATGATCAAATGCCACTTTTTGACGTTCATCAAGTAACTCAAGCTCTTGAAGCTGGGATATTCTATTTTCTTCACTAGTGATGAGGCCCCTCAAAGAGATTCGTAATGTCAGAATCTCAACCTCAATAGGTAATATTGCATCTGCTCCATAAACCAAGGCAAAGGGAGTGGACCCTGTTGGTGTTCGGATACTTGTTCTATAAGCACACAAAGCTGGATTAATCTGGAGATGCCAATCTCTACCAGATTTATGAACTATTTGGTGCAAGATTTTGAGAATTGTCTTATTAGAAGCTTCTACTTGTCCATTACCTTGAGGATAATAGATAGATGACCAATGCTAAATAATTTTGAATTTGGTGCATAAGTTTGTCAGGTCCTTATTTTTGAATTGTCCCCCATTGTCAGTGATAATGGATGAGGGTATACCATATCTATAGATGATATAGTTTAGTATAAACATAGCCATAGATTTGCCATCAACTACAGCTAGAGGCACTGCCTCAACCCACTTGGTAAAGTAATCAGTAGCTATGATGATAAACTTATGTCCTCTTGAAGAAGAAGGATGTATCTGACCGACCAAGTCAAAGGCCCATTGCTAAAATGGCCAGAAACTGATGAGAGGACTAAGCTCTTTAGCAGGAGCATGAATTAGATTCTCATGAAATTGACATTGTTTGCAAGTCTTGGTGTATTGAATAGCTTCTTTTTCCATGTCTGGCCAGTAATAACCATCTCTAATAAGTTTTTGAGAAAATGTCAAACCACTAGAATGAGACCCACAGATACCTTCATGTACCTCAACTAGCGCATGTTTGGACTCATTGGGTTCTAAACACCTAAGGAGGTTACCATCTAGACCTCGTCTATACAAGTCATTTGCTATGAGGACATACTATGAAGTAGTACAAATTAGGTGATGCTTTTCATTCTGGGTATAGGTGTTTGGAATGATTTGGTCACAAAGGTAGGAGAAGATATGGTGGTAGCGGGATGAATCATGTCCAATGACTGAATAGATCATCTTGGATTCAAGAATATCATAGGCAGGGTAGTGTAATGCCTCCACCAAGAATTCATGTCTAAAGTTGTTTTTCAGCATTTATAACATTGAAGCAAGAGTGGCCATAGCATCAGTTGCTTTATTATCTACCCTTGGAATCTACTGGAAAGAAATGTGTGCAAAGTATTGTTTGAGATCATCCACCATTCTTTTGTAAGGTACTAGCTTGTCATCTTTTGTTTGGTAGACATCGTTGACTTGGTTGATGATTAACTGAGAGTCTCCAAAGATCTTGAGCTCATCCACACACCATTCAAGGGCTATCTTCATTCCATTAATAAGAGCTTCATATTCAGCTATGGTGTTTGTGTAGGGAAACAAAATTTTATAAGCTTTTTGCAATGAGTATCTTTGAGGTGTTATAAATAGAATGCCTGCACCTGATCCTTGCTGAGTGAATGATCCATCAAAGAACATGCTCCAAGATTGATGTGTGAGAAGCATGATGGATTCATCTAGGAATTTAATACTGAAAGGCTAGTGATCTTTCAAAGGAGCTTTTGCCAGCTGATCAATAGTTGCTTGTCCCTTAATAGCTTTTCTTTCCACATACTCAATGTCAAATTCACTAAGTATCCTCACCCATTTTGCTAATATACCCATGAGGGTAGCCTTGCTTAGTAGGTACTTTAGTGGATCATTTTTTTCAATAAGCTTTGTAGTATGAGCTAACATATAGTGCCACAACTTCTAAGAAGAAAATATCACTTCTAAACAAGCCTTCTTAATGACCAAATAATTCATTTCATAGGAAACCAATGTTCTGTTGATATAGTAGATGGCTCTCTCTTTGTTGTTCTGATTTTCTTGAGCTAGGAGAGCACCCAAAGATGTGTTCATTGCTAAGATGTACAATATAAGTAGCTTCCCATGAATAGGAGGCATCAAAATTGGTGAATTAGCAAGATACTATTTTATTTGAGTGAGTCCCTTGTCACATTCCTCATTCCATTCATAGGTCACACCCTTATGCAAAGTTTTAGTGAACGGTTGTGACTTGTCGGCCAACTGTGAAATGAAGCACTGGATAGATTGTAGCCTTCCCTATAATCCTCTCATTTGACTTATATTCTTAGGTGGAGGCATGTCCATAATAGCTTACACCTTTTTAGGATCAACTTCTATGCCTTTAGCTAAAATGATATAACCCAAGAGTTTCCCAGAAGTAACACCGAAAGAACATTTCTTTAGATTAAGTCTGAGACTAAATTGTTCCATGTGGTCAAGGATGGGACCCAAATCTATGATATGAGTTCTTCACTGCATGCTTTTGGCTAAAGTATCATCCACATAATCCTCCATCATTTTATGCATCATATCATGGAAAATTGTAGTGACAGCTCTCTGATATGTTGCTCCAGCATTCTTAAGTCCAAAAGGCATGATATTCCAGAAAAAGGAGCCTTAGGCACATGTGAAAGAGGTCTTTTCTTGATCTTCTGGCACAATTTTTATTTGATTATAGCTAGAAAATCCATCCATCAAGGAATACATCTCATATCTTGTTGTCATGTCTACTATCATATCAATATTAGGCAATGGGAAGTCATCTTTTGGACATGCCTTATTGGGATCTTGGAAATCTGTACGCACACAAATGGATTTATCATGTTTAGTGACTGGAACAATTTTTGAAATCCATTCTGCATAATCAATATTTCTTATGAAACAATCCTTAAGAAGCTTTTCTAGCTTTGCTTTGACCAAAACCACTACGTGTGGATGCATCTTTCGCAGCTTTTGTTTAACAGGTTTAATACCTAGTGCATGATTAGATTGGGGTCTAATCTAGGCATGTTAGAGTAGGTCCATGCAAAGTTTATTTTCTTGCTCTAAAAGAAGCTAGTGAACTCTTCTTTTTCTTCTATAGATAGTGATTGAGCAAGATGAATAATCTATGGAGCAGCCTTTGTACCCAAATTTATCAGCTGTGTCAGCTCAATCAATATTGATGACCTCTCTTGAAAGTGGCTCAAAAGAATATCAAGTATCTCATCCTTGGGTGCCTCAGAGAGGTTTTTACACTCAGATACGTCTTTTATTTTACCATTTTTGGCTCTGATACTGCTAAAAAGTGGTTTTCACCATCAGAGCATCTATTTTTTCTTCGTTTAATTTTTTTGACTAAGATACTTGATATCTGCCTCTATCATGCTGACACTACTTTCACTGGTGGAGGACATCATAGGTTCAATAGCATGGAGGTAATAGGCTAGATCATAATCATTCTAGAATGTTAGGACTTCATTGGATGATGAGGGAGAGTTCCAATTTATTAGATCAGAACAATGGAGTGAACGGGAAGTAGTGATTGGTTCAATCACGTTCATGGTATAACCATCAAAAGTGTGGACAAACAAGTCAAGACCTAGAGTGATTTCATCCAAAAGAGTGTTCGAATCCCTATAAGACCTTACATTGGAAGTAGAGGACAAGTTAATACCAATGGTGTCTAATTCCTGCGGCCTAGCACTAGGCCCTTCCCCTACTTTGAGGAGTCTTTCATACACGTGAATAGTATCTATGTCTACATCATAAGTAGCATCAAACAAAGAGTTGAACTCATATTCATGTGAGTTAGTACTTGATGTGGGAATTTCGTTAGTACTAGCTGTATCACCTAACTTATCTTCATTCCTTGTGGCATTAATAGCTTGCTAAAGTTGTTCTTGTTCAAAATACTTTTGAAAATGTGGTGGCCTATATCATTCACCTTGAAAATTAGGATCATTATTTAGTGTTTCTTTCCATTCCTCATATGTCAATTGATACATTGAAGAAGTTTTATCAGAATCAGTATCAGTATTAGTATCAGTCTCTACCATATGGACAAGTATGATAGGATCATCAGGTTTTGCAAAGAGTGCTGCAAGATCAAGAGGAATAGGATATGGAAATGTGTCTTCATCAGAGCTGGCCTCTAGATTTACCTCTAGAATGGCATCTTCAATTTCTTGTTCAAGTTCATGTTCAGGTTCTAGCACAAACTTGTTAATCCCTAAATGAAAGGGGATCTTCTTAAAGCCTAAGCCCGTAGTATCTTTTGTGCAGCGGCCTGAAGCTTCAATGGGCTTTAGCAAACCATCATCATTCTTCCCTATAGGACCACTCCCCTTATAGCCAAAGCACTTCATGATCTTGAAGGCCTCACTGTATGGCTCTTGCTCTAAATCTGGAGGTGGAATAGTTGTTTCAGCTATTTCTTTTCCTTTATAGATCCAAGCTTTGATAGCTCTTTCTTCATCCTCATCTTCTAAAGGTATAGAGGCTCTTACAAAGGTGCCATCATAAACTATTTGAGGGGAGGCATTAGAAGGTTTATTATTCTTGTAAGGTCTCCCATAAGAGTGTGGGGATATAGGTAGAATAGAAAGTGATAGCACAGGTTCAATTTGGTATTCTCCCATGCCTGTATCCTTAAGTCTCAAATTTTGTTCCATTTCTTTCATCTTAGCATCATAAAACTTAGTGGATTCCCTATTTGCTAGAACAAAGCTATCTGTGGATTGCACAAGAGTGTTCCAAGAGTAATTGGTATTAGCAGGCACAATGACTTCTGCCCCATGGAATGGAAACTTAATACATTGATGATATGTGGATGGAATAGCCTGCATCTCATGAATCCAAGGCCTACCCAAAAAAATATTGTAGGCAAGAGGAATTTCAAGAACTTGAAAAGTAACATCTCTCTTGACAGGTCCTATGTAGATAGGTAGCACAACTAAGCCTTGGGACTTGTGTTCTTCCTCATCATAAGCTTTGATGGTAATCTTTTTGTGGGAGTCTACACAATTCTCATCATATCCTAGCTGAGTAAGAAACTTGGTGGAATAGATATTAAGACCATCACCATTGTCTATGAGCACTCAGCGGACATGCCTAGGACCTACCATGACCTCTATATGCAAGGGAGCATTATGTAGGTTACTCAAAGAGTTATCATCTTCTTTAGAGAAGGATAGATAGTGAGGCAAGGTCAAAAGACCCACCATAGATTGGAACCAGTTGAGATCAAGATCCTTGGGAATGTTTTCCTTAGTGAGGGCTTTATCCAAAATCTACCTATAAGCAAGTGAGATCTTCAACAACTCAAAAATGGTAATTTGAGCATTGGTTCGCTGGAGTTGATCTAAGATGCTATAACTAGCCGAGCTAGCTATAGGAATAGATCTCATGTTCTTGTTGGCAGGGCCAACAATAGTCTTATCTACAATTTTCTTTGGAGTGGGTTTAGAGGTATCAAGACCCTTATCTGCAATTTTCTTTGGAGCAGATGTGGAAGTATTAGGACCTTTCAAAACAACTCTTCCTCGTGATTGGGTAACCACATTAGCACAGTCTTGAGATGGTTCAGATTCAGATGAATGAGATGTAGAACTATGAAAGATGAAAGGAGTCTTAGGTTTGGGAGCATCATCACTCCCCTTAATATTAATCATGTCGTAGTACTCTATCTCAACAGGTTTGATCATACCAATAACATTGTCATTGTTAGTGTATATGTAATTGACTTTAGCATTATTATTCTTGGCGTTTGAAGACTCACCCTTCTCATGAGGAGGGAAGGGATCCTTAAATGCCTGATGGTCTGAATTCTTATTATGTCCATCCACAACAATGTCACCACTATCGATCCAATCTTGGACCTTATGCTTCAGCTAAAGACAAGTTGAAGTCTTATGACCCTTATTCTGGTGATAGTCATAATAAGCATTGTCATTCCACCAATGAGGTCATGGTTGTGTGTCATAAAGACACTTTTCCAAAGGATTAAGAATCTAATTTTGCATAAGAGTTTTATAGACCAAATCAAGTGGTTCTCCCAAGGAAGTGAATTCGCGCTTTGGTTGAGATGCCCAAGGTTTGTTTCTAGAAAACCTCAAAGTTTGTTGATTTTCCACCACAGGCTTTTCAGCCACTTTAACTGCTTGTATGGTGGAAGAGAGATTAAAAAGAAACTTAGCAGGTTAAAGGGTCACATTGTTGACCACTCCATAATTCACTACGTCTCTATTCTTATTCACAAACTTTCCTTTATCCTTATTTGAGTTGAAGATCCTTTCTTGTTGTCTTTACCCAAAGTCAATTCACCTTTCTTGATCATAAAGGCCTCTATTCACACTGCTTGTATAATCATGCTATCAAAAGTTAGAGGACCTTGTAACTGCACTTGGTATCTAAATTCTAGGACAAGATTGTCCAAGAAAATGTCGAGTCTCTCAGACTCTGGTAGCTTGTGAGGACACCTTGTATACAATTGTCTCCACCTTTGGAGGAATGTTAGGAAAGATTCTCCTTGTCGCTATTTTAAATTGCAAAGATCCTAGATGTTGACTAGATGTTCAATGTTATGCAAGTAATGTTGGAGAAATAGATTAGCCATTTTGTCAAAAGTCTTAATACTAGTAGGCAATCTAGAGAACCATTCCATAGCTGGTCCACCCAAACTATGGGGAAATAAGCACATAAGATAGGTTTGATCATGCATAAATTCCATAGATAATGCACCAAACTCCCTTAAGTGATCTTGGGGATCAGTTGCACCCAAGTATTTGTCATATTTAGGGAGCTCTACACCTCTCGAAAAAGGTGGCATATGAAGACTTCTATCAAAAGGGAAAGGACAAATACTTTCCATTGTAAATTATTGAGCGGGTTTGTCCTTATTCTTTGAAAGTTGACTAATCTGATCTTGCATGTCTTAGACCATTTTTTGCAACTTTGCGATCTCAGTTTCTTCTTCCTTGGCTACGAGTGTTTCAACTTGATAGTCTCGGGGTAACTTTGCCCCTTGTTTAGCTAACTCAAGGAAGTATTTTTCTTTCTCCTCTAAGAGAAGGATCTCCATCATTTTAATAAGACTCTTATTAGCTTTGGTAGCATCTATATCATGTTGAGTTATCACCTCATTTTCATTCCCAAGAATCTCATAAATACGCAAAATCTGATCTTGTTGCTGATAATCTTTGTTTTGATCTAATGGAGGAGGGCGACAGAAATATGCGGGTTGTCGACCACCTTGAGGTTTGTTTTGAGATTGATCATCATTGTGGGACTGAGTTTGGTCATGTTGAGATTGACCATGAGGCTGCTCATTCTAAGGTTGAGCATGATGTGGATCATTAGAGGTTTGACCGTGATACTGATTGTTTTGAGA
Organism: Chamaecyparis obtusa; assembly: GCA_027943335.1. Taxonomy (NCBI): domain Eukaryota; kingdom Viridiplantae; phylum Streptophyta; class Pinopsida; order Cupressales; family Cupressaceae; genus Chamaecyparis; species Chamaecyparis obtusa. The sequence goes on from BSBK01002696.1 coordinate 1,386,482, forward strand.
TTGATCAAAAGTTTCATTGTACTTTCCTTGCTGGAAGTCAAATGAATCTCCCATCTTGTTGTAGGATTGTGTAGTACACGAAGACTCAAGAAAATGATATGCCCAACATCGAAAGGGCATGGCCATGATAACCTTTGGTGAATGAAGAGGATCAAAAGATTTAAAAAATTCAGGCAAAAAGATATCGTCAACAGTATCACTAGGTTCAATGATAAGACTATTATTAGTAGGATCAATAGGTATGATAATAGGATTAGTCCAAGGAAGAGGTCTTCCAAAGTTGTGAAACAATGAGTTGTCTTGCTCTTGAAATGAGAAACCAGGTTGCACTTCAAACAAAGAATTAAAACACTCTTGGAACATCGGAGGCGATGGTTGAGACAGACTATCTTTCAAAGTACTCAATGAGGAAATTGAGGATATCTCACAAAGTTTAGATTTTACAACAGATTCGGGATGATCTATTTCTTGATTAGGAGGTTTGCTTCCACCTTGATTAGTATTTTGAATGGGATAAGTCTTGCCACTTCTAGTTGTGACAGTCATAGATGAAGATGAAATGAGAGAAGACTCAGGATAAAGCTAGACTCTGTCTCTAAGAACAATGCAAAGGAGATAAATGGCTAGAACAACCAAGATGCAAGATGAACCTGGTATGAATCATCAAAAGAGGGGGCTAGAACAACCAAGATAAGACTATCGCAACACAAGATACAAAAGGAAAAAAGAGATAAGGTAAACCAATGAGAGATGACATGAGTCAAAGCAAAGATCGATCAATTCCTAACTCGAGAAAACCAATTTCTCACAATGAACAATAGGAAAATAGAAAAATAGACCTAAGACAAAAAGTAGCTCAGATAAAAAGTCAAATATTCAATAGCAAATAGGTCTCTATTTTTGAAAACTGGGCAACAGTCTCGCATGAGGTAGTACCAAGCCGTGCGAGAGAACACAAAACCTCACATGAAAGAACAAAGTCTCACACGAGAAAGTGCTCTAAAGAGTGAAACTTTGCATGGGAAAAGTCCAAAATTTGATAGTCTAACGTAGTTTTTGAGGTTAAAGTTGAATTTTGAGATACAACTTGAATTGATGTCTGACAGAAAATCTAGTTTCCTAATAGGTTTGAAGAATAGTTTAATCAACAATCTCATTTTGAGGTTTCAAGCATTCGTTTAAAGACACAAAGGTTTAGATCAAGAAGTTGTGATATAAGAAGTAGTCATTAACAGACCTATCAAAGACAAAGAAACTTGATAGCATCAAGTGAATCTTTGTTTGATAATAATTGGACAATGTTTAAGACTCGATAACAAACACATAGCTTAGTCCTACAAAAAAAATGGTGAGGAGACAAAACCTTTTCCCCATTGCTTATGTGCATACGTTCACCTCACACAGCTGTGTCACCCCCTACAAGGTGCCCATGTTTTTGGTGTTTCTGAGGACTCAATAGTATACATTCAAAGGTTACCCTTGTGGTAGGGGCCAGTGTCTTATACCACCTTCAAGCATCCAGGTGTATGCCTATGATGGGAATCTACAAGAGAGATTCTTCCCCCTCCTTGCGCAAATATTATGACTCCTTTTGGAGGTGAACCGGGTAGGCCACTAGCTAAGGAAATTTTTTAATAGGCTTCCATTCATGCTAACCTTTAGTTCCCCCAATACAAGGTTGAGGCCTCACAGCCACACCAACACCCAAAAGTCATACACCCCCGCAAGCAGGGCTAGGAGCGGCGCCGCTCAGTATAACAGATGGAGCCTTCTCAAGATGATAGTCAAAATATTGAGAAGGAAGCTAACATGGTTTAGGAGTCTTTAGACTCAACAAAATGTTCTTTATTAGAGTGAGGTGGAATCACCAGCAATAGGTGCGTACTCACTTGGGTTGTTCCTGGAGGTTCAACTTCTGGCAGGCCCTCTAAAGGTGACACAACTTGGTTTAGATCCGAGGGTTTGATTTTTTGTTTCTCTCAAAGAGAGAAAAGCATACTTCTCTACCTCATCACTTCACCCAAACACATCAAGAAGATTCATCACTGAGTTAGCTTCAGTCTACCACATCTACAAGCTTTTGGGTTTCTATTTCTCTCAAAGAGAGAAGAGCATAATCCCCTGGCGAGTAGAAGTGTAAAGATTCACTACCTTTCTCCGCTTCCCCAAGAATTTGTCATATTAGTAAGATCATTAGGTTTTCAGGTTCATTCATGGTCATCACCTCCATGTAATGAAGAGCCAAATTCCCTACTCACTATCAAAATTCTCAAGAAATTTTAATGGAGCCCTATTTAGACTATGTGAATGAAAGCAAGAAACAAACACAACATTTTAGCAAGTCTTCGACTATCATCATGTAATCAAACCATTAGCATGTTTTATGTTCTTCATCAAACGTCCTACAAAAAACTATTATGCTGTGAAAATAATAGAGAAATAGTAAACAACAGAAAATAGGAAACTGTCAGAAATCTAGAACAAGAAAGACAGAGACTGAAAAATTTTAAAAACTGTAACTAGATCTCATGCCAGGAAGTACTCCATAGCGCATGAGAAAAAACAAGGTGTCACACGAGGATGTAATAGTTCATGTGAGAGAGTGCTACAAGGAGTGAAACTTTACATGATACACTATGGATTCTCGCATGAGAATCCATACACAAATAGTATGGATGCACGACATAGCTTAAATTTCATGTCAGAAAAATCAAGAATGAGGCTAGAAATTGATCTTTTCTGCCCCATGGTGGGCACCAAAATGTTTTTGGTTGAATGTGGACCTCTAATCCAACTACACACGCAACATAGTCATTACTCACACAATCGAATTACGAAAGAGAGTATGGATTACTTAATTTGAAATTCATGGTGAAGTGACCTATTGCCTCCTATGTAGATGGGGTGTTTAATTACTCTTAGAATGAGAGCCAACAACCATAAGAATAGTACTACAATGGAGGATTTAAAAAGATATGAAGACAATCAAATTGAGATTAATCTAAAATGAGGTGCAATTAATCTAAAAGCTTGAAAGTAAAGATGAAGTGCAGATTTACTCTAAAGAACTTTGAAAGAAATATGAAGGTTAAACTAAGAGAAAATAACTAAACTAATTAATGAATATGCAATATTAAAGTAAGATGATAAAATTACACTAATATGCAATAAAAGCTTTGAATCAATTGAGACAAAAAATCCCTATAGTTTAATTACTCTAAAAAATTGCTCTCCTTTGAATGAAGAATAAGGTTCATTAAATAGACAAGCTTGGGGAGAGAATGAAGAGGTTCTTGATTTGAAACTCCTGACTCTTCATTCCCAATTGAGACAAAAAAGCATGAATTACTTAATTAAAAGAATGTTTATTGCCACATAAGGGTGACCTTTCGAATAATTTGAATTATTAATTCAAATAAAGGTGTCCATTCAAATAAAAAGTAATATTAATTCCTTTTTATGTATATTAGCCAAATGGGGTGGGTTTAATTTAATTTAAAGCACTTAGGAATTTAGAATTAAATTCGTTTATCATAGGGGTAATTTAGCTAATAAAATTCAAAGACTTTAGGAATTAATTTTAATATTTGATTAATGTAATTTGGGGTTTTTGCAATTGACATCAAGTCGAATTAAGTCAGGTAGGAGAGAGAAAAATTGCCTAGAAAAGTAGGACTTTGAAGATGTAAAATTGATGAAAATGCACCAAAATTGATTGAATTTATTAGGCACCAATTTTGGGGTATTACAAGTAACAACCTAGTTTACACAGCAAGCACTAATGGTGGAATTTTCACTTTAAGTACATAGAAAGCTTTTTGATTACTCATTGCATTCGAATTCAGAGCATTTGGAGAGAAGAAAGAGCTTTAGAAGTTATTGTGAATATTTGCACATTGATCTATCAGTGATTAGCATTTCACTTGATCGGTTGCAGAAACCCTAGTTCATCACGCCGATTCAGAAGTCTTCAGATTATCTCAGAGAACATTTGGAAAGTGTTAAATCAAGTAAGTGATGTCCACTCCCATAGTATTTGATGTTGCAGAAAAGAAAAGATGTGTCTTTAAGAAGCATCCATTTAATTCTACCCCAGATGAATTAGAGGGAGCATTCTCCCACATGCCTATGGGTGTTATGCATGTCAAATACATTAGGGCATACATTTACTGCAAGAAGGAACCAGTAGGTTTGGACAAACTAAGGCCACACATAGAAACCATTCTAAATCCAAACAAAACCTTCTTAGATGAATATGCAAAGTGGAATGATCACCCTACAGTGGAGTATGCTACGACATATGAGTTCTATGAGATAGAATGGATTAAAATACTTTTGAGCAGAATTCATGATGACCTATTTTGGATAGGTGATGTGCCAGTAAGAATCACTAGTGACCTAATATATGAGATGACAAGTTTATCTAAGTCTAGTGTCATCCTTCCTATGGGTAAGGATGTCAAGAAAATTGTTGAGAAAACATGTAAGTCAAGGAGTGATAGGCATGAGATGACAATTGAGCCTATTGAGAAAGCTAACATCAAATTGATGTCTTTGATAGTTGGATACAGGTTTCATCACACCAACAGGGTGAATAGTGTGTCTATAGCCACAATTCTAACAGCCATTAGACTTGTGAAGGAAGATGGAGAGTTCAAACTGTGTGAGATCTTGCACACACAGTTGATTGACAACATCAAGGAAATCAAGCATGATAAGACCAAGATATTCGGGTTTGGGTCTTGATCATTTACATGTACCTTCATATAGTTGGGAAAGTATCAGATTCATATTTGGACAAGTCCATTCCAACCATGCCACATATATCTTACAAGGCATCCACTGAAAGTAGTTTGAGATATTAGATAACATTTGAGTTAAAGACCTTTAGGGTCAGCATGCAAATGAGGTACAAAATTCCAGAAAACATAGTTGAAAAATACAAGGATACTATTTGTTTTATGGTTGAAATAGATACAACATGCATGGAGGTAGTTGTACCTAGAACAAAGTGGATTCGTCCACTTGGATATGAAGTAGAGGAACAAGTTTTAGAAGCATATGCTTAAGTATTGCTTTCATCTCCTACTAACCCTAATGATCCAAGATGGGGAACTTATGAGGAGAAGAAAAGAGAGATAGATGCTAAATGAAACAATGCAACAACTAAGAGGAAAGCCTCTAAGATTGTGTCTAAGATACTCAGAATTCATGGAGTAAGACAAGCAAACCTAGACAAAGCAAGGGAAGAAAAGATTGCTTTGAAAATTGAGAGTGCATCCATAGTGGAAGCTAAGTCTCATGATCCCAAGATGAAAAAGGTAAAGATTGAGAAGACTAATTATCCAAAGGATAAACAAGGTAAAATTGATGATATTAGTCATGTACCCATTGTTACAGTTGATATTAAGTCCATAGATGCATCTCCTAAGATTCCCAAGAGGAGAAAAAAAATCACCACAAGTCACCCTTCAGCTAGAGCCACAAGAAGCAAATTGAAAAATGTGTAGCCACCTCCAGAAGTAGGATTCATACCTAGTCTTCAAGTGTTAAGGAACAAAGTAGTAGAAGAAGGAAGGCTAGATCAGATAGCCAAGTTTTATGACAAATATCATGAAATTGATAAGTTAGAGATTCATGAGATGCTAATCAAACACATGATAAAATTTGAGAAGACATTTCTTGAATTGAAGACAGCTATCCCAAATAAGGTATGGGAGATTATGGATACCTTGAAGAGACAAGCCACTGAATAATACTTTAGAATCAAGGAACAAACACTTGATTCCAATCTTCTAGTATGTTTTGTTGAAGAAAATACATTGTTACTAAATTTGGTGAAGCCACACTTAAGGATAAAGATGAGAACACTACACATTATGAAAAAATACTATGAGCTGATAACTAAGGAAATAGAGAAAAGCCTTTGAGAAGGTATTCTTAGCGCAGCACATGAAACCTAAGTCTGTACCCATCACTTAAGAACCTAGTGAGCAAGACAAAGTAGCAGAGACCACCTGGTGTCGACAACACTCCCATTAGTCCTTTAGCAGCATTGTTGTTAAGTTTGACACCTGACACATCTAGTTTGGACTCATGGAAAGAAGAAGATCTAATAAAATTTAGCATCCTAGCCATGGAGAAGGCCAAAGAAAAAAAAGTGACGAGGAATCCCCTCCTAGTAGAAATAGTAAACATTCTGAATAATTTGTTTCCAGAGGACAAGAAAGTGTCAAAAATACATTTTGTTGATGATGTGAGTACAGTCATCTCACATTTCAAAAGTAATTTCTCAAGCCTTGAAGAATCTACATCCCTAGTTGCAGAAGAAAATTACCTAAAGAAGAGGTTGAATGAATTAATGAGAAACTTTACACTTGACCTAAGCTCACTTAAGACTATTCAAGAATCCTTGAAAGAATTTGGAGATCAAGGAAGAAAAATAATTGTAGAATGCATGGATCAGGATAAGCTTACTGATGCCCACTTCAAGAAAATAAAAGAGGTAGAAGCTATGATTGAGAAAATCAAGAGTTCAATGAAAGACACATCCAAAAATGTAAACATGTGTAATAATGAATACCAACATCAAATAGAAAAGATTGAGTAGGAAGAAAAAGAAATGTCAAAGATCAAGGCAAGGTAAACATAGCTCAGAAATGCTCTTGCCCCCTCATTAGATATACTCAATTAGAACATCAAGCACATAGATGCCATGATGGTAACATATGATCATGGTCCTAACACTAACTTGAAGAATATGGAGAAGCTATAGTATGCACTGTGTGCCCATCTCTAGATAGTAAACTCTTTGATCACATTTTGGAAGAAGGAGATCCAGAACCTAAAGATAGCATATCCAGATGTTTTCCCTCAGTGAATATGTATAGATATAGTTTTTTGAAACACCTTTGTCATTAATGTCAAAGGGGGAGTTATGTATAGAATATGGATCATAATATGTATAGGGAGATATAAGTATATGTATAGAAGACATAAGTTTTTTGTATTAAGGACAGTTAGCAACTTGGCCATATTCCTTTGTTGCCATCAATGAAAAAGGGGGAGATTGTTGGAAAGTTGGCTATACTGATGTATATGACTTAATATAGTGTTGTCATTATGGAAACAAAGTCATATAGCATTTTGGAGTCAGCACACTTGATGAGAAGATCATAAATTAGTTAAGTTTTGAAGACTGGACAGTGTACAGAGTTCCTGCAACTCAGAGCATCAGCACACATACATATGGATGAGTTATGGTGTGCACCCTGGAAGTTAAGTTTGTTAGACTACATTCATGCTTATTCTATGAGCACATAATTAGATATGCAAGGATGAGAAAGATACAGTCAGTTGAAGTTGCACAACCAATGTGTGCCAGTGAAGAACAGAGTAAGTAGCCGACAGTTATCATTTTGAGCTGTGACTATATTCTAATGATGTAAAGGATATGCACCTATTGTAATTAGGTTGTTGACATGTATATATGTTTGATTTTAAACATGCTTAATCCAATTCATTTGGAAGCATTGTATGTAATAGGTTTAAGGGCCGACCTAGTTGTTTATTTTGTATGCATGTATAAATATAAGATGTGCCCATTGTATTCAAGATGCAAGTTGATAGAGAGTTGTATTAAGAAGAGTAGAAGTGTGGAAAGAGTATATAAGATGTATCAGATCTTTGAAAGAGGTCAAAGCATCAATGCATCAAATGAATTGATCTGACAAGCACTGTCACAGTGATGGTTCATCTAGCAGATATAGTCTATATCTGAGATCAGAAGGTTGTAGCCTTCACCACTTGAGAAGTGAGCTCTAGGACAATGCATCCACTCCCGTAGAAAGGACTATTGTAAAAGACTCCTAAAAGGGTCTGACCCTTAACAAAGTCTACTATACTTAATACATTATAAAGAAACTCCTACTAGGGTTAAGGATCTTCTAACAAGGATCACTAAACACTAGTACAAAATATTAGTGGGTGTCAATTCCCACCAGGGCTTTTACCTATTTGGGTTTCCCCATAACCATATTGGTGTTATGTGTTGATTTCATGTTTCATGTTTATGTGGATGTTCATTTTAGTACTTACGCATTTAAGTTTAGTTTAAAGGTTAAAGTAAAAGTTAAAATATAGTGAACATTGATTCACCCCCCCCTCTCAGTGTTCTCATTCCTAACATAATGCATGTAGAGAGAGGTGTACCTCATATTTGGATTTTTTTTTAGGCTGGTGATGGAAAATGGGAGCATGATGGAGTAGGTGCATGCGTAAAGAGAGCTCTAGTTAAGGAGAAATTGAGGATTTCAAGTGTAGAACTCCTTGATACTCATTCTATTGTTTATTGGTGTACTTCAACATTGTCACATGGGTACTATTGATTCAGTAGTGCACAGATTATTTTGGTTGGTTGAGTTGGGCATACTAGGAGATAGGTTGGATTGTTAAACAGTGAAAGATTCTTAAAAAATGCATTCATTTTGAAGCTCAAATGCTAGTACATGGACCATTTGGAAATGAGAGTTGGATTGTAATTGTCTGAGGTGTCTTCAGTATGATTGGGATCAGTGTGAGTCAAGTGAGTGGGTTGATACATGGGTTCCACATTATCTAACTCATTTATCTATCATAGTCTCTATAATAAATGATGACATGGATTGTTCACTTGACTACGACTATCTTTCAGATCTTCTACAACCAGGACATGTTTTTGCATTTTTTGCACCACAAGGGAATGATGAGAGATCAAATTAATGGTTAGCATGTTGTCTTCAAGGAAAGTAGAAACTTGCACAACCAATGATAGATCATGATATCTTCTGATGCAGGAGCATCTAGGGTGTAAGAGCAATCTTGCATCACCCAAAAATATTTATGTTTTTGTATTCAATAAGGGCTATCTTATGCAGAGCTTCTATTTATGGAAACTTGCTCTTTTTAGCAAGTTGGTCATGTGATCTCAAAATGATCTGATTTTACATGTGGAGGTTCATCTCAGTAATATCAGCCTACCAGTAAAGTTTCATGGCTAGATCAGGTTTAGTTTTGAAGATATTGAAGATTTTTGGTATTGGCAGCAGGGTACACAAATTTTGAACTCAGTTTTGAAGGCTTTAGAGGCCCCAGATGAGGTCAAAAATTTGGGTGACACAAGATTGTGCTAGTCAAGCCTATAGAGCACTTCGTGGCCTTTTTGAAATGGGGTTATAATAGTCAATCAGGTCAATTGGTGATGACTTATTGTCTCTCGAAGTTGGGCCACCTGAAATGGCGAAAAATAATTTTACTTCAAAATTTTTGTTTGGGTTTCAAAAGTTATTTTGAGCTGACTTTGATGTAATAAATTGAAAAATAAAATAATTCTAAGTTTGGTCAGCACCAAGGGCTAAATTTTTGGAACCTTCTCAAGCGGTGGAAAATGCCTATATAAAGAAGGCCCGTAGTGTTGTCTAGGGCAGTTCTGGGTAGTAGATCTAGGTATTGATTCAAACCTTTGTCCTACGAAATATTGTAAGGGAATGCCCATGTGGCTTTGCATATTGTAATTTTGAAAGTTTCTAATTCCACATTTATGGAGATAATAAGAAGCCAATTTTCTATTCTTGCATTTTGTTGTTGTTTCTCTATTTCTATTATGTGTTTGTGGTATTAAGGGGAGCACCTTTCATTAAGTGGTATCAGAGTCGGAGTTCCTGAGTGTGTAAATAAATCATCGACTGTGAGGCAGTTTGCACCAGGACCATGGTTAGGGTTTCAGCATGCACCGTGAAAATGCCTCCATGAAGGCAATGTGGTAGAAGAGTTGGTGTTGTAACACTTGAGGTTAGAGTGCTCCAGAGACAAGTGCGAGCATTGCAAGAAGAGATTCACAGAGGAATGAATCTTAATGTCAGAGATGAAAGTGAGGATGAAGGCAAAGAAGGAAATGATGATCAAGAAGAAGGTGAAATTTTGAATCAAGAAGAAGAAAGGCTTTTCTAGGCCATTTCCAAGATTGGGAAAAGACCTAAGATCGAGGTTCTGACATTTTCTAGAAATCTTAACCCAAAAGAATTGATCGACTAGATCAATGAATGTGAAGAATATTTTGAGTATGCAGATATTGAGGATCCTGATAGGATCAAATTCATGAAGGCTGAATAGAAAGGTCATGCGAAGATCTGGTGGAAAGAGATTCAATTGGAGCGAAATAGAAGAGGAAAGGATAAAATCACAAGATGGGATCGGATGGTGGATAAATTAAAGTGACAGTTCATCCCTGTTAATTATGAGCTTGACCTACTAAAGAAAATGCAAAGTTTGAAGCAAGCAGGATGATCTATTTAGGAGTATACAGAGGAGTTCTATCGAATCCTCATCAGAACAGGCCATGTAGAAGCTGATAAGGAGAAAGTTTCCCATTACCTTAATGGGTTGAGGCAAAGCATTTAGGAGGAACTAAATCTGGTTCGAATGAATAGTATTGAATAGGCATACCAGTTTTCCTTAAAAGTAGAGGAAAAGCTGAATAGGAAGTTCATGAGAAGACAAAATGGAAGAGGTCACATTGGATGATCTCATGGACGGTCATATGGAGGCCAAAATGAAGATTTGAAAAAGAAGAATGAAGCTAGTAGCAGTCAAAATCAGAGAGGAAACAATTCCAATTGTTTCCAAGATCAGAACAATAAAGATAAGAGAAGAAGACGAAGAGGACAAGGTTTAGCAAGAGGAGGCTTCCACGGAACATATTTTCACTGTGGAGAGGAAGGTCATAGGGCATTTGAATGTCTCCAATGCCAAGGAAGGATGGATAGGAGGAATGAAGGCCAAGCTAGAGTTCAACATGTAGATGAAGATGTCAGATCATCAAATTCTGAAGATGTTGAAAGAGGAGAAACGTTGATTAACAGAAGAGTCCCGCTGAGTGGTGAGAATGAACCTGAACAAAGGAGGAGCCAATTTAGTACTAGATGCAAGTGTGAGGGTAAATGCTATGATGTGATTATTGATAGTGGAAGCACTGATAATTTGGTATCAGAAGAGATGGTGACAAAGTTGAAGCTCAAAAGATAGAAACACCTACATCCATATCGAATTGCCTAGGTGCAGGATGACCACGAGGTCATGGTCAGTGAACAGTGCCTGGTAAAGTTCAAGATCGGCGGGTAACAAGATGAGGTACTATGTGATATCATATCTATGGATGTATGTCATATGTTTTTGGGTAGACCATGGCAGTTTGAAAAATGTGTTGTCCATGATGGTCATGAGAATAACTATTCCCTGACAAAGGATGGAGTGCGACTTAAGCTAAAACCATTGAAGGAGACCAAAGAAAAGGTATGTGGTAATGCAAGAATAACATTTGTTGATGGAAAAAAATTCCTATATGGAATGAGGCATGAGCATGTGTGTTTTTCTTTAATTCCAAAAATTGGTAAAGAGGAAATAGAGGATGTACCTATAGAGGTTGTAGATTTGTTGAATGAGTTTTAGGATATTGTATCTGATAATATACTTTTGGATTACCACTGGTAAGGAAGATCAGTCATCAGATGGATTTGATTCCAGGAGCCAGTTTTCCAAACAATGCACCACACAGAATGACACCAGCAAAAAGTGAAGAGATGAATAGAAAATTACATGAGTTATTGCAAAAGGGGTTGATTCGAGAGAGTCTAAGTCCCTATGATGTACCAAAAGTATTAGCATCAAAGAAGAATGAAGAATGAAGGATGTCTACAGATTCTAGAGTAATAAACAAGATCATAATCAAGTACCGGTTTCCATTGCCATGAATGGATGATATTATGGAATGTTTGAGTGGGGCTATGTATTTCTCAAAGATAGATCTGAAGAGTGGATATCACCAGATTTAGATCAAAGAAGGAGATGAATGGAAGACTACCTTCAAGACAAAGGAAGGACTGTATGAGTGGTTAGTCATGCCTTTTGGGCTAACCAATGCACCGAGCACTTTCATGCGGCTCATGAACGAGGTTTTGAAAGAATTTTTGGGTAATTTTATGATTGTTTACTTAGATGATATTTTGATCTTTAGCAAGACATTGGAGGAACACATGATGCATATTTGTATGGTGTTTGAGAAGCTGAGAGATGTTTAGTTTAAAGGTTAAAGTAAAAGTTAAAATATAGTGAACATTGATTCACCCCCCCCCTCTCAGTGTTCTCATTCCTAACATAATGCATGTAGAGAGAGGTGTACCTCATATTTGGATTTCTTTTTAGGCTGGTGATGGAAAATGGGAGCATGATGGAGTAGGTGCATGGGTAAAGAGAGCTCTAGTTAAGGAGAAATTAAGTATTTCAAGTGTAGAACTCCTCGATACTCATTCTATTGTTTATTGGTGTACTTCAACATTGTCACATTGGTACTCTTGATTCAGTAGTGCACAGATTATTATGGTTGGTTGAGTTGGGCATACTAGGAGATAGGGTGGATTGTTAAACAGTGAAAGATTCTTAAAAATTGCATTCATTTTGAAGCTCAAATGCTAGTACATGGACCATTTGGAAATGATAGTTGGATTGTAATTTTCTGAGGTGTCTTCAGTATGATTGGGATCAGTGTGAGTCAAGTGAATGGGTTGATACGTGGGTTCCACATTATCTAACTTGTTTATCTGTCATAGTCTCTGTAATAAATGATGACATGGATTGTTCACTTAACTACGACTATCTTTCAGATCTTATACAACCAGGACATGTTTTCACATTTTTTGCACCACAAGGGAATGATGAGAGATCAAATTAATGGTTAGCACATTGTCTTCAAGGAAAGTAGAAACTTGCACAACCAATGATAGATCATGATATCTTCTGATGCTGGAGCATCTAGGGTGTAAGAGCAATCTTGCATCACCCAAAAATATTTATGTTTTTGTATTCAATAAGGGCTATCTTATGTAGAGCTTCTATTTATGGAAACTTTCTATTTTTAGCAAGTTGGTCATGTGATCTCAAAATGTTCTGATTTTACATGTGGAGGTTCATCTTAGTAATATCAGCCTACGAGTAAAGTTTCATGGCTAGATCAAGTCTAGTTTTGAAGATATTGAAGATTTTCGGTATTGGCAGCAAGGTACAAAAATTTTGAACTCAGTTTTGAAGGCTTTAGAGGCCCCAGATGAGGTCAAAAATTTGGGTGACATAGGCTTGTGCTAAGCAAGCCTATAAAGCACTTTGTGGGCTTTTTGAAATAGGGTTATAATAGTCAATCAGGTCAACTGGTGATGACTTATTGTCTCTCGAAGTTGGGCCACCTGAAATGGCGAAAAATAATTTTACTTCAAAATTTTTGTTTTGGTTTCAAAAGTTATTTTTTGCTGACTTTGATGTAATAAATTGAAAAATAAAATAATTCTAAGTTTGGTCAGCCCCAAGGGCTAAATTTTTGCAACCTTCTCGAGCGGTGGAAAATGCCTATATAAAGAAAGCCCATAGTGTTGTCTAGGGCAGTTCTGGGTAGTAGATCTGGGTATTGATTCAAGGCTTTGTCCTACAAAATACTGTAAGGGAATGCCCATGTGGCTTTGCATATTGTAATTTTGAAAGTTTGTAATTCCACATTTGTGGAGATAATAAGAAGCAAATTTTCTATTCTTGCATTTTGTTGTTGTTTCTCTATTTCTATTATGTATTTTTGGTATTAAGGGGAGCACCTTTCATTAAGTGGTATCAGAGTTAGAGTTCTTGAGTGTGTAAATAAATCATCGACTGTGAGGTAGTTTACACCAGGACCATGGTTAGGGTTTCAGCATGCACCATGAAAATGCCTCCACAAAGGGAATGTGGTAGAAGAGCTGGTGTTGTAACACCTGAGGTTAGAGTGCTCTAGAGACAAGTGCGAGCATTGCAAGAAGAGATTCATAGAGGAATGAATCTTAATGTTAGAGATGAAAGTGAGGATGAAGCCAAAGAAGGAAATGATGATCAAGAAGAAGAAGGTGAAGTTTTGAATCAAGAAGAAGAAAGGATGCCTGGGTCATTTCCAAGATTGGGAAAAGACCTAAGATCGAGGTTCTGACATTTTTTGGAAATCTTAACCCAAAAGAATTGATCGACTAGATCAATGAATGTGAAGAATATTTTGAGTATGCGGATATTGAGGATCCTGATAGGGTCAAATTCATGAAGGCCGGACAGAAAGGTCATGCAAAGATCTAGTGGCAAGAGATTCAATTGGAGTGAAATAGAAGAGGAAAGGATAAAATCACAAGATGGGATCGGATGGTGGATAAATTAAAGTGACAGTTCATCCCTGTTAATTATGAGCTTGACCTACTAAAGAAAATGCAAAGTTTGAAGCAAGCAGGATGATCTATTTAGGAGTATACAAAGGAGTTCTATCGAATCCTCATCAGAAAAGACCATGTAGAAGCTGATAAGGAGAAAGTTTCCCATTACCTTAATGGGTTAAGGCCAAGCATTTAGGAGGAACTGAATCTGGTTTGAATGAATAGTATTGAAGAGGCATACCAGTTTTCCTTAAAAGTAGAGGAAAAGCTGAATAAGCAGTTCACGAGTAGACAGAATGGAAGAGGTCACGTTAGATGATCTGGTGGATGGTCATATGGAGGCCAAAATGAAGATTTTAAAAAAAGAATGAAGCTAGTAGCAGCCAAAATTAGAGAGGAAACAATTCAAATCATTTCCAAGATCAGAACAATAGAGATCAGAGAGGAAGAGGAAGAGGACAAGGTTCAGCAAGAGGAGGCTTCTACGGAACATGTTTTCACTATGGAGAGGAAGGTCATAGGGCATTTGAATGTCCCCAATGCCAAGGAAGGATGGATAGGAGGAATGAAGGCCAGGCCAGAGTTAAACATGTAGATGAAGATGTCAGATCATCAAATTCTGAAGATGTTGAAAGAGGAGAAACGTTGATTAACAGAAGAGTCCCGCTGAGTGGTGAGAATGAACCTGAACAAAGGAGGAGCCTATTTCGTACTAGATGCAAGTGTGAGGGTAAATGCTATGATGTGATTATTGATAGTGGAAGCACTGATAATTTGGTGTCAGAAGAGATGGTGACAATGTTGAAGCTCAAAAGATAGAAACACCTACATCCATATCAAATTGCCTGGGTGCAGGATGACCACAAGGTCATGGTCAGTGAACAGTGCCTGGTAAAGTTCAAGATCGGCGGGTAACAAGATGAGGTACTATGTGATATCATATCTATGGATGCATGTCATATGTTGTTGGGTAGACCGTGGCAGTTTGACAAATGTGTTGTCCACGATGGTCATGCGAATACCTATTCCCTGACAAAGGATGGAGTGGGACTTAAGCTAAAACCATTGAAGGAGACCAAAGAAAAGGTATGTGGTAATGCAAGAATAACATTTGTTGATGGAAGAAAATTCCTATATGGAATGAGGCATGAACATGTGTGTTTTTCTTTAATTCCAAAAATTGGTAAAGAGGAAATAGAGGATGTACTTGTAGAGGTTGTAGATTTGTTGAATGAGTTTCAGGATATTGTATCTGATAATATACTTTTGGATTACCACTGGTAAGGAAGATCAGTCATCAAATGGATTTGATTCCAGGAGCTAGTTTTCCGAACAATACAGCACACAGAATGACACCAGCAGAAAGTGAAGAGTTGAATAGACAATTACATGAGTTATTGCAGAAGGGGTTGATTCAAGAGAGTCTAAGTCCATATGATGTACCAGAAGTATTAGCATCAAAGAAGAATGGAGAATGAAGGATGTGTACAGATTCTAGAGCAATAAACAAGATCACAATCAAGTACTAGTTTCCATTGCCACGAATGGATGATATTATGGACTGTTTGAGTGGGGCTATGTATTTCTCAAAGATAGATCTATAGAGTGGATAGCACTAGATTCAGATCAGAGAAGGAGATGAATCGAAGACTACCTTCAAGACAAAGGAAGGACTATATGAGTGGTTAGTCATGCCTTTTGGGATAACCAATGCACCGAGCACTTTCATGCAGCTCATGAATGAGGTTCTGAAAGAATTTCTAGGTAATTTTGTGATTGTTTACCTAGATGATATTTTGATCTTTAGCAAGACATTGGAGGAACATATGATGCATATTCGTATGGTGTTTGAGAAGCTGAGAGATGTTTAGTTTAAAGGTTAAAGTAAAAGCTAAAATATAGTGAACATTGATTCACCCCCCCCTCTCAGTGTTCTCATTCCTAACATAATGCATGTAGAGAGAGGTGTACCACATATTTTGATTTTTTTTTAGGCTGGTTATGGAAAATGGGAGCATGATGGAGTAGGTGCATGCGTAAAGAGAGCTCTAGTTAAGGAGAAATTGAGGATTTCAAGTGTAGAACTCCTTGATACTCATGCTATTGTTTAATGGTGTACTTCAACATTGTCACATTGGTACTCTTGATTCAGTAGTGCACAGATTATTATGGTTGGTTGAGTTGGGCATACTAGGCGATAGGTTGGATTGTTAAACAGTGAAAGATTTTTAAAAAATGCATTCATTTTGAAGCTCAAATGCTAGTACATGGACCATTTGAAAATAACAGTTGGATTGTAATTGTCTAAGGTGTCTTCAGTATGATTGGGATCAGTGTGAGTCAAGTGAGTGGGTTGATACGTGGGTTCCACATTATCTAACTCATTTATCTGTCATAGTCTCTGTAATAAATGATGACATGGATTGTTCACTTGACTACGACTATCTTTCAGATCTTCTACAACCAGGACATGTTTTTGCATTTTTTGCACCACAAGGGAATGATGAGAGATCAAATTAATGGTTAGCACATTGTCTTCAAGGAAATTAGAAACTTTCACAACCAATGATAGATCATGATATCTTCTGATGCAGGAGCATCTAGGGTGTAAGAGCAATCTTCCATCACTCAAAAATATTTATGTTTTTATATTCAATAAGGGCTATCTTATGCAAAGCTTTTATTTATGGAAACTTGCTATTTTTAGCAACTTGGTCATGTGATCTCAGAATGTTCTGATTTTACATGTGGAGGTTCATCTCAGTAATATCAGCCTACCAGTAAGGTTTAATGGCTAGATCAGGTCTAGTTTTGAAGATATTGAAGATTTTCAGTATTGGCAGTAGGGTACAAAAATTTTGAACTCAGTTTTGAAGGCTTTAGAGGCCCCAGATGAGGTCAAAAATTTGGGTGACACACGCTTGTGCTAGTCAAGCCTATAGAGCACTTCGTGGCCTTTTTTAAAATGGGGTTATAAAAGTCAATCGGGTCAACTGGTGATGACTTACTGTCTCTCGAAGTTGGGCCACCTGAAATGGCGAAACATAATTTTACTTCACAATTTTTGTTTGGGTTTCAAAAGTTATTTTGAGCTGACTTTGATGTAATAAATTGAAAAATAAAATAATTCTAAGTTTGGTCAGCCCCAAGGGCTAAATTTTTGGAACCTTCTTGAGTGGTGGAAAATGCCTATATAAAGAAGGCCCATAGTGTTGTCTAGGGCAGTTCTGGGTAGTAGATCTAGGTATTGATTCAAGGCTTTGTCCTACAAAATATTGTAAGGGAATGCCCATGTGGCTTTGCATATTGTAATTTTGAAAGTTTGTAATTCCACATTTGTGGAGATAATAAGAAGCCAATTTTCTATTCTTGCATTTTGTTGTTATTTCTCTATTTCTATTATGTGTTTGTGGTATTAAGGGGAGCACCTTTCATTAAGTGATATCAGAGTCGGAGTTCCTGAATGTGTAAATAAATCATCGACTGTGAGGTAGTTTGCACCAGGACCATGGTTAGGGTTTCAGCATGCACCTCGAAAATGCCTCCATGAAGGGAATGTGGTAAAAGAGCTAGTGTTATAACACCTAAGGTTAGAGTGCTCCAGAGACAAGTGCAAGCATTGCAAGAAGAGATTCGCAGAGGAATGAATCTTAATGTCAGAGATGAAAGTGAGGATGAAGGCAAAGAAGGAAATGATGATCAAGAAGAAGAAGGTGAAATTTTGAATCAAGAAGAAGAAAGGCTTTTCCGGGCCATTTCCAAGATTGGGAAAAGACCTAAGATCGAGGTTCTGACATTTTCTAGAAATCTTAACCCAAAAGAATTGATCGACTAGATCAATGAATGTGAAGAATATTTTGAGTATGCAGATATTGAGGATCCTGATAGGGTCAAATTTGTGAAGGTCAGACTGAAAGGTCATGCGATGATCTGGTCGCAAGAGATTCAATTGGAGTGAAATAGAAGAGGAAAGGATAAAATCACAAGATGAGATCAGATGGTGGATAAATTAAAGTGACAGTTCATCCCTATTAATTATGAGCTTGACCTACTAAAGAAAATGAAAAGTTTGAAGCAAGCAGGATGATCTATTTAGGAGTATACAGAGGAGTTCTATCGAATCCTCATTAGAATAGGCCATGTAGAAGCTGATAAGGAGAAAGTTTCCCATTACCTTAATGGGTTGAGGCCAAACATTTAGGAGGAACTGAATCTAGTTCGAATGAATAGTATTGAAGAGGCATACCAGTTTGCCTTAAAAGTAGAGGAAAAGATGAATAAGAAGTTCATGAGCAGACAGAATGGAAGAGGTCATGTTGGATGATCTAGTGGATGGTCATATGGAGGCCAAAATGAAGATTTGAAAAAGAAGAATGAAGCCAGTAGCAGTCAAAATCAGAGAGGAAATAATTCAAATCATTTCCAAGATCAGAATAATAGAGATCAGAGAGGAAGAGGAAGAGGACAAGGTTCAGCAAGAGGAGGCTTCTATGGAACATGTTTTCACTATGGAGAGGAAGGTCATAGGGCATTTGAATGTCCCCAATGCCAAGGAAGGATGGATAGGAGGAATGAAGGCCAGGCCAGAGTTCAACATGTAGATGAAGATGTCAGATCATCAAATTCTGAAGATGTTGAAAGAGGAGAAACATTGATTAACAGAAGAGTCCCGCTGAGTGGTGAGAATGAACCTGAACAAAGGAGGAGCCTATTTCGTACTAGATGCAAGTGTGAGGGTAAACGCTATGATGTGATTATTTATAGTGGAAGCACTAATAATTTAGTGTTAGAAAAGATGATGACAAAGTTGAAGCTCAAAAGATAGAAACACCTACATCCATATCGAATTGCCTGGGTGCAGGATGACCACAAGGTCATGGTCAGCGAACAGTGCCTAGTAAAGTTCAAGATTGGTGGGTAACAAGATGAGGTACTATGTGATATCATATCTATGGATGCATGTCATATGTTGTTGGGTAGACCGTGGCAGTTTGACAAATGTGTTGTCCACGATGATCATGCGAATACCTATTCCCTGACAAAGGATGGAGTGCGACTTAAGCTAAAACCATTGAAAAAGACCAAAGAAAAGGTATGTGGTAATGCAAGAATAACATTTGTTGATGGAAGAAAATTCCTATATGGAGTGAGGCATGAGCATGTGTGTTTTTCTTTAATTCCAAAAAATTGGTAAAGAGGAAATAGAGGATGTACCTATAGAGGTTGTAGATTTGTTGAATGAGTTTCAGGATATTGTATCTGATAATATACTTTTGGATTACCCCTGGTAAGGAAGATCAGTCATCAGATGGATTTGATTCCAGGAGCCAGTTTTCCAAACAATGCACCACACAGAATGACACCAGCAGAAAGTGAAGAGTTGAATAGACAATTACACGAGTTATTGCAGAAGGGGTTGATTCGAGAGAGTCTAAGTCCCTATGATGTACTGGTAGTATTAGCATCAAAGAAGAATGGAGAATGAAGGATGTGTATAGATTCTAGAGCAATAAACAAGATCACAATCAAGTACCAGTTTCCATTGCCACGAATGGATGATATTATGGACTGTTTGAGTGGGGCTATGTATTTCTCAAATATAGATTTGAAGAGTGGATATAACTATATTCATATTAGAGAAGGAGATGAATGGAAGACTACCTTCAAGACAAAGGAAGGACTATATGAGTGGTTAGTCATGCCTTTTGGGCTAGCCAATGCACCGAGCACTTTCATGCGGCTCATGAACGAGGTTCTGAAAGAATTTCTCGGTAATTTTGTGATTGTTTACCTAGATGATATTTTGATCTTTAGCAAGACATTGGAGGAACATATGATGCATATTCATATGGTGTTTGAGAAGTTGAGAGATGAGAAATTGTTGATTAATTTGAAGAAGTGCAGTTTTGTGAAGGAGTTAGTGTATTTGGGATTTGTAGTTTTAGCAAAAGGTCTAAAAATAGACCCAAAGAAAGTATAGGCTATCCTTGAATGGCCTACTCCAAGGAGTGCTACTAAGGTAAGATATTTTTATGGTTTGGATAGTATTTATAGAAAGTTTATCAGAAATTTTTGCAGTATTTGTGGACCCTTGACTGAAACAATGAGAGGGGATAGAAAAGAGTTCAAGTGGACTAATGTGGCAAATAGGAGTTTTAAAGTATTGAAATAGAAAGTTACAAAAAAACCTATTTTAGCACTTATAGATTTTAATAAGGTGTTTCAAGTAGACTTTGACGCTAGTGGTATTGCAATAGGAGCTATTATGAGCCAAGAAGGTAAACCTATTGCTTATTTCAGTGAGAA
Source organism: Chamaecyparis obtusa (assembly GCA_027943335.1). Lineage (NCBI taxonomy): Eukaryota > Viridiplantae > Streptophyta > Pinopsida > Cupressales > Cupressaceae > Chamaecyparis > Chamaecyparis obtusa. Next base: position 1,407,034 of record BSBK01002696.1, read on the forward strand.
GTTAAATGATGCCAAGAGGAAATATTCTATTTATGATCAAGAATTTTATGCTATAGTTCAGGCATTGAAAAAGTGGAGACACTATCTACTTCCTAAGGAGTTTTTTTTGTATATAGATCATCAAGCTTTGCAATATTTGAATAGTCAAGGAAAGTTGAATCAAAGGCATTTGAAATGGGTTGAGTTTCTGCAGAGCTATACATTTGTTTTGAAACACAGAAGTGGAAAGTCTAATAGGGTTGCAGATGCGCTTAGCAGAAGGAAAATATTGCTGATAGAGATGCAGATTGAGGTGGTTGGGTTTAGGGAACTCAAGGATTTGTATCCAGAGGATCTTGATTTTGGTGAAGCTTGAAAAGCTTGTAAAGAACCTGTTACTCTAGACAAACTGAAGTGGCTAGATTACATCATTTAGGATAATATGTTATTCAGAGGGAGTCAGTTGTGAATTCCAAGAAGTTCTATGAGGGATAATCTCATCAAGGAGAAGCATAGCAGAAGATTGGCTAGACATTTTGGTCAAGATAAAACCTTTGCTTTGGTTAGTGAGAATTATTATTGGCCATAGTTGCAGCAAGATGTCAAGAATTTTGTAGAGAGTTGTAGAGTATGTTAGATGGTGAAAGGAGTAAAGAAGAATATAGGGTGGTATCAACCATTACCTATACTAGAGAAGCCTTGGGAGGATATCAGTATGGACTTTGTTCTTGGATTACTGAGGACACAGCGAGGACATGATTCAATTTTTGTGGTAGTTGACAGATTTTTGAAGATGGCACATTTTATTCCCTGCAAGAAGACTAATGATGTTGTTCATGTAGCAGAATTTTTTTTCAGAGAAGTAGTGAGAATACATGGTTTTCCAAAGACTGTAGTTACAGATGAAGACACTAAGTTTGTTGGATACTTCTAGCATACATTGTGGAAGAATTTGAAGATAGATTTGAAGATTAGTTCATCAGATCATCCACAAACTGATGGATAGACAGAGGTGGTGAATAGGAGTTTGGGGAATTTGTTGAGATGTTTGGTTGGAGATAAGCCAAGAGGATGGGATTTGAACTTACCACAAGTAGAATTTGCATACAATAATTTTGTCAACATGAGCACTGGTAAATCACCATTCCAGATTGTATATGGAAGTAGTCCCAGAAATCCATCTAAATTGAGAAAGATAGATAAAGGAGAAATAAATAGTGTTGAAGCTGAGGATTTTGCAGATCATTTGAAGAACATCCATGAGGAGGTGAGGAAGCACATTACCAAGATGAATGCATAGTATAAGGCTAAGGTAGATGAGAAAAGGAGGCATAAGGAATTTCAGGTTGGAGATGAAGTCATGGTTCATTTGCAGAAGGAGCAATTTTTAGTTGGTACATATAAAAAGCTAAAAATGAAGAAGTTTGGGCCATGTAAGATACTGAAGAAGCATGATTCAGGAAATGCATGAGGTCGAGTTACCTACTGAGCTCAATATTTCACTAGTATTTAATGTTTTGGATTTGACAGAGTATCATGAAGGAGGTGTTAAAGATGAGGCTACAGCAGCACAATGGAGTATTCCAGCAATGAGTTCAGATATCAAGGAGATTGAAGACATACTGGATAGTCGTGTTGGCAGAAGCACAAGGAATATGACATATGAAGAATATCTAGTCAAGTGGAAAGGAAGACCTATTGAAGATTCATCATGGCTGAAAAAGGAGGAGGTTAACCATTTTGGTTTTCCTCTACACACCTGAGATGTGATGGGGTCACTTCTCAAATTACCTCAGGTGTCTAATGCAGGAGCATCCAAGGTGTAAGAGCAATCTTACATCACCCAAAAATATTTATGTTTTTGTATTCAATAAGGGCTATCTTGTGTAGAGCTTCTATTTATGGAAACCTGCTATTTTTAGCAAGTTGGTCATGTAATCTTGGAATGTTCTGATTTTACATGTGGAGGTTCATCTCAGTCATATCAGCCTACCAGTAAAGTTTCATGGCTAGATCAGGTCTAGTTTTGAAGATATTGAAGATTTTTGGTATTGGCAGCAGGGTATAGAAACTTTGAACTCAGTTTTGAAGGCTTTAGAGGCCTTAGATGAGGTCAAAAATTTGGGTGCCAAGCACTTGCGCTAGTCAAGCTTGTAGAGCGCTTCGTGGCCTTTCTGAAATGGGGTTATAATAGTCAATCAGGTCAACTGGTGATGACTTATGGTATCTGGAAGTCGAGCCACCTGAAATGGCAGAAAATAATTTTCCTTCAAAATTTTTGTTCGGGTTTCAAAATTTATTTTGAGCTGACTTTGATGTAATAAATTGAAAAATAAAATAATTCTAAGTTTTGTCAGCCCCAAGGGCTAAATTTCTAGAACCTTCTCGGGTGTTGGAAAATGTCTATATAAAGAAGGCCCATAGTCTTGTCTAGGCCAGTTCTGGGTAGTAGATCTAGGTATTGATTCAAGGCTTTGTCCTACAGAATATTGTAAGGGATTGCCCATGTGGATTTGCATATTGTAATTCTGAAAGTTTGTAATTCCACATTTGTGGAGATAATAAGAAGACAATTTTCTATTCTTGCATATTGTTGTTGTTTCTCTATTTCTGTTATGTTTTTGTGGTATTATGGGGAGCACCTTTCATCATGTTCACATATCCAATAGGATCACATGTCATTGTGAGAACATGATTATGCACATATATAATTAGAAATAATGGCATTCTGGTGTTTGAAGACTACGAGAAGCACAAAACTAATCACATGTATTCACACCTTGTTATAGAAGACAATGTTAAGTTGTTGAAACATCAAGGAAAACCAAAGACAAAGGAACTTTGGACTATTAGTACTTTTGATGATGAAGTAATTTTGAATACCCTTAAGAAGAGAGATGACCCTTTAGGGACACTTCAGTAGGTAAGTTCAACTCAAGTTGCAAGGTTTTCCATGTTTATTACAATTAAGTTCCATAAATTAATTGTAGTTTTCTTCTTTATTTGTTTGAGCCAATAAACTTGGTTTTGTATGTGGATTGTAAATGCACTTGGATACATATATGAGAGATATAGAAGATCAAGGTGTGCATTTGATTATCCCATCTTTTATGATGGTAAACTTCACTATGCATTGGCTAGTCATGTTCTTTGGTTCATTTAGTTACTTATACACTCATAATATTTTTGTCAACCTATATAAACTTCTTATATTCTAGATATTAACTTTTCTTTTGCCTTCTGAATGTAGGGATTGGAATGTAGATGTCAACGAGTACCATGTGTTAAACTTATACACTTTAGGAGTGGAAAGGACACTTATTTTTTATATATAGTTGTGTATCTAATATTTTGTATATAAAAACAACAATTGAATGTAATGTGCATAATTAGATGCCAAATTTTGTATATAAAAAATTAGATGTAAAAAATGAAATATAAAAGAGCCCATGGGGTTGATTTTGAAATATTAAGAGCCCACATTTGTATCAACTTAATGTCATGTAAAGTGAAAAAATTGTGATTTCTTACTATGAATATTGTATCCTTATATTTGTATCATCTTAATTTTTTATCCTTAAATTTGTATTGTCTTAATTCCATGTACATTTGTATCGTCAAATGATGTAATAGTTGGAGTCATTGATTGAAAATTGGTCAAATTTGTCCAAAGTAAAATGGTGATTCCTTGGGGTGAAGGGATAGTGTTGAAGGATTGCATCTTGGTACCAAATGGACTACACCATTAGCTCCAATTGGGAAGGTAAACACTAGTGACAACCCCATTTTGACCATAGAGTCACTAGAACATTCGTGACCATGCCAGACCAAAGTGTCCCCAAGCTGCACTAAGCACAATTGGGTAGAGATCTTTCGAGGCTTGTATCTTGAACCCCGTGAGAAGTATTGATGAACCATGAGATGCTAGAGGACCCTATTTATAAAGCCTACAATAACCTCTCTCCATTATAGGAGATTCAAATTTTTTTGAATTTGGCACGCCAGTCTTGCTTGATGCAAAAACTTGTAGTGAGGATCAGTTGAAAGTTGCACCACTAGGTTTCTTCCAAACCGTTCGTCCTGGCACTGAGTGGACTAAACCATTAGCTTTGGTTGGGTGGGTAAATTCTAGTGACAACCCCTTTTTGACCATAGAGTCACTAGAACATTCGTGACCATGCCAGACCAAAGTGTCCCCAAGGTGCACTAAGCATGATTGGGCAGTGATCTTTTGAGGCTCATATCTTAGACCTCATGAGAGATATCGATGAATTATGAGATGATAAAGGATCATGTTTCTAAGGCCTACAATAACCTCTCTCCATTCTGGGAGATTTGATTTTGTTTAAATTTGGCATGCTAGTCTTGCTTGATGTCAAAACTTGCAGTGAGGGTCAGTTAAAAGTTGCACCACTGGGTTTCTTCCAAACCATTTGTCCCAGCACTGAATGGACTATGCCATTAGCTCTTGTTGGGTGGTTAAACGCTAGTGACAACCCTATTTCAACCATAGAGTCACTAGAATGTTCTTAACCATGTCCGACCAAAGTGTCTCCAAGGTGCACTAAGCATGATTGGGAAATGATCTTTTGAGGCTTGTATCTTAGACCCCATGAGAAGTATTGGTGAATCATGAAGTTCTATAGGACCATGTTTTTGAGTCCTACAATAACCTCTCTTTGTTCTGGGAGATTCAAATTTTTTTGAATTTCCCATGGCAATCTCGCTTGATGCCAAAACTTGCAATGAGAGTTAGTTGAAAGTTGCACCACTAAGTTTCTTCCAAACCATTCATCCTAGCACCAAATGGACTATAACATTAGCTCTGATTGGGCAATTAAACACTAATGACAACCCCATTTTGACCATAGAGTCATTAGAACATTCGCGAACATGCCGAACCAAAGTGTCCCTAAATGGACTATGCCATTACCTTTGGTTGGGTGGGTAAATGCTACTGACAACCCTAATTCAACCATAGAGTCACTAGAATGTTCTTAACCATGTCCGACCAAAGTGTCTCCAAGGTGCACTAAGCACGATTGGGAAATGATCTTTTGAGGCTTGTATCTTAGACCCCATGAGAGGTATTGGTGAATCATGAGGTTCTATAGGACTATGTTTTTGAGTCCTACAATAACCTCTCTCTATTCTAGGAGATTCAAATTTTTTTGAATTTCCCATGCCAATCTCGCTTGATGCCAAAACTTGCAATGAGAGTCAGTTGAAAGTTGCACCACTAAGTTTCTTCCAAACCGTTCATCCTGGCACCAAATGGACTATAACATTAGCTCTGATTAGGTAGTTAAACACTAATGACAACCCCATTTTGACCATAGAGTCATTAGAACATTCACAAACATGCCAGACCAAAGTGCCCCTAAGGTGCACTAAGCACAATTAGACAATGATCTTTCAAGGCTCGTATCTCAAACCCCATGAGAGGTATCAAAAAACTATGAGATGATATAGGACCATGTTTTTGAAGCCTACAATAACCTTTCACCATTCTGGGAGATTCAAATTTGTTTGAATTTGGCACGCCAGTCTCGCTTGATGCCAAAACTTGCAGTGAGAGTCAGCTGAAAGTTACACCACTGGGTTTCTTCTAAACTGTTCATCCTAGCACTGAATGGACTATGGCATTAGCTCCGATTGGGTGAGTAAACACTAGTGACAACCCCATTTTGACCATAGAGTCACTTGAATGTTTGTAACCATGCTAGACCAAAGTGTCCCCAAGGAGCACTAAGCATGATTGGGTAGCAATCTTTTGAGGCTCATATCTCAGACCCCGTGAGAGGTATTGGAAAATTGTGAGATGCTACAGTACCATGTTTCTGAGGCATACAATAACCTCTCTCTATTCTGGGAGATTCAAATTTGTTTTAATTTGGCATGCTAGTCTCGCTTGATGCTAAAACTTGTAGTGAGGGTCAGTTGAAAGTTGCACCACTGAGTTTCTTCCAAACCGTTCATCTTGGCACCGAATGGACTACACCATTAGCTCTGGTTGGGTAGGTAAACACTAGTGACAACTATGTTTTGACCACAGAGTCACTATAATGTTCATGACCATGCTGGACCAAAGTGTCCCCAAGGTGCACTAAGCACGATTGGGAAATGATCTTTTGAGGCTCGTATCTTAGACCTCATGAGAGGTATTGGTGAACTGTGAGATACTATAGGACCATGTTTATGAGGCCTACAATAATCTCTCTCCATTTTGGGAGATTCAAATTTGTTTGAATTTTTCACGCTAGTCTTACTTGATGCCAAAACTTGTGGTGAGGGTCAGTTGAAAGTTGCACCACTGGATTTCTTCCAAATCATTTGTCCTAGCACCAAATGGTCTATGCCATTAGCTCTACTTGGGTAGGTAAATGCTAATGACAACCCTATTTTAACTACAAAGTCACTAGAACATTCACAAACATGCCAGACCAAAGTGTCTGTAAGGTGCACTAAGCACCATTGCATATGTTGGTGAGCATTTTGGTGTGTCAAGAGGCAAAGTGGGTGTTGGTTGTATTCTCTGTTCTCAAACTTTCCTTTCAAAATTTTGATTCTTTGAGGGTTTTCCCTTTTTTTGTGTTGAAAATCTCCTGCAATTTCCCATTCTCAAAGCTTGAGAATTGATCAAAATTGAGAAAACCCTAAGTGCTAGGTTAGAGTATGCTTAAAAATCCAAAAAACCCTAGAAAAACTTAGTTAGGTTCTATTTTGCTGTTACTTTTTAAAATCACTTAAAGAACCTTTTTAGCATGTGCTTTTTATTTATTCACGACCAGTCATTTAGTCTCCTCAAAAATTTGGCATATTACTTTTAGTCAAGCGACATCCCAAAACTCTTTAGTCACGCGATCTGTTTAAGTTGTAAGAATATTCTCTTTTCACAAGTGACTCAGTAGATGCCCTTAGTCGGGAAGTCTCCAAATGATTTGAACATCTTTATGAGATCTAGCGACTACACAAATAAATATTTTAAATATAACTATAGTTGCCCAGTCTCTAAATCCTACATACACTCAGTTGAGCGATCCCCAGATAAAGTGGTGAAATAATAAATCTTTCAACGACTATGAGATAGACTATAGTCGTTAAGTCTCCAGATATAATAAATCAAAGATATTTTCATTCAGTCGCCTGATCTCTTTAGAAAGTCAAAGTCAAGTAAAGTTCATGAGATTAAGCGACTACCATTGATTTTCCTCTTCAAAAGATAACATCTAATGGTTGTCTCTTAATTGCTTAATTAAGATGATGTCATCCAAAAAATACAGAGATTGAGTGACTTCCATTGCATTAAGATCATGTGGTTGAAATTTTATCTCACATATCTTTAATATTTCAAAGGTTTTGTTTCAAAAAATGAGCACCGTCATATTTAGATCCTGTGGCTGGCATGAAGTCATGAGAAGAAGTCAAGGTTTATTAAAAGTTGCAGCAATTAAGAGACTTCTCTTTAGTCGCTAGATCTCCAGATGGATGAGGTCGGGTAGTCTCCAAAAAATTTTGAAAATTCAACAAGGTTTTGGCGATTAAGAGACTCACAATAGTCACTAAGTCTCTCAATGAAAAGTAAAGGTAAAGAGACTTAAGGAAGACCGTTAGATTAAGATCTAATGGTAGTCGCGAGGTCCCAGAATGAAACTGGTAAATGATAAATATTTTAGCGACAAGGAGATGGACTATAGTCGCTAAGTCTCAGAATGCAAAAATTAAAGTTTCAAGAGATCATTGAATTGCTAGATAAAGTCATGATAAGCTAAAATATTCAGCGACTATGATTTCTTCCTTTAGTTGCTAGGTCTTGAGATAAGTTTTAAAAATATTAAATCATTCAGTGACTAAGAAACTCTCTTCAGTTGCTTAATCTCTGAAAATAATGAAAAAGCACCAAGTCTTTTAGCGACTATGAGGAGTTGTGTAGTCGCTAGGTCGCTAGAAATCAAAATTTGATTGCCTGTCACTTTCTCAGCTCTCGGCTAGTGAATTGAGTTATGAGCGTGCCAAGTAATGACAAAAGTGACATGAATTATAGAGCTTGAGTCTCAAATGGTCCAATTCATTCAATTCTTCAAAATAAATACAACTAATTGTTATTCATTCTAAATTCACCAAGCATTTCAGAGAGCCAAAGCTAGAAAGTTACAAGATTTTCTAAGTTTTCCAGTGATCAAAGAGTTCAAAAGTTTAGAATTTCTACAAGAATTTTTATCAGTTGATCAAGAATGAATCAGCCAATAATGAGCAGAGCTTCTACCACTAAGGGAGCTAAGGATAAAGGGAAGGAGAGTTACTCAGATGAATTTATCACTTTGCTTCCTGAATCCACACAAAACAAAAAGGTCAATGATGAAATTTTCACTGATGATCTAGCATTTTGTAGAGATGCAAAGACACATGATGTGACTGGGATGTGTTTATTTAGATATTTTTATAGGAATTTTGAAAGCTCGGTGCCCATTTCAAACCCTTGGACCTTAGGGTTGGCTAGGTTGATAGTACCATACATCTTCCTGGATATAGATTTGTTGATTGAATAGGCCAACAGATATGACCCCTTGTCAAAAACTATAAGGAAAGATGATGGCTCAGCCCTGGTCACACTGGATAGAAATTCATTCATGAAATCTTTTGGTATACATATCCCAATGACTACAAAGATTAATTTGCAAGCCCAAGCGAATAGATATGTTAGGGAGTCAACCCTAGTTGCTAGAGAAATCCAAAATCATGTGCCAAAACCCAACATAAATTACATAGCAGCAATACCAGGGACTACTCCATACTTCTACAAGGACTTGAATTTCTATATCAAGTATATTTCATATGGATTGTGCAGAGTGTTGGGAGTGGATGGTGGTGGAGAGAGAATTTCATCTGACATTCTAATGTTGGTACTAGACTCATAGAGTCTCCACGTAAGGAGAGGATATGAATACATAGGATATGTAATAAGTAAAATGCATGAAGGACTTGAGGCTATTAGGAAAAGGGAGCCATCTCCTAGGTTTATGCATTATTCACTATTGATGCATCTTATTTTGTATCATAATTATAATATCATGGATTTTCATTGCCTCCAACCTAAGATGATGTGGAACGGTCAACCTAATCCAGTCCAGTTGTGGATAAGGGTGTGGAATTTTACTTCTAGGGAGAATAATTTTTGTGCTTTTCAGAACTAGATAGTACATCCAATTTTGTTCAGCTTAGGATTAAATCTATCTAGGCCGCCAGTCAAAGTTTTTCAATTACTAAGGCCTTGTCAATTTGTTGACAAGTGGACAGGAAATCACAGCTGGGGTGATTTTTATTATGAGAAGACTTACATAATGATTAGAGTTTATGGGTGCCCCTGGCCATCTCATGTTCTCCCATTTTATGTGCCACCAAGGATTGTAGTGCTAGAGTTTATTTGGCAACTCATGTTGATTGATAAGGAGCATTTGGCCCCACACAGAAAGGGTACTTTTACCCCTAGGCACTTCAAAGTCTACAACTTCACAATTGGGAAGAATGCATTGAATAAACTAAATGACTAGCTAGGCCACTATAGAATGAGTTTTTCCTTGTACAGATATGTGGATACAGAGGATTTCATTCCTATTGCTAGAAAATTTTATACTCCCACAATTCTCATAAGTAATAGACATGAGCAATGTCCTAAAGAGGATCTTATAAGGAATATCCTAGAGGATGATGAGGTACAGAGGAGAGCACAACAATTATAAGATTTGTTGTCATTTGAGAAATAGCTAAAGAAAAAGGGAATTCCCTTTGGAGGATTTTACCCCACATTGCCTTATTTATAAAGGCTAGCTGAAATGATGGTAAATTTCAATGCTTTGGTCAATTATTTAGAGGGATTAATTGATGATAAGGAGAGGGAAAAAAAAAAGCACTCTTCATTAGAATATGAAGAAGACAGTGATGGTTATTCAATACACAACCTTCCTTCCATGGAATAACTACCTTCTACTGAGCAAGAAGGAGATGAGAATGTAGTTGTGGATTTGATAGAACTTCCAAGTTCTTAGGATACCAGTGAGCCTCCTCTCAAAAGGAAAAAGCTTCAAATTGGAGAGCCCTCACAAGAAGGGCTATTGAGAAGAAAAATGATAGAGTGGGAGCTCTAATTATTGGCACAAGGGCCTATGATCACCAATTGAGGAAAATGATTGGAGAATAGAAGAGATAACAAAAGGAGGTAGTAGAGGAAATAGAGTTTCCATTGGGTCTTTGTCAAGATGAAAGATTTCTCAGCATGATGCTTTCTTGAAAGATGATGAATTCATTAAGATAGATGAATTCAAAAACTTCCTCTGATGGCATAAGCAACAACAAGTTGCTTCTAGTGTGAAAATCATAGAATACGGCCAAGTGCCAGATGAGGCTACTCAAGCACTGAAAGATTATGATCCTGAATTAGAAACAATTACCCCTGAGGATGCCAGAAGGTTGGTAAAGGCTAGCAATATGCTACTTGTGCCTGGTTGGGATCTTTCCTCTGCCTTCATCATAGATCAAATAAGAAGGCATCCAGACATAAATTTGTCCTCAGAGACCCAAGTAGGGGATATAATAAAAGGATTTAGGTATAGCCCAAAGAACCAAGCACTGGCTATGTGGAGCATATATCCCAAGGATCAAAAGCTTTCTCTTTTGAATGTACAAGAAAAAATGGAAGGAGATAAGATTGTGTGGTCAATCCACAATACAGGTGACCTTGAGATTTCATAGGTCCTCACTCATTTTGTAAGATTAAATGAGGATAAATCAAAACAACTTGTAGATAGGTTTAAGAACCTATTTGAATATTATAGTGCACTTGTCAGGGATAGGGAAGTGCATGTCATGAAGGAAAAAGAATTTGAAAAATAGTTGAAGAATTATCTTTGAAGATAATAAATATGCATGTGATTTTCCCTCAACCATCTGAGCAACCCCCACAATCAGAATAGTAGAGTGTAGAAGGAAAAGAAGATGTTGTAGAACAAACTAATGTAGAGTAGAATAGAGTGGCATTGGATGCCTTATTGAGGATTTTCTAGCATAGAATTGATTCCCTGAAAGAAAGGGCAGATGTAGTTTACATTGTATATATCAAATTTCTTGAAATACAAATTGAAGTAAATAATTTTGTTTCTACATTAAATACTTACTATGGAACCTAGTCAATTAGAGCATCATTGTTTGAAATATTGGTAGTTGTACAATCCCTCAGCACAGATATTCCAAAGATAGTTTTGCATGTTGGTGAGGAGATTAATCGGATAGGGGCCACTTTGTCATTTTTTAAAGGAAAACAAAACCAAGTAGAGACAAGGGTAGTTATGTTTGGCCTAGGTTTTAACAGGTTCATTCCTCCAATCAAGACTAAGGATGGCTCAATAAAGGGGTTAGATAAATTGAAATCAGATTTTGATTCTTTACTACCCAAGAAAGAGGCTTTCATTAATGAGAATAATGAATTAGATATTGATAGCTTTAATGCCACTTTGGATGAATCCTTAAAGGCTAAAATGGACTTTACCAAATTTTTTACAAATGTCAAATTGATCACTGATGCCAGGTGGGAAAGGTAAAAGGTAAAATTGCAGAACATTTAGAGTTTTCAATGGCCCACAAAGGAGGAGGTAACTGCATGGAACACACTCACCAAGCCAAAGAAGAGAAAGCCTACTGAAGATGACCTTGATTTTATTGATGAAGAGTAAAGAGGAAACCTAGATATCTGATACCTGACCTATGAGCACAGGGATGATAGCTATTTATGAAGAATGGTGTACGTTAGCCTGAAATGGAAGTCACCATATCTCGTAATAACTCAATGAAGCTATCAAGAATATCTCTAGACAAATGTGTCAATTATCAAATGAGGAAAATCAGATGAGTCCAAATGGTTTTTGTCTTTCCACCTCTTGAAGGGCCTCTTTGTAATTTTGTCTTTTCTGTTTTAGGATTAGGGCTAAAACCATCTGAAGCTTGTTTCATCCTTACTCATTTAAGGATTACAAGATGGTTTAGCTATAAATAGGAGTTGTACTCTCTTTTGTAGAAGATGATTGGATGAATAAAAATTCTACAGAGAAGACTTCTCATCTCCATGTCTAAGAATTCTGAGCTTCAAAATCTCGTATGTATTGAAATAGGAATATTTTCAATAAAATACACTACAATTTTTGTCTTATTTTGTTCTTGTCTCTTTACTTTTATGTTCTACTCTTGTATGATTTTATTTGTAAGGCATATAAAAACATACCTGTTGCAAAGAAATTTGTCTAATTGTTTATGAATTTCTTTCAGGGAAAGGATTAAATTTTAATAAGAAATTTCAAAGAGTAAACATAACTGTTAGGATTTTGATGATAACAATATAGGAGTGACATAATAGTTTGTAAGGCATTCTATTCAAATTACATGTAGTTTGTGAGGCATCTTACTGTATTTGTTCGAATTTTTCCTATGGATTTGCATTCAAAGACTCAATTCGCCCAAGGATTAGGCACTGGTTTGATTTTGTTATGCAATTATCATTTAGTCATCAAGAACAAAATATATAATTACCAGTACATTTTTGTTATTAGGTTCATACATATTTTGAAAGGACTACATTCAAGTGATATAGTTCATATTACTGATTCCTTAAAGAGATAATCTAAGAGGTTAGCCTTCCATGAGTTAAACTCAGAAAAAGAAGAAGGATGAATATCCTTATGCCACTATTATATGTTATCATATTTATAGTTTCCCTTGTCATACTCTATATCAGGATATTCTCAATTTTTTGTAGAGTGATTTTCTATTGAAGTAATTTGAAATACACTAATATAATAGTGAAGAACCCAATCCACCATTTGAAGTTTGCTTGAAAAATAGTGAATTTTCTAAGGTAATACCTGCTAGAGTCCTCTTGAGCTTGAAGAAGAAGGATATTATCCAATCCTCATCAATTAGACTTAATCTTGTCAAACTTGAGAGTTCATAATCTGAGAATCAAGCATACCTATTTATCAAGTTTGCTCCTAACAAGAAAAACCCTTACAGTGGGACCATTCCTAGGGTAAACCTACCCAACCAGATGTGATGTAAGCATCAGTTTCTGCCCATAATGGATACATGTTTCTTCTCCAAGGGAGATGGGGACATGACCATAAAATGGTCATTGGAAAATGTAAAGAGACCAAGGATTGTCATTTGAATGCATTGTGGAATGTGTCTGTGATTTGAAATGGAGTAAATTGATTGTCTATTGTCTTGTTACAACTTCCATGTCCGTATTGTATAATTTCATTGGCATTTGAAGGAAAGAAATAAACTAGTGTCTTGTACAATAGTGTTTTGTTACAGGGATATGGAGGATATATGGCGGTGGAGAGAAAAAAAATGGTTGTAAATGATGATTGAAGGTACATGAAGCAGCACCAGTCATTTTTGTGAGCATATACTCCATTGGATCAATATATTTTTTGATGGATCTATTATATTGGTGTCCATAGGGATGTGTTAGATCCATTGGGGGGATCTAGATATATTTGAAAGAGTCTTTTGAACAAGCCCTGGCCTAGAGACCCTAGAAAGGAGGGTTTGGTACCTAATGATAGGTCATTGTTTTCTCAATAACAATTTGACAAAATATTGATGTACAAGCATCATTCCATGAATGTGCTTATTGATCCTCATGGAATGATGTGTCTTTGCAATGTATAATAGAGTTCTAATATGATACATTGTAGAAGAGTTAAATTGACAAGGTGATCATCAGATTTGTGAAGTGAACTTTGAAGGATTTGCTTGGTTGAGAGCATCAGATACACATGAATACAATGTAGCACATAAATTTTAAATTCACTTAAATGATGAATTACACATGTGAACACACATAACACATAAAGCGTACACATAAATTTTATTAATTCACAAAGCATACATGTAGTACATAGATTATAAAGCATACACATGAATTCACTTAAGTCATGCACATAGCCCATACACATGAATTTAGGTTATGAAGAATGTACTTGAATATACATTAATATACTTAAGGCATAAATCCTACACATTAGTACATACACACAAGCATATTTACATACTAACAATGAAAAAATTAAAAAACAATTAACAAATTGGATCGAATATCAAGTTTCATATATATTAAAATAAATAATAATTTTGTACATATTTAAAAAATAAAGATATCCAGATACAATGTGGCATATGCCATATCAAAATGTGTCATATGAAATCTCAAAATAAGAAGTTCAACTAAAAATATTTCTAGGACATCCTATTCTATTGGTGGATCATCAAAATGCAGTCTTTGAAGTACTCTTTGGCTCTCATGGATCCTGCATTCAAACACAAAAGTGAAACCCCAAGTTAGATTACTTAATTTATATGGTTTCTACAAATAAAAAATAAAAATTCAAAATTATAGTCAACAATAATAAATAGAAAAAACTAAAATTGAACTCTCATGTACCTCGCATCTCTGTCTCCTCACACAGAAAGGAGACCTAATATATGTCCTTGGTAGTGAAGGAACAATACCACCAATGTCAACTCTGACCTGTATATATTTTCAAACATGAGATTGATCTATGAATTATACTATTTAATGTTAAATCCTTGGTAGAACATATATGTTTACAAAATAATTGAATTAACATTAAAACTTACCTATTTTGAACTTTCTTCAGGAAATGTTTGCTGAGTCATCTATGATATAAACCCTTGCCGTTCTACCTCCCTCAAACTAGGGGTTACCTACAAAATTCATACATATACTTCATACAATCATGACTTGATCATATTATATATACTTGATAGTAAAATACACACAAATAACTTTATAAATATATGTATCGTGGGGCTATCACTGTGAATTGAGATGCCCATGACTCTATCATGGCGGAAGGGTCTCACGACATCATCAGACACCACCCTCTGTCAAATAAACCATGTAAATTAAAACATGAGTATGCACAACTGACAAGTATACATGTATGCATAAATAATCTAAATTACTTAATTACCTTTCCCTTGTCAATTCCTGATGCCTGAACCCCCTCACATTGCCCCCTAGTGAAAACTGGTGACACATGTATCAGTATGTAATAAGTTGATCGTAAAAATTATAAAACACATGTACATATACTATTATAATAAAAGGAAACCAATGAGTACATTAAAACATATGTATCGTGGAAGTGTCAAGGCCAAACAATATGGCCAAAAGTGTGGACCCCTCCACCTGTGCCATCTCCTCCTCTGTCATCAATTGAACATAAATGTAACACATAAAAAACATAAGTGGGAAATCATTATAAGAAAATTCTACTAAAAATACAAACATTTACAATTAAATACAATGTAAAAAGTGAATTGTTTACCCTTACCATAACAATAGGAGTCCATGGCTCTCTATGCCCCTGATGCACATCTTCATGAGGTGCTTCAGTGCTTGTAATGTGTTGTGTATTATTGTCCACCTCGAAGATGTAGTTATATGCATCACTATCATTCAGAGAACCTAAGCACAAATTCTTGCACATAATGCAAGTGTGGGGTACACAAACATGTGAGCTCGTGGAGGATGTGGAAGGGCTAGAAGCATCAGCACAAGGAGGCAACAATTATACTCTCTGTGTAACCAGTAGATCACTCTAGGTGTGAATGGATCAAATAATCTGTGAGCCAACCTCAACAATAATATCATGATGTTGCACTGTAGGAGGTGGTAAAATCTTGGGAGGGGCAAAATATGTGTGGGATTTCACCCGGTCTTCCCATGGCCTCTCCTAAGGAGCGCCTAAGCCTACACCTTGGTTCAGTCTCATACTCCAATAATTTACCT
Source organism: Chamaecyparis obtusa (assembly GCA_027943335.1). Classification (NCBI taxonomy): domain Eukaryota; kingdom Viridiplantae; phylum Streptophyta; class Pinopsida; order Cupressales; family Cupressaceae; genus Chamaecyparis; species Chamaecyparis obtusa. Next base: position 1,422,878 of record BSBK01002696.1, read on the forward strand.
TGTGATTGAGCACAAATTCAGCATACAATTTTTTAATAAAATAAAATGCGACATCCAAATAGCTGGTTGTATGTAGCCATTGTCTAGTAGAGTGATAGTAGATTCTCCAATTCTAGATATGTGTAGCCTCATCCTACTTTGCCGTTTAGTAAAGTTGTCTTTGTTCAGCTTAGGTACTTCCCTCTTATACATCTTGTGATCTTTTGCTTAAGTCCTTGAAACTTTCCTCCAAGAAACCAATTAGCTATGATACCAATTGTTAGAATAACTCATAGGGGGTGTGAATCAATTAAATCAGTTATCCTCTAGTCCCAAACTCTCAAATGTACTTTTCAAAACATTTTCAATAATATAAACAACTTGGTAAGATACAATATCAATCTATCTGTTCATTTACCGAATACTAGTAATTATCCAAACTATAATTACTAATTAAATCAACTATGCAATCATAAAAAATATGGGGTAATTACTAATTAAATTATTCAAACTGTAAGTATGAGAGAAAAACAATCATAAAAAATAACACATAACACAATGATTTAACATGGAAACCCTGCTAAGGGAAAAACCACTTGGGATCAGTAACCCAAAATATTTCACTCTTCTAAAGTGAGCTCAGTTAGGAGCCAACCCTATTAAAAGTTACAATGCACACTGTTAGGTGTGACCTGGTTAGAGGAGTTATCACTAATAGTTAACTTTGACTAGCATTCACTCTGGGTTCAACAAGATAACAATTAACATTAAACAAATGTCATATAGAAATACATAAGACTCTTAAGTCCACTTGGTTAAGAGATTTTGTTGAATCAATGGTTAAAATGATACAGTTTTGATCTAATTCAAATACAACTCAATGGAAAATATTCAGATCTATGCTATGCTCATAAAACTCATCTAATCATTAAACAATTCAATTCCTCAATATTTTCCCAACTCACTTTACTCGATGTATAGTTCGCTGACACTCGGTAATGCCTGCAGCTTAGTTCTGTCTGTAACCAGTTTGATCAGGAATGCATGAATAAAGTCTTCATGTGAAATATTTTGTAGTCTATATTCATCTGGCATATTTCAATAATGAAACTCATGTCTCTTAAATAGACAAGTAAACCATTTTCATATCAGCCATCAGATTTTTCCTCTTAATCTCCTTCGTCCATTTTGCCACTTAAACCTTCCTTGACAAATGTGTCAACAACACATTTCAATATCATCCTTTAGATCATCTCTTAATTATGTCATTCATGGATCTTATAACTAACTTCATCCTTTACCTCAAAATCATAACAATTTCAAGCTCATCAATTTTAGTTGGTTGTTCTTAGCATTAAATGTTTTCATCCATACTCAGTTAATAATGAATGCATCGGCAATAACTAACTCGGTTACTACTATCACTCGGTATATACTACATTGGCTTGATGTATACAAAATTCTTCAATTACCCATCACATTAACTTGTTCAATTCAAATCTCTTCTTCATATTAGATTAATGTAACATGCTCAAGTCAACAATATAAAACCATAGACTCATCAATAAGTTACCCAATGTATACCTTATCCTTATCTGTCATATCCATCTTTTCCTTATGTAGATATCTCATTTCTTTCACCATTTTCCCTTTCTACAGATATTCAAATGTTTGTAACTATCATGATAAGTATAGTCAAGACTAGTTGACATCAATGATAACATATTGACTGATTTGATCATCTTACATCTCACTTTTATAGCTTGGTGATCTCTAATCACTGTTCCTTCGGTTCATCTAGATATTCAATCAGTTGTAGGTCATCAAATTTTATATGATGTAGTCTTAAGATGGTCTCCTACTCAATCCTATAAATTTATTTTATTAGTATGCAACATCCTCACCTTTAGGATAATTATATTTTTCATTATGATTTTTATTAATCCTCCAATTTACATGTCATAATATTATAATTGATTAGTTCTCAAATTTATGTACTTGCAGTATTGTGACGTTTGAAATCCCTTTATATATTGTGAAATGATTTGTAAAGTAATAACTCTATAAAATAAATGTTGACTTATTTTTCTACTTGCAATTAAGGTATGGTGATAAATCTTGAAAATACCCTCATAATAGATAACATCATCCTCAACTCCCATTTTTCATCTCATCTTTGCTTGGGATTGCATGCCCAATATCTAGTTATCTCTATAAGTGAGATACTTTCTATGACATATAACCTATCCAAATATTTTTCATTATAATATTTGAGGTGATATCCATCATCATGTTGTTCATTTTTTATTATTTTCTTGAACATATCTCTTGAGATATTTACATAGTAACAAATAGATTCCTACATTTTATAAATTATAACTCCAATAATATATGACATGTTTATTATGCTTTAATATCTCTTTTGATGAGGGTTAATGTTAGAAATCTCTCGTATGCTCTTGATGCTAACTCATTAAAAAAAAATCATAGTTGTAAGTTTTTATATATATATCTAAACTCTTTTGTATTTTTGTTGCATACTTTTGTAATATAATTAATTGCATAATTTCTTGAAAGAATTGGTTGTCAATCTAGTATTGTAAATGAGAGACCACTACTTTTTTGTTTTTCTCAATATGGCCTTTTAGACTTGATATCATAACACTAAATTTATTTCATTATGTCTATGCAATCATTGCTTTTTAAAAAGATTCATTTTCATTTTATTATAATATTTTGATGTACAAAACAATCAATATTTTTTCACATTAACATGCAATAGTGAGATGCATAACAATAAAGAGAGAGTGAAGGCAACTATTATGAAAGTTTCACAATGCAAAATGCAAAAGAAAGGAAATGCTTCAGTTCACATTGATGCATATATCCATCACTATATAATATGTTTCCCAGAATGTGCAAAGGAATGTATGAATTTGTGTTTTGTTTTAATACATATGCTGTGTAAATAATATTGTAAAATGAAAAAGAAAGGAAATTCATTAGTGTACATCGATGCATATACCTATTACTAGATCAGATGTTATCAGGGATGTGTCAAAGAATGTACAAATTTTGGCTTCTTTCAATATACCTATTGTATACTATCTAATGTCAATAAAATACTATTAGACATACATATTTATGATAGCCTACTATAGATATAATATTTGCATACATGTGAATTCATAGTAGCTTATCAGATACCTATAACAAAGCATGATATTTATATATTATCATCAGAGAAAAAACTCACACTCAAAATAATTGAAAATTATAGTAAGGCCTTCTCTAATAAACCATTGCACATGATCATTCAGGGAACTATGAGTACAAGGAAATATTAGTTAATTTCTCATATTAGAGAAGTAATAAACAATAGGGCACCCAAAAAAAATGTCAGTTATTGATATTGACCCCAAAATCGATTGCTCCATTCAACATACATGCAATAAAAATCCATTCAAAGCTCATAATCCCTATTAAAGACATGAAACAATTAAAAAGACACATATTAACAACATTCCAAGAAGAATTAAAACATGTCAAGTATATCCTTATAGATGAGATGAACTTCATTGGATGAAAGATGCTTCTCAAAATTGATAGTCGGCTTTGGGAGGCCTTTCCCCATTGATAAATTGCATCTTTTGGTGGAATATCAATGATACTATTTGGCAACTTAGGAAAACTTCCATCTATTATGAATAAACTGATCTATACATCACACTCTAATGCACAGTTGTTTTTTATTAAGTAAAATAGGTTTTACAGGGCTCCTGAAACCCACATCAAAGTAAAAGTCTAGAGAATGTCAAATAAACCAACCAAATTAAAGCATACGAAAGTAGAAAGGATAGGCCACCATAGGACTGAGCATGAAAAAGGAAAGAGAGAAAGAAAAAATAGAGAAACTAGTTATGCTAAGCTCCTGAGCATAACTGCTACATTGTTTTCAAGGGCTTCCATCAGCTGCATCGTATCTTTAACATTCTGCACTTGGGAGTCTTGAAAATCTATTTTCTCCCTGTTCTTCCTAGTTCTTACCCTGGTTCTCTTCCCTGCGCCTTCCGTTTGCTTCTTGTCTTCCTTCTTAGTCCTCAAATCAATTTTGGGATTCACATTTTCTTCCATCTTTTTGATCAATAGTTTTAGATTTTTGTTGGACATCTTAAGGATATTAAAATTTTTCTCTGCCACTCCCTTAAGGGTCTTTTCTAGACTAATCATTTTGGACTCCATGTTCTTAACCCTAGTTTCCAGGCTAGGAGATTTCTTTGTTATCTTATCTATGTTGCCCAGTCTCTGAATTTTAGCCTTGATATCCTCTATCTCATGGTAGAGCCACTTGAAAGACTGAAATTGGTCCAGCATGTTGTTTTTGGTGTTATTGAGAAAATCCATGTCCATCTCCCTAGATTTATCACTGAGAACAACCAAAGCAAGGTCAATCAACTCTTCCTTATGAACTTTTGCATCTTTATCCTCTAGAATCTATGGATAGATGGCTTCCCTGACAATGCCCATATGCATAGTGTTAATATTGAAATTTCTCCAAACCTTTTTGCCCCTATCGGTGTCCTGACAATGATACTCCTCCCAAGAAGTTTCTTCTGTCTCATCAATCCTTATGGGTGATTGATTGGTGCCCTTTCATCTTTTTCTTTAGTCTCAGGGGTTTGAGGTTCCTTCTTAGTACCTAGGGATTGGGGAGGAGGGGATTTTTCCTCGTTGATGGTGATGTCAACTGACAGGTGGCTAGAGAGGTCCTACATAGGATTGGGAGAGCCCTCCGTTTCTTATTCTTGTTTTTTCACTAGATCCAAAATAGGGTTTCCCACATCTGCTTCCGAAACCATTTCTTCCTCCTTTTCGTTATAATCTTCCTTCGAATTAGAATCCTTCCTGTTCTACTTTTTGGAGGGGAATTCTCTTTTGATGACTTTTTGAGGCCATTTCTTAGAGGGAGAGCCCTTGCCCAGATTCTTGGCCTCAACCTCCTCACTGTCATCCGAATGGATTCCCATAGAAGAGCCAGAGGGGACATAATCTGAGCCAGAGTTATCACTAATAGCTTTTCTAGCCCCTATTTCCTTGCCCATGATTTGGGTTTTAAAGAATTCATATAGAAAAAGGATAAGCCCTTCATGCAAGGCAGGATTTGCAATTTTCTTATCTCTAAAACCAGTAATATTCTTATTCATAGAAGAGAAGAGATAATACGAAATGGAAATTTTGACATCATGCCTAAATTCATTAAGCAAGACAAAGTGATAAGTTCTGATTCTGTCAAACCTAGTGTCAAGGGTAATGTAGTAGCAGAGAGCCCTCAAAACATATTGTCATCACGTCTTTAGACTCCCGGGGAGGTAGTAGGTGCCCACTTTGACAATGGCGCTCATCTTTGTATCATCCCTCATGAACTTTTTGACAATGATATCAGAAAATTTTTGGTCTCTGTAGAATTTTTTCTCAACAGTAGGAATGCCGGTGACCATTGAAATGACTTCCTTTGTAGCAGTGAACATCTTGCCTTCTATCTCCACTGACCCATCTTGCCAAGTTTTGACGAAGATATTGGTGATGTCCTTCCTATGTCCATGGAGGCATTCAATAAATGTGGTGACCTTCCCTTTCTATAAAACATCCCAGATTTTTGTTCTCTTCTTCCATTTTTCACTATCGCCTTCTGGCTCCCTTCTTAACCTTTCTCCCACCATGACTATTGGGATGGCTCTGGTAAACCACTGGTTTTGCTGAGAATATCTACTAGCCTTATTTCTAACTTCATCAGCTTTCTTACTAAAGGTAGCTTTTTTGTAATGATTGCAAGATATGGGGAAGGGCTCCCTAACTACGTGTGGAGGTGACATATAATTAAAACTCATGCATATCCACCACAACTCTCCATGAGTGAAATAACTTCTACTAGCTTGCTTGTAACAAAAATAATTATTATTGGTTAAAGCCGCGATACTTTGAAGATCATCCCCTTTCAGGGAATCCATCTCACCATTATGGAAAGTTTCATAATTATGCCTTGAGTGATAAGTCTCATTGCTGGCATCCTGAAGGATGGTCCAATCAGAATCCTAAGTGGCAACTAAGATAAGCTCAGGGATAGATAGGTCATCCTCTGAGAAATAGGTCTAGGTGGCACAAAAGTTTAAGGCATTTCCAAGACCAAAGCCATGTCTAAGAAACTGACCATGGGAGGACTAGTGGATGTTGCACTACCGAGAAAAATACATAGCTGTCACCATCTGATCGATAGCACCAGGACAAAAATTTCTACTTCTAATAGTTAGCTTGATTGAGCTAAAGAGCTCACTAATGACCTTTGAGGTGTCTAGCATCTTTCGCTGGGAGTGTAGACCGTCTAGATGGTTTACTGGGTACTATCCACAATGTTTCTGTAGGCTTCCTCTAGCCTGATATGGCTTGACATTTTTCTTCTTGGAGATTTGAGTTTTGCTCCTACATTAGCTCTATTTTTGCTCCTTGTGGCTGCCGGGGAAACTGGAGATGGATCTCTGCTTTTTGTTCTCTTTTTACTTTGAACTTTTTGAATAGGTGGAAAATGGAAACCTAGTAATGTACCTAACATTCAACACCTTTCATTTGAAATAGACTTGAAGTTGAAATTACATAATTAAATCTGGAAATACTTGAAAATTAATTAGGTCAAGATACATACCTCATCATGAAACTAATTTAGAAATACCTATTTTTTGAATTCCATGTGAGATTTTGGGAGATTCTGCAATCAGATTTGTGATCAGAAAGCCGAGACGAAGAAAACCCAAAAAAGTTTCATCTTTCTGGTAGCAGGTTGACTTTGACCCTCATAAAAGGTCAAAGGCTACATTTTTATTATGAAGCCCAATTCTGATTTTGTTCGCAAATCCTAGAAGTTTGGTGAAAAGCGTACTCAAATCTGTCCTCTGATTCCTGAAACAACAACTCTAGATATCTGAAAAAGGGGGTTTTCGAGGTGGCTATATAGGGTTTTGCCTTAGTCAAACCCCCATTTTGGTGATATCCACCTCCACGAATAGCCAATTGAAATAGAATGTGTGTGTGTATGTATTGAAAGTGTGATGCCAAGATCTAATCCTCTAGATCACAACCCTAGCATGAATATGTATGAAACAACAATGCATAGATTTGAATGAGATAGAAAAGCATACATAGCCCCCAAGGCTAAATTACTTCCACCAAACTCACAATCCATAATTGCTACTCCATGATTGAATGCTTGAAAGTTGATAATGGTGGATCAAGGAAGAAAGGATCTCTCTTGCTCCAAATATGTGTTCACAAAGATACTTGATGACAATAATGGCTTGATCTTTTATATCATCCTCTTTCTATCTTGCATCTTCACCATTCCTTTCTTACTTGAAATCTTCTTGCTCATGAAATTGAATCCTTAAGAGCACTTGATCATGAGAAATGCTTGATTGTACTTGGTGAAAATGAATGCAAATGAGAGTCTTTATATAGAGGTTTCAAGGTGAGGCTCCTAGAGCAATGTGAGGACCCATAATTTGAATTTCACCTCGAATTAAGGTCCAATCACAATAACCAACTAAGGAGGGAAAATAATTAAATGAATTTCAAATTAAAACCTTTCCGCACTTGGATTCAAGAGCTCGACATTGATTTCGGGGCCCGTCGGGACCAAATTTTGAAAGAAGGGCACAAATTCTAGAGGAGGTTAGAATCGAGGTTGGGACTAACCTAGTCAGGTTCAAGCTCGATCCTAACCTATTAAAGTTTGAGCTTGATCTTGACCTAGTCAGGATCAACCTCAAATTTGACCTTGGGCCTAGCTCCAGTCAGAATTAGGACAAGAGGTCCCGGGGATGCCCGGAGACCTAGAAATTATATCAAAATAGAACAGAATGCCAGGGATAAACATAAAATCCTATGATGATTATGATGAAGGTTAGGAGGACCTATTTCTAAGTCCTACCTAGAAAATAGAGCCATGGGAGAAGGGAAATTAAGGAGAATCCTCAGGATCCTAACCCTAATTTCACCTAGAATGAAGAAGATAAGTGCAAAATGCATCCTAAATGCAAGTCTATCATGATAAATGTACTAAAAGAGGGTGCTAAACCTATCAAGATGGAAGTGCTTCCATTTTAAGATGATAAAATTTAATCCATCCCTCCTTTTCCTCTTTGTATTTGGCAAAGAGATCCTCCAAATTTGAGAGTTGTTTCAGAGAGATGGAGCCCAGAAGAAGATCCATTTGTTAGACTTTGTTATAGTCATGTGTCTTTGGACAATTGCTAGAGGATAGTTGACCTACTGGTTTGCTTCTAGCAGAGCTAGAATGATAGTCAACTAGGGGGGATTCAAAGGAATCCGGGATGACAGAAGCAAAATCAGATCCAGGGCATGAATCACCCCCTTCCCCCTAGCCCTTTTCATCAAAGTCTTCAATGGAGACCTGAGGAATGTTTACTTCCAAGTTGATGCCATTTGACAAGGGAGACCCCAATAGGCGAACCAAACTTTCTTGACCTAGTTTGGATGTCTCCATTTGTTCCCTAGTTTGAGGGATATCATTGTCTACTTGTGAATCCAATAACCCTAGCTTATCCTCTAGATTGTCCTTTTGTTCCCCTTCTCTACTATTCTCTGGGGATGGGTGAGGATTGTTCAACTTCCTTTGGGGTTGTTCTTGAACATTGTTGGGCTTGCTATTTTTTACAACCAGAGCCTTCCTTTCCTTTTCCAATTTCATGCGCACTGGGCACGATCTGGCTTTATGTCCTGCTTTCTTACAGTGGAGGCAAGTGAAAGAGATGCTTTCATAATCTATCTTTTGCAAGTGTTTACCTAGCTTTGATTGGAGAACAATGATTTCAGGCATATCTTGGCCCTCTTCCACCCCAATATAGATTCTTGCATAGGTGAGGCAACTTTTAGCCATAGTCACTAGGTCTATTGAGAGAAAAGATCCAAAGGATCTGGTAATACCATCAAAGACATCTTCAACCCAAAATTCAAGAGGGAGTTCTAGGAGTCGAACCCACATAGGGGCCTGGATGAAGAAAGAACCGTTGAGGTCTAGCTTCGGAGTCCATTTATGCACAATAAGGGTAGCCTTGCCAATCGACTAGGTGCCCTCACAAAGGATTATGTCAAGGTCTTCTTTGCAAGAAAACTCAAAAGAGAGGAAGCCTTTCGCCATGGCCGTGACCAGGACTTTCCTTTTAAGCCCCCATTTCTTTTTTGCAAAGACTCTGACAATGTCTATGTTGGGTCTAGATCCCACAAAATTTCCCACAAGAGTGTGATCCATTGAGGCAATGTTGTGATCCACCAACTCATCGGGGATTTCTATGATAAAGTTACCTTTCTCTTTATCAGAAAGATCCTTAATAGAAGGGAAGGAGGACTTGCCTGACAGTTGGATGCCAAAAAGTGTAGACCAGTGGCACTGAGGGGCTTTACCGCTTTGGTCCTTTGCCTAACTCTTCGGGGCCAAGGGGGAAAAAGAACCTTCACCTGCTCTGACCCCCTTTCTAGGGTCGATCTTCTTGACTCTTGGGTCCCCATTCAAGCTCTCTTCTATTCCCACTCCCTGATCTACAGAGACCACATGGCAAGTAGCAATTTGAACCTGTTGCCCAGGAATCCCGCCCACGTTCAAGTTCAAATTCAAACTTCCTCCCGTTTGCCCACTGTCACCATGCTACTCACCATTAAGTTATTGTGGAACCAATTTACAATGATTTAACAGTAATAATAGTAATGACATTGGCTGAGATAAAAACTTAGCTTTAAAAAATAAGTTCGAGTGGTATGTTTAAAAAATTATTGCACTTGTTACTTATCAAAGTATGAACTATACCTGTAATTGTAATGTATAACCTAAGCAGTGGTGGAATGGGTCTAATGTTTTCTAAAGATATTTCCTCTACGAGGGGTTGTCGACTCCATTCATGTATGATGAAGTGATCATATTGTACATAATATTTTGGTTTTTCACTATTTTCTACAATATCAGTCACTGTACCTTGAAACCAAGCTCCCTATAAACCCTCCTCAATACTGCATACTTCAACCTTCATGCCAATTATGTCCTCCATTTTTATATGCCTTATGTATGATTACGCAAAAACCAAAATTTCAAATTATCAATTAACTGTAATCGTAGAACAATTTAATTCACTCTTACTTAACGTTAATCATAGAACAATTTAATCCACTCTTACTTTACACTGCATTTTAAATTAAAAATATTGAATTTTTTCCCAAAAGATCATGAATAATAGATACATTAAAAATATATTACTAAACTATAATAATTTAATATTTTTTTAAAACTATGAATGAGACTATTGTGAAATAAATATATATCTATCCAATTACATGAAATATGATTTACAACTAAAACAAATGACAAATTTTACTCGTAACAAACCAAACATAATTGCTAATCAATCAAAAACTTAAAATTCTAAATGTTTTTCAATTCTATTAATCTAAGTAATATTTAGTAATATTCATAAAAAAGAATTTCCTAAAATTTGAAACCTCCTTTGGACAATTTAATTCTCTCTTACTTAACTGTAATCATAGAACAATTTAATTCACTCTTACTTTACACTGCATTTTAAATGGAAAATATTGATTTTTTTCTCACAAGATCGTGAATAATAGATACATTAAAAATATATTACTTAACTATAATAATTTAACATTTTTTTTAAACTATGAATGAGACTATTGTTAAACAAATATATCTATCCAGTTAGATGAAAGAGGATTTACAACTAAAACAAATATTACTTGTAACAAATCAAACATAATTGCTAATCAATAAAAAACATAAAATTTTAAATGTTTTTCAATTCTATTAATCTAAGTAATATTCATAAAAAAGAATTTCATAAAATTTGAAACCTCCTTTGGAATCAATTATTTGATTCCAAATAAGCTACTCATTAATTCATATTAAATATTAATCTAAATTTTTCTAACAAGGTTTTCAACTAATCTTTCGAAACAAATATCAAAGTTCCTTGTGAGAAGATGGAGCCTATTAGGAGTCTATGAGATACATTTAGTACATATCAGTCCCTATGAGGAGACTTTGCATCCCTGTGAGGATATTCCAACCCTATGAGGAGTTGTGGAAGGCAGAAGGACTCACTGTCCAAATAGCTTCAAGGGAAAGACCACCGAACTCACTATCCAACTGATCTTTGTATTATCCCAAATAGAATAATACCAAATATAACTGATCTTAACAACTCTTTCCTCTCTCCTCTGACTGTGCCTCTGTTGCACCAAATGCATCCCAGGTCTCAATACCAGATTTGCAAAATTCACATCACATAATAATCCCTTAGATCACTTACTCGCATTATTTCACACTTCACAACTTACATTTCTTTCAATTCTTACTTCACAATCAAGGAAATAATCCTTCCTTTATTCCAACCCCAATATTTCATAATTGAGTCGGCCAATTAGGCTTTATCAATTACAAAATATAAAATAATACACGTTACATATTAATTTCATAATTACACAACATTGTCGGCTCACAAACTTAATAAATCTTCACACATGCAACCTCTGACTATGCTGAGTTAGTCAAATCATGTTCACAATGTCTTCAATCTCTGTATAACTTCTCTTGTCCAGATTCTATCTATGTTAGGAGATATAATCCAATCATCACAAACTGCTTCTTCGGAACTCTATCAGAATATAGTCTTCACTAAATCTCTTATAACTATCACCATTCTTTGACTTTCTGTATGTTCTCTTGACTATGTCATCATGAAACTATGTAGAACATGTCCTCAACTATGCATGACCTCATCTACAACCCACTATGTGCGCTAACTCAAACTCTGTCTGCTACTCTATCAATCTTCAGTATAAACAGTATGCTGACATCAATGACAAATATAGTCATGAATGCAACATGTGATCACTCAAGTAATACTAGAATACTCCCCATAGGATATTTTCAACATTCATGCTAACATGTATAGTACCCAAAGCCTTTAAACCCAATAACATTCTTCTGAATCAAAATTTGAATGCTAAGATTTGTGATTTTGGCCTTGCTCGAATATTGTAACCGGATGATGCACAATATGCCAACAAGGGCATTTCTACAAATAGAAAGCTATTTCTAAAGGATTTAAATAAATATCCTGGCTATGTTACATAGGGTTCTGCTAGAACAATATAAAATTGCCTTTATCCTTTTACCCTTCATAAGAATAGAAAGCGATTACTTTATGCAGTGGAAATTTTTGAGGGGATAGTAAAGTTTTCACTTTTGCATCTGACCAATGCATTCTACTTTCCTTGTTTGGCCTTATAGTTGTTATTTGGATCCTGAGTATGAGGTTACAGGTTGTTTGAATGTAAAATTAAACATTTACAAATTTGGATTGAAGCTTTTGTCAAAGTCACAGATGAGCTGTTACACCCCGAGCATGTGAAACTTTTACTTGCATATATGTTCAATACAACCGTAGTTTGTTGGGAGGTTTAGTAAACTAATGTAATAATTTAGTTTATGGTTTGGTGTATGAATGCAGGTGTGGAGGTTATATGGAGAGGATTGGCTTCATGAGCTAATAGAACCTCAATTGCTTAGCACTGATAGTTTAAACTCAAGTAGCATGTTAAGAGTAGTTAAAATAGCTCTTTGGTGCACTCAAAAGGAACCTGAAAGACATCTATTAGTGTTGCGGGTGTTAGCAATGCTTTTATTAGAAGAAGAGATTTGCATACCGTTCCAAGGAGTTGAATCCTATTTAGATCTCGGCCAAAGTCACAAAACCATGTTGAATGGTGATGAGTAGTCAACTTGTGGTTAACTTAGCTCTTAAATAAGTTACATAATCAATATTATAATCACATGTAGGTATCAACTCATCCTAAGGATTATAGTTAAGTATTAGGTTGAGTAGAGTCATAACTGACTTGTATCTACATAAAGTGATTGCTAACATCATTTTTTTACAAGTGTAGATTCTCAAAATTGAGGTAAATTGGGTTTAGGCAACCAAAAGTGGACAATTCAAATCTACACACAAAGATCAAATTTGCAAGTGGTAAGATCAAATCTATAGTTTTAAAAATAATCCAGAAAGTTGCATAGTGAAATTGTTAGTCTAATAGCACTCATTTGAAAAGGTACAAGCAGATGTCGCAACAATGAAAATATCATTTGTTACAAAATTTTAAATGTTAGTAGACATTATAGCTATGTACCTTAGTCAGCTCATGTTTTCCAAGTCCATAAAAAATTGGGACGCGGCTAAGCTCCCTACAAAATGCACAATTGACCTAATTTCAAAAACCAGAAGTTGTTCTGCATATTTTGTGGTCAAAAACCACAAAAAAATTGCAAAAAAATCATTATATTTTTACAAATCTAGAAAAAAAAAAGTTTTGACATTTTTTTGTCTTTGGTACATTTTGTAGAAAGCTTAGCCCATGCCAAAAAAACTATACAATTACTTTTGATTTTAATGATATTCACACTCAATGATGATGTTCATCATCATGTTCATGCTATACATACCTTATTTCCGTCCATTAATTTTAGCATGGCTATTAAAGCAAATATAAATTATGTTATAAATTTATAATTCATTTGCTAAACTAATAAGAAAACTGGTTGGACTTGGTTATATATATCCATATAGCAGCAAAATTTTCATCGTCACAGGTACGTAAAAACGTAAAAGCCAACTTGGTGAGTTGAGAGCATTTGAGCTTGAACATAGAAAAGAAAACACTGTTCTTTGAAATATATTCATTTCATATCCCAGAGAATCTTCACGACCTCAAAGGTTTTTAATTGGAAAACTGACGACCTGACAAAATAAAACTGTCCTTTTAACTCACAGAGGATTCTCAATTTTGCTTTTCACGACGGAACACAAAAATGTAACACCAAAAAACGATCAGAAACACAGAAATCTAACGAATCGAATAGCAAGCCAGTTATGACGAATTAGACCTTGAATGACGAACTGACAAAATGCATGATATATGCAAGCAGGTCGGGTTGATGAAGCCTCGGAGAGATGTGCGAGCTTCGACTGCAATGATGGTGGCATATGCACAGAATGGGTTTGTTGACGAGGCAATGAAGTTATTTGAGGAAATGCCGCAACGAGATGTGGCATCATGGAATGCTATGATTGCAGGATTAATTAAGCATTATTAGTATATATGCTATTAATAAAATGTACTATTTATGAAGGATTATAAGTTGGAAGAGATACCATTCCTTGCCACCTTTCCAGCATCATATATAACAAAAATCGAAGGATTAGGAAACTCCATATACATGATCACATTACATAAGTTTTTCCTCTATCTATATTTTGCATGAAGAGTTGTGATTTAGCAAACAAACTTGTTCGATCATAAAATCCAGGAGAAAAATGACATCAAGGGCCGAAGGAAATGGAAATGAGGGCGATCATGAAAGAAGAGTAGAATTACAGCAATGTCTACAACATTTCCTACGGATATTTCAAGGAGAACAAGCGAGGAGAATGATTGAAGAGGGAATGAGAATGCTGCAAGACATGAACGGAGGCCTCCGCAGATTCAACTCTCGCTCACCTCATGTTGCATCTCAACAACAGATGGAGAGGGAGGCAAGAGAATTGATAGATGCGTTTGATACCATCAAAATATCTCTTCTCCACATCAATAGTGTTCCGCTTTGTATAATTTGTATGATTGAATTCGAGGTGGGGGAGGATGCTTGCCAGATGTTCTGTCACAGTTCTCATATTTTCCACCATGACTGCCTTCGCCGATGGTTAGAGAGGAAGAAAGAGTGCCCACTGTGTAAGACGCATATGCCTTACCCATATCACAAACCATCTCCGCCTTCATCTCACTCATGAGTAAGGGGTCTCTAGATTTGTATTTAGGGAGTCAACTAGATGCATCTCTATTTACCCCATAATGTTGCAAATGTTATTTTGTTTTTTCCTGTCCTAAATATTTCTATGCATTATAGGAATTTGTATAATACTGCCCATTCCAGATCTATTAGATATTGTTCAAAATTTCTAGGACATGACAAAATTTGTAGAATACTGCACAAGTTCCAATCTATCTAAATTTGGATCTATAAAATCTTTTAAATAGGAATATGGTTTAAGAGAACGTATGATTTATTAAAAAATTATTTTATGTAAATTTTAAATTTAAAAAATAAATTAAAGTAAAGAAAGTAATTATTTATTCTATTTCTTAAAGGTTGGAATAAAGATTATATGCACAATAAAATTTTCAAAAATAAAATAAAAAATCAACTTCTCTAACAATTTACAAACTATTTTAAATTAAATGTTATTAAAAAAAATATCATTCTATAAAATCTTTAAAAACATTGTTCTATAAAATCTTTTAAACATGAATGCGGTTTAAGAGAGAACGTATGATTTATTAAATAATTAAATTAAATATTAAAAAATTATCATTCATAAAATTATTTAATGAGCATTTTAAATTTAAAAGAAAAATTAAAGTAGAGAATGTAATCATTTATTTTCTTTCTTAAAATTTGGAATAAATATTATACGCACAACAAATTTTTCAAAAATAAAACTAAAAACCTACTTTCCTAACAATTATTGCATTGCATTTTTGTCTCTAAACACATTGAGTAGAATGCATAGATTTGCTATTTATTTTTCTTATACTTAATTATTTTCATATGTATAAGGTTTAAATTATTTAGTTACTAAGTTAATTTTTATTTAAGTAATGTTCCATTTAAAGCTTCTTGATCTATTCATTTTACTAGTATGTTTTCAAATTTATAGTAGATTAAATTTCTTATGTACTCATCTTACCTTTTCTTTTAAAAAAAATTTGACCACTGAATTATTGTTTGTCTAATTTCATGAAAATATTTTATAAAAATAGATAATATATTCAAGTGATTCAATATCTTATATGTTTTGTAGCATATAAAATAGTGAACCAAGATGTGATGTTGGTGATTGCTCCACCAAGTTATGCATACATTAGAGAAAACATGAATAAGAAGGTGGGGAGTCTCTCAAATGTAACCCTTGGAGGACCCAAATGGATGTAGGTGTACTAATGTAAAATCCATGTCCTTTTAGGGATTTCAATTCAAAGGTCTCTTTGCTTTTTCTTCCTTGAATTTTTTTTCCTCATTTATGAGTCTTATTGATAGCTTTATTGAGTACAATATAAAAGATGAAATTCAAGTATGGACATCAATAGATCTATTCAAAGAAATTGCTATGAAATGAAAAAGAGGAAATATACTTACCTTGAGAGAAAAGGAGAAATACAAATGCAGATATAGTAAATGATTGCTAGATTGTATTAGAAGCTAAAATTGGGCTAGATTTGAAATATGGGGGCTTAAATATGTTGAGTGTGAAATTTTGAAGGTCCAAGGAATAGGTCAACTTCCTTGCTATAGGTTTTGTTGGGATATACTTTGAGGTCGACCTATACCTAATAGACTGGAAACTAATTTTTTTGAAGTGAGATATAATCTGCAACTCTAGGTCTACAAAAATACATGTAACGACACATAGGGGAAAAGATATAAAAATAGAAGAATGATTACAACATTGTGATTCTTTTATCACCTTACACCAATGGAGCAATAAGGGTCATTTAAAGAAATCTAAACAAAACTTATAAAAAACAACACATCATGTGGGAAACACATTACAACATGCAAACACACAAAGATCCACCATACAAGATGAGCTAATCAATAATATCACCTATCTCCCTATATCGGTCCATAAAGTTTAGGGAAGGTGGCAAACTAGAGGAGCAACATCAAGCACAATAAAATAAATAATAGCGAGCTCCAAATAAGGACCATGTTGTGAAGATTGTTCACTATGTTAATTACTGGGAGTAATAGATAACTATTGTGAAATCATATCTAGTAAATCATTATCAATATCAAGAGTCTCATAATTATCATAATCACTAGCAAGCATATTATTTTTAGTACCATGAACATCATCATCAAGAGTATCTTCTTCATCAAGATTAATTATATTAGTATCCAAGATATGATTAGCATTATCATATTTAATATTATTAATAGTATGATGGAATATGGATGAAGTGACTAAGAGGGGGGGGTGAATCAGTCAACCATAAAACACTTCACAATTATTTCTTTCTAGATCCCTTAGGATATCTTAATGAATATTATCTGTTTAACACTCGGTAAATAGATTGCAGTAACTTGGTAGATGCAGAAAGTATTAGTAAAATTATCTTTAGATATTCATCACCACTTGTATATGATTAAGATAACTATTAAGAACACAAGAGACACAAGATTTAACGTGGAAACCCAATATGGGAAAAACCACCAATGTATCTAGATACTGATTTTCACTTTTCTAAAGTGATGCCCGGTTAGAAGCCAACCCGGTAAAAGGTTACAAAACACACTGTTAGGTGTGACCTTGTTAGAGGATTTAATCACCTTGCTAGGAGTGGCCTGGTAAGAGGTCTTGAAAACAATTCAATGGAATTGTCACCTTGTTAGAGGATTTACAATATGGTTGTTAAACCAACTCGGTTAAGAGATTTAGAATTCACTGTTACAATGATAAAAAGTTAACAATGAAAATGACCTGTATAATAATGCAACTCCCTTGCTGATTACAGATCTCTGTTCTGTATAAGTGAGATCCTTCCTAATCGAATATATCTCTGCTGCTCCTCAAGGATATCTGGTCATCCTTCACAATTTCACACACACCTTTCCTTTCTTTCTTCTATATATCTTCTTCTATATCTTTTTTTTATTTTTCACACTTGACCTTTTATTTATATGATTTTAGATTTGTCAAATCGTCATTACTTAGTATAACAGTCGGCTGAATTAAGCAAACTTTATTTGCAAAGATCCTTCAAGGGCCGACAGTGCTCGATGACCATAATGAAATTTTCTACAATCTTTTGGAGACCGAGGGAACTCGGTAAACACTGATAATCCTTTTTCTTCGATAACTGAGTGAGCTCGGTAAATGCTAACTTTTCTTTGACAACCGAGTGGACTCGGTAGATGCTGATTTTTCTTTGATAACCGAGTGAACTCGGTAAACACTATTTTTAATGCCAAGTAGACCGACTGAGCTCGGTAGGTACTGATTGTTGCGGATTATGACATTGTGTGACATCAAAGACAATATATAATTTGAGTAGCAATTTTCTTCAGACAATTGTTTCCAACAATCTCCCTCTTTGGCATTGATGGCAACACAATATGTCATAGCATAAGAAATTTTGAAAGGATTAGCTCAGTTCAGATTCAAATCTCCCTCTGTCAGCAAACTTCCTTTTTCTTAAAAACTCTTCCTTCTAACTATTGAAAATTTCTTGAAGTAATAGCAAAGACATAGCAAAGACACTCCCTCTTTGACAACACATGCCAAAGACAATTCACATATTACCGGTGTAAACTAATGTACCTCAAGTACTGATTCATATGCAATGATTCCTTGAATATGCTGCATCAACTTGTTGATTTTCAATCATGTTCTGGTTGATGCATCACTAAAACTGTATTTAGTGAGCCTCGGATACGGGAATGACCCCTAACTTACCTCTTAGATACACAAATGCATCCTTGGGTAATGGTTTGGTGAAAATGTTTGCAATCTGCTCTTTTGTATGAATATATTCTAATCTGATTTCCTTGTCCTACACCAATTCTCTGACAAAGTGATATTTAATAGCAATGTGCTTGGTTTTGGAATGCATTACTGGATTCTTCGAAATGTTTATTGCACTAGTATTGTCACAAAATATAACAACTGGTTCTTTGATTTCAACCTTCATACCTTGTAATAACTGTTTAAACCAAACAATATTTGAACAATTTACTGCAGCAGCAACATATTCTGCTTCAGCTGTGGATTGAGATGTGCAATTTTTCTTTTTACTGGTCCAGGATACCAGTCTTTTTCCAACAAAAAATGCTCCACCACTTGTACTTTTTCTGTCATCAATGTTCCCTGCCCAATCAGCATCAGTAAACACTTTTAAGTCTAGATTGCCTCCAAATTTATACCACAAACCATATTCTTCAGTTCCTCTTAAGTACCTTAAGATTCTTTTGATTGCCATCATATGATTTTCCTTAGGTTTTACTGAGAATCTAGCTACTATACCGACTGCTAAGGCAATATCGGGTCTTGTATGTACTACATACTGCAATTTTCCAATCATAGATCGGTATAAGGTCTGATCTACTTCTTTTGAATCATCATTTTTGGTAAGTTTCAGTCCAGTACACATGGGTGTACCAACTGGTTTTGAATCTTCCATACCAAACTTCTTAAGTATTTCCTTAATGTATTTAGATTGAGTAATGTATATACCATTCTTGCTTTGCTGAATTTGAAGACCAACAAAGAATTTTATTAAACCAAACATAGACATTTCAAATTCTTTGTTCATTTGCTCTGAAAATTCTTTGCACTGATCATCATTCCCTGTAAATATAGTATCATCTACAAATATTTCTACCAATACAATTTTGTCATCCGGTCCTTCTTTAATATACAGATTGCTATTATCATTGGCTCTTTTGAAATTAATCTGAATCAGATAGTTATGGAGTCTTTCATACCATGCTCTAGGAGCTTGTTTCAAACCATACAATGCTTTGTGTAACTTGCAAACCATGTCCTTTTTATCTGGATCAACAAAACCTTCAAGTTGCTCAATGTAGACTTCTTCATCAAGAATTCCATTGAGAAATGCAGATTTTATATCCATCTGATATACCTTAAATCCTTTATGTGCTACATAAGCAAGTAGAGTTCTTACACCTTCTAATCTTGCAACAGGAGCAAAAGTTTCACCATAATCTATACCTTCTTCTTGAGAATAACCTTTACATACCAATCTAGCTTTGTTTCTAGATACTTGACCGTCTTCATTCAGCTTATTCCTGAATACCCATTTTGTTCCAATTACATTCTTATCTTTAGGTCTAGGTACAAGAGTCCATGTTTTGTTCTTTTGTATTTGTTCTAATTCTTCATTCATTGCTTCAATCCAACTTTCATTTTTCAATGCATCTTTGATATTTCTAGGTTCAAAATTAGTAAGCAGACATGTACCTTTTAGCTTACTTCTTGTCATAGTACCATCTGATTTGTTTCCAATGATTTGATCTGATGTATGATGCCTTCTGACATATTTGGCTAGTATAGGTTCCTTGCTTTTTGAATGAGTCATGTTGTTGTCTTCTAGGATCTCTTCTTCAGGTTGCTCTGGCTCGGTAGATATTTGCTCGGTAACTTCAGGCTGAGACTCGGTTTGAATTTCTTCCTGTGACTCGGTTTGAACTTCTTCCTGTGATTCGGTTTGAACTTCTTCCTGTGACTCGGTTTGAACTTTTTCCTGTGACTCGATTACTGTGCTAGGCTCAGTAGATATAGTTTCCTCATTGATAGTTGTGTCTAGCAATGTTTCAGGTTCAATGTAAATGAATCTCCTGTAGTTTTCAGGTTCCCTTTTGCTTTCTTCTTCAGTCTTTTCTGCAAACTCATCAAATTTTACATGTATACTTTCTATGACTTTGTGAGTAGACAAGTTCAGACATTTGTATGCCTTGCTTTTGCTAGAATATCCTAGGAATATTCCTTTATCACTTTTCACATCAAATTTATTTCTTCTGGATTCTTTTAAGATATAACACTTGCTACCAAATACTTTCATGTAACTTACATTGGGTTTATAGCCATACCATAACTCATAAGGAGTTTTGAATGTGTCTTTCTTCAATTGTACTCGGTTCAAGGTATGAACTGCAGTGCTAATAGCTTCCTTCCAGTACTTTATGGCAATGTTCTTTTCTATCATTAGAGTCCTTGCACAATCCATAATAGATCTGTTTCTTCTTTCAGCTATTCCATTCTGCTCAGGAGTTCTAGGAGCTGATACCTGTCTTTTGATTCCTCTTTCAATGCAAAAGTTGTTAAATTCGTGGGAGATGAATTCACCACCTCTGTCTGATCTTAAGCATTTCAATCTTTTCCCTGTTTCCTTTTCCACTCTTGCCAAGTACCATTTGAACTTTTCAAATGCTTTTGACTTTTCTCTTAAATACATAACAGTCATCATTCTAGAATAATCATCAATGAAAAGAATAAAGAATTTGTCTCCAGTATAGCTTTCTATTCCAATAGGTCCACATAAATCAGTATGCACAATTTCCAAAATCTCTTTAGACTGATAATTTTTACTCTTAAAACTAGTCTTACTCATTTTGCCAATCTGACAATTCTTACATAGACCAGTAACAGGTTTCTTCAAAGTAGGAATTCCTCTTACCTTCTTGAATTTGCTTATTTTCATCATGTTATCAAAATTCACATGACATAACCTTTTGTGCCATAGCCAACTTTCTTCAATTTGAGCAATAAAACATGAATATTCACTGAGATCAAGATAAAATAAGTTACCTTTTGTTTGTTTGCCTGATCCAATGAGTTTTCCTTTTTCATCCAGCAGTCTTGCTTGACTATTCATGAATTCAACCTTGAAACCAGTGTTGATTAGCTATGCTACACTTAGAAGATTATGTTTTAGTCCTTCAACCCAATAAGCATTATCACATATGAGTTCTTTGGTTAATGAGATTCTTCCTTTTCCTTTTATACAACAAGGTTCATTGTTTCCAAATCTTACATTGCCACTATCATAGTCTTCTAGGTATTCAAATTTTGTCTTGTCACCAGTCATGTGATGTGAACATCCACTGTCTATTATCCATATATCATCTTTTCTTATATGAGAAATAAGTGCCATCTTATCTTCATCATCATCAGATTCATCTTTTATAGCAATAAAGACAATTTCTTCTTCACTATCATCAAAATCTTTAGCCATAAAACATATTTTCTTACCTTTATCCTTGAATGATTTGAAATTATTTTTGCCATAGTACTTGTGACCTCTCTTCTCTTCCTTGGCCTACTTGTTTGGGCACCTAGCTGCAATATGTCCAATTTCTTCACATGAAAAATAGATTAAAGGAGTTTTACCTTTATATTTACCTTTCCCTTTAGAGTATTTCTTTGCAAGTAGTGCTTCTACAATTTCAAGATCACTATCAGAACTTTCTTCTGATACTTCTTCACTTTTTGACTGAACTTCTTTTATTTTCTTGTTCTTCCTTAGTGAAACCTTGGCCTCAAATGCTGACTCAATATTTTTGGAATTTGGAACATAGTTGTCATAGTTGTCTAATTCAAAGGCTGTCAATCTTCCAACTAAAGCATCCAAAGTTATATTGTGGTTTGTTTCACATCTTCTTTCTTGAATAGCTGATACTCTTATTGCATAGATAGGGAGTAATGTTCTGAGTACCTTGCTTATAATAGTTTCATCAGAGATTGTTCCTCTAGAAGCTCTAATTGCACTAACACTTGCTTTGATCCTTTCAACATATTTTGCAATGTTTTCATCTTCTTTCATATTCATCTTGTCAAACTATCCTCTTAGGCTTTCTGCTTTGGCTCTTTTCACATTTGCATCACCACCATATATTTTCTTCAATGTGATCCACATTTCATATGCAGTAGTGCATTCTTTAATATCATCAAATTCTTCATAGCTGAGAGCTGATGCAATGTCTATCATCATGGTGTTATGATTCTTTTTCTCTGCAATGTCTTCAATAGTTAATGCGCCAGTAGGAACTGTGTATTCTTCATCAATGTATTTGCATCCTGAATCACCAATGGAAGCCAGATGAAGTCTCATGAGACCTTGCCATGCTGAAAAGTTATCTCTATTGAGCTTTGGAATTTATCTCTTGTAAGACATCCTGATCTTTAGCTTAGGTCCTTGAAACCCTTCCTGCAAGCACCAAAAGCTCTGATACCAATTGATGGAATATGGATGAAGTGACTGAGAGGGGGGGGGGGTGAATCAGTCAACCATAAAACACTTCACAATTATTTCTTTCCAGATCCCTTAGGATATCTTAATGAATATTATCTGTTTAACACTCGGTAAATAGATTGCAGTAACTTGGTAGATGCAGAAAGTATTAGTAAAATTATCTTTAGATATTCATCACCACTTGTATATGATTAAGATAACTATTAAGAACATAAGAGACACAGGATTTAACGTGGAAACCCAATATGGGAAAAACCACCAATGTATCTAGATATTGTTTTTCACTTTTCTGAAGTGATGCCCGGTTAGAAGCCAACCCGGTAAAAGGTTACAAAACACACTGTTAGGTGTGACCTTGTTAGAGGATTTAATCACCCTACTAGGAGTGGCCTGGTAAGAGGTCTTGAAAACAATTCAATGGAATTGTCACCTTGTTAGAGGATTTACAATATGGTTGTTAAACCAACTCGGTTAAGAGATTTAGAATTCACTGTTACAATGATAAAAAGTTAACAATGAAAATGACCTGTATAATAATGCAACTGCCTTGCTGATTACAGATCTCTGTTCTGTATAAGTGAGATCCTTCCTAATCGAATATATCTTTGCTGCTCCTCAAGGATATCTGGTCATCCTTCACAATTTCGCACACACCTTTCCTTTCTTTCTTCTATATATCTTCTTCTATATCTTTTTTTTATTTTTCACACTTGACCTTTTATTTATATGATTTTAGATTTGTCAAATCGGCATTACTTAGTATAACAGTCGGCTGAATTAAGCAAATTTTATTTGCAAAGATCCTTCAAGGGCCGACAGTGCTCGGTGACCATAATGAAATTTTCTACAATCTTTTGGAGACCGAGGGAACTCGGTAAACACTGATAATCCTTTTTCTTCGATAACCGAGTGAGCTCGATAAATGATAACTTTTCTTTGACAACTAAGTGGACTCGGTAGATGCTGATTTTTCTTTGATAACCGAGTGAACTCGGTAAACACTATTTTTAATGCCAGGAAGACCGACTGAGCTCGGTAGGTACTGATTGTTGCGGATTATGACATTGTGTGACATCAAAGACAATACATAATTTGAGTAGCAATTTTCTTAAGACAATTGTTTCCAACATAGTATTCAAATTCACATCCTCTATAGGCTCAAGAATGAGATGGTGAAAGGGAATTGAAGCATGAGGTAAAGAAATATTTTGAGAAACATGCATTTGGGCTTTAACACAATGCATGTGATGATGATCAAGAGCATGGTGGTTATGTTTATTCTTACTAGATAGTTGAGGTGGGGTAGGATCAATCATCATCAATTCCTATTCTTATTTAAGAGGAGGAACGAAAGGAACGACACTAGTAAATTATTTGTAGCTTGTTAGGGTTCTAGCCCCTTGGTTTTGGTTATTTTTTCTATAGGGTGGTTAGTGTTAGTTTTTATGTTGGTTGTAGACTATTTCTTTCCCGACTCTTTTTTATTTTGGATATTGTTTCTGGTCCCTATAAAACTAGTTTGCCTCTAATAAAAAACACACACCCTTAATGTAAAACAAAAAAAGGCAAGGTGGGCCCTTGAAAACTAAAAGCATAACGACATCTCAATAAGGAAAATTGAATGGATACTAGAAAGAAAGAAAGCATTACCATCAAACCCATCACTACAAAATATACAACACAAGGATAACCATCAAGAAACTTAAAAAGAAAGCCTTTTCTCTCATACAATTGTTGCTTTGAATAACACAAAATTAATTTTTATCAGCGAAAGGCTCCATCATCCTTTCATAACCTCGGATTTTTTCCAAACTTTGTTTGGAAGTTTATACATAACTAAGTTTTCCATTATGTAGTTAAAATCTATGAGACTGGAAGTCCTAGCTTATTCTTGGTTTAGCTTGGCTTGGAATTAATTGTTTGGTTCCCATTAGTTAGAATTAGCAATAAGTTAGTTTTGGTTTTTGTAACATATCATGATATACACGATTATTTGTTACTACATGAAGGAAGAAAAGATAGAGTCATTCAATATGGCTGTTGTGTTATTTTTGCACACCCATTATTACTTGCAGTAACACTAGATATCTGTATGGTAATTGAGGATGATTTCTCATAAATTATTAGGTAAAGTATTTTAGATCATAATACACTTTTAACAATTTTTAATAGTAAAAATATTAACATCTAATATCTATTGGACAACTCTTTTTGTCTAACTAATTTTTGCAATTGGTTAAAAATATTTGACTACACTTTTGTGTGTATGTCTATGTTATTTTGAATTTGTAACCCCATCTTATTATTAAAAAATAAGGAAAACAAGAATGGATAGTTTCATTAATAAGTAGTACAGGTTTACAATAATAAAACTGAGAATGATCACCATGAAATATATTATATACGTTTATAAATTATGTTATAAAAAAGATAAGTACATTTTAATTTTTAATAATTTGATTTTTAAAATTTTAATGTTTTTGAATTCTGAAGTGAAAACTAGATGTATTTCATTTTTATGTGCTAGCTTTTTGAATTGGGTTATGTATTTTTTTTTGTGTAATGGGAAGGGCTAAAGTTGTAGATCAATCAAACATTTGCTTAAATTATTTATTTTTAATTTAAACAAAAAAATTATTATAATAGGAGAAAATCTATTTTTAATTATTGGATATTTATGTTTTATATATAAAAATAGTTGTTATATGCTAAAAATTATATATGTGTGTGTGTGTGTTGGGGGTCTATTACTATATATACAAATCTCAAGGGAACATGCCTACAAAAGATAAGTACTAACATTTATAGCTATGTTTAGGGTGAAGTCTTTAGATGGTTTCTATATTGAATGCACTTTTACTTTTGACATAACCAAATGTTCCACATCAACAATACAATGTGATCCCTACTTCTGGCAGATTTCAAATTAGTCTTTAACTTTTCTTCTCCTCTTCTATTATGTGTATCATGGAAACAAATAAATCCTAGCTAATACTACCTCTGTGACTTCATTGATTAGCACCTATGAAGAGCATAGAAAATAATTGAAAAGACCCTAACTATGCATGCAACTGCATGCTTAGCAATTTTAGCTCCTTTTAATTGTGTAAAAATGGAATAACTTCCATCGTTGATCCTTTCGTAGATGCTAGAATATTAATGCATAAATCGCCTATTAGAGGGAAGCCTAGGTGGGAGGATTTTATTTGAGCACACGGTCTTCTCCCTTGACCAAGAATTTTTGAGAGGAAATATAAATATATTTAAATGAGAGAGAGAGAGAGAGAGAGAGTTTTGAAGTTTGTTTTAAAAATATAGGTTGTCCATTTCATATAAGAAATGATAGTTAGAGTGATAGGTAGACAGAGAAGGGGAAAGAGATAGAGGAGGAGGATGAATAGAAAATGTAGAAGTATTTGGTCATAAATTTATTAGGCTTGACTATCAATAGACAGAAATATTTTTAAAGGGATTTCTATCCTCTTCTTATGTGTGAAAATTTATGACTCACAAGTACTTGCACTATAAATATGTAAGTGGATTATAATCATGGGGCTAGAGATTCTTCATACAGAACATGCTATACAAGGAAATCAAAAATCTTTAGATGTAGGATGTGTACATGAAAAAGTGTTAGATATAGTAGTGCCCACCATGTTGATTTCTGTTAAAAGCTTGAACTCGTACTAGCTGAGATCGCTTATAAAAGTTCATGTAACTATGAAAAAGGAGATGCGCCAATTTTAGAAATGATCAAGTCAGTAGACACTTCTCACACTATTATTGATGTTACACTATGCGGGGCACCAATTGAATGAGAAGGTGGAGATCTCCAGTAAAGGTATTACCTCCAAGAAACTACAATGCTTGTTATTAAGAGTGAGTGTGTGTCTGAATTTAATGGTAAATTCGTAAGTACATCAAGCATGACAACTTTTTTAATAGACCCTGTCATAGAGGAAACTAGACAATTGAAGAATGGATTCAGGGATAATCGAGAGAATCATAGAGAAGTAATACGTTTTTGGCAAGTTGTGGGGAGAAATCTATATCTTGAGTTCTATTATCCTTATACACATGTATTGATTAGAATGCAACATTGCCATGTAAATTACCATTGTGGCATGTTTTTACAATACTATTACCTCTTTACTTTTTTCCAGATATTTCTTCTAAATGAGTTGATTAATGAGAGATCAATCTTCCTCAATTAAAATAGAATAAATATATACACACAGAATCCAGGGAACAAATATATATGTACACTATTCAAGTTTTCTCTTTGTTAATTCTTAGAAATAGGATTGATAATTAACATAAACCAGCGATCTCCCATAGTGCCATTACTTTTCAACATATATATAAAGAAGTCCTATTAATATTACAAGAAATATTTGAGAATTTTCTCATAATACAGTGATTGTTGGGAGCCCTTGTAATAGGGAGGTGCAAAGTTAGAATCCCTGAAATGGCACAATGATGTATGCTAGGCATGAGAGTTAGAAGAAATCTATGTTCATAATTAGTATATGGTTCAAACGAGACTTGAGTCAAAATGAATAGTCTTTCACCACAATTGTTCACGGGAGTTGAAAGGAATCGTAGATGGAGATGGAGATTGAAGGTAGAGAAGGAGGTGAATGTTGTTCCAGATGTTTGACCCTCACTTGGGCTTGGAGTGCTCACGGTCCCTATGTCAGTCCCATGATGGGTGTGTGTTGTTGCACCCCTCAGGCTTGATGTCCCGACTGGGCTTTCGTGCTTGCGGATTTCAGCTAGTGGAGTCAAATGGGGATGATCAGTCCCCCTAGATTTTTGGCCTCACTGGTTCATAGCTCTAGTCAAAAGTGAATATTACCGATTAAAAAAAATATTACAAGAAATCTTTCTACATTACCAAAAAACAATGACATCATTTATTAGATATAACACTATCAGCATAACCCTTGCACCCTTCAAAGTTGCAAGTGCTAGTTATATAACAATAATACAGAAATAGTAAATAAGTAGAGGAAATGTATGTTTATCAATAAGGATAATAATGTTTTTTAAGAATGTTAAAATCACAAGTGAAATCTATTAAAGATGATAATATATTATATTTTAAATATGTAATATCTTATTATAGGACATATTTTTTATATATTAATTTGTTTTAAAATAAAGGTACTTATAAACATAAAATCACATATATTACTATTTTTTAACTTTATTTTTTGTTGAAAAACTATTTGTAATAGAAATAGTGCTTTTTCTCTACATGATAAAAACTATAAATTATTTTACAATTGTGTTAAATTCAATTGACTACACATGAGATCTTAAAAAATTAGCATCAATAAAAATGATAAAAATATATCTAGACTATACTTAACCATCATATGTATCTTTTTCACAAAATAAATTGGAGAAATACTTTTATGTAGCTCAAATTGTGTTGGCCATACATATGCATGTTTTCATCCAAAACATATGATTTCAAGAAACTCACTTCTGTTCAACCCATATAAAACTAACATATATAATATGCATATTAGAATAAAATTACGTATTTGAGAATAAACAAAATCGTAAGTTTTCTTGTTAATATTTTATGTATATATGATTCAATGTTTAATTCTATAATGAAAAATATTGATTTTTTTTAAAGAAGAAAGACTTCCATTTTTTATTAAAAGGTGGATCCAATTTCTCACATTTACACTTTCTCTATGAAACTGAAGGTCAATCTACCTAAGAAACAAGACACAAAATGACCTACCAACATAATTATTGACAACTAACAAAATGGCTTTGTTACTAATACTTTAGTTGACTGTTGATTTTTTACATTTTAAAATTCTTCATGTATCGACTATTAAATAGTCTTAAATTGAATTTATGGAATCTTTAAGTATGTTAAACATAATGATCACTATTAAAATAACTATCATATTGTTAGTGGCTACAGGGTATGTGCAGGATCATGGTATACCAAACTATGCCCTTAAGTGGCAATGAAAAATTAGAAAATTAGGGTTAGTCAACTTGACGTAAAAAGTTGAACATCTTATCAACCTTATGTGAAAAAGTTGTAAGAATAGAATCTATATAAAATTGAATGAAGTCTCTAAACTACTAGCTCTTATCTGAAAAAAAATTAATCTAATTGTTCAAAATTTTAGATTTTAATGCAGTAGTACAAAAATTTTAAGAAAATGATAAAAAGTACGAATATGTTTGACCACCTTAATCACAATCAAATGATGACATATTTTCACAAGATTCTAGATATAAGTAGCAGACTCGTGCTCATATGTGATGCATATTTTTGTGTAATTTTCTCTAAAATAAATAATTAATTATGAATTTTATGCTACAACTTATTCAGAATAAAAAAACTCTCGTGTCTGACCACCTTAACTAATTCTAAACTTTACAAAATTGAAAACTTTATTTTTTCTTATAGTAGGAGAAGCATAGAATGTGACACATATTTTAGATTTCAAAAAGGTTAAATGATTTGAAAGTTATAGTTGTTTTTTAATTAGTATGTCAATTAGGACTTTAATGATAACTCAATTTTAAAAAAGTAATAATTACTTCCTGAACTTGAAATTTGACAGCAATTATATTGATGGAAAGATAATAATGTCTTAAGAAACCCTTTTCATTTCATCAATTTCAGGTGAAAAAAAGGTCGTCGGGTACATGGTTGAAGTTTGGAGATCAAAGAAAATCTAGTGAACATGTCTTTTGGGTTGACCATTCACGTTTGCCATTGCCCAAGGAAAATACCAATCCTAAACAAATATTCAATAATATCAAATATCTGATATCTCCTGCCCAATTAACATTTCCACTTGACTACTTTTTTCAATTTTAAGTTATATATTACAAATAGTTTTTTTATATTAATATTAAATGATAATAGAATAGCATTAATATTATATAAATTTTTATATTAGTGTTGTATTATATTATTTTTATTTATTTCTCTATTGTATAATAGTATAATATTAGTCTTAAATATTTATTAAAATAGTTATATTATATGTTCAATAATACTAAGAGAGAGAGAGAGAGAGAGAGAGAGATTTCAATAAAATTTGAGCAGGAGATTTCAGATATCCAATATTTTTAGATATTTGATTGTTTTTACTAGCATTGAAAAGAAAAAGTTTATTCTTTGGGTCCCTCAATCCAAGAAGCACATTTTTCTGTACAGAATCACAGGATTGCAGCTACATAGAAGACAAAGAATCACTTTTCCCCCTTCTTGGTTGGAATTTCTCTATTATCAAAAGTTTTTGCATCACCTTTTTGGTCTCACTATGGGGAGTAGTAGTCATCGAAAGCATAAATAAAAGAGGAAACTCACAAATGAAGAGATTGAAGTGTATGGAGAAATGGATAGGGTTGCCCATCAGAACAAGAGACAAAGTATGTTAAATATTAATAAAGTTATGGGCATAGGCCCACCCTTAAATGTGGTTTCAAGTGAAGAAGAACATGAATTTGAAATGATTTGTGACAATAATATTGAAAATGAGAATGTAGGGATTGAAGATGAAAATGTAGGTTTTGAAAATGAACATGTAGATGTGGACAATGGAAGTGTGGGCATTGACAATGACAATCCACCGATTGAATATGAAGGAATTGACGATGATAATGGTACACAAGAACCAAATCAACGTAACACATCTCCAAATTATATGAGAAATGAAGTCCCTTTGGAGTAAGAAAGACAAACTTCAAAATTGAGACCTTCAAGAATAACAAAATGGTTACTTGAAATTGATGAGAAAATAATGAGAAAATTCCAAGGCAAGAGATCAAAAAGAACCATTCGGTTGTGGGTTTCAAAACTTTTTGGTCAATTTTTTAGCCACAAGATGTTGGGTTAGAAATGTGAATTATTTGTGCAATTGTTAAAGATGCAGAAGATGAGATGTATACTAGTCAAATTGAAGATTAGTGTGAACAAGAAAAAGGAGAGGAATGCTATTATTGTGAGAAATATTTTTAGTGCTCTCAATTCCATTGGGAAGACTACCAAGGAAAAAGATAAAAGAGCCGCTAGGAGGGTTATTACAACCTCCTTAATAAGTCATCATTTTAGAAAGGCTCATTTGATGTGACAAACTTGTGTTGAATTGAACCTAAGTCATAAAACTTTGGATAGAGCACTTACAAGAAGAGAAAGACTTGATGATCCTCTTCAAAATGATACATGGGCTTATGTTGGGAGAATTTTGAGTTGTGATAAGAAGCTTATCGATGGTATGAAGGATCAAATTCAACTATTTTGGCAATCTAACTCAAGAGTGTCACCAAATGTGAAGGATGTCTTGAAGTTGAGAATGTGCATTTGAGACCACACCACACATCCCAAACATTATTTGGAGGTGAGTCTTGAACAATGTTGTTAAAAAAAATTTGTGAGACACATCCAACATTGCAAATATCACAAAGATATTTTGAAGCCCTCAAGCATTTTTTTTGTGTGCCTCTTAAGATTCAAAATATTTGTTGTTGAAAATATCATGTGGAGTTTTCAATGCACCATGAACTATTACGATCTCTTCATTCTAATTTGCATACTAGTGAAATGTTGGAGGAGTGTAGTGCAAGTTCTCTTCCAAAATCATCAAGATACTTGCTAGATCATTTTTTATGTCCTAGAGATGATGGATGTTTCTTTTATAGAAAAGATTTCTTAAATGACAAGTGCTTAGAGTGTGGTGGGCTAGTGAAGTTTGTTGAATGTTTTTATGAGGGTTGTGAACACGATTTTGGAAAGGCAATTGTCCAAAAAAAGGTATATGAAACCACTAAATATACATTGAAAGGCAGAGGTGAAGGCTCTAGATGTGAGTTGGTTACAAAAGAATGCAATGTAGCTGATTTTATTTCAGATTTCAGGAAGAATTTTTTTTATAAGTATGCAAGGCATAGTCATAGGTCTCAATGGTTGGATCAACATTTCAGGATGTGTACGGACACTTTCCAAATTGGCACTATTATATCAGTTTTTCACTTTACAGAGAACTATACATTGCAGCCCCAAAATGAGTTGCAAGCCTAATATTACAATTCTATTCAGGTTTCTATTTTTGTGCACATAACATATAGACATTCCCCTGATAGTATAGAAGATGACTAGAAGATAATCAGAGAGTACCATTTTTATATGAGCGATGATAGATCTCACTCTCATGAGTATGTCCAACATTGCTTTGAGAATTATTTTTAGTGGGTGCGGAAAAATAATATTGCTATGGATAGACATCTCATTTGGTCTAAAAACTGCATAGGGGTATATGCACAAAGATGGGGGACCAAAATGGTGCCACTTTCCTTTTTGGCCCCCAAATGTCCATAGTGTGTACACACTAAAGCGCATGTACCCTATAGGGTGCACACACTATGGCTTGGGTTTCCCAAGCCTTAGGCTTGGGCAATTCAAAACATAGCATGTGTGCCCTATAAGGCACAGGCGCTATGCAAAAATCTAACATGTATGCACCCTATGAAAAAATTAGAAAGGTGTAACATGCAAAGTCTTGCATAGTGCTAGTGCACTATAGTGTGTGCACCCTTTGGAAGAAACAAAAAATGGTGAAAAAATTAGAAAAGTGTAACATGCAAAGTTTTGCATAGCGCTAGCGCGCTATAGCGTGTGCGCCCTTTGCAAGAAACAAAAAAGTGGTGAAAAAATTAGAAAAGTGTAACATGCAAAGTATAGCTTGTGTGCCCTTTGCAAGAAACAAAAAGGTGGTGTGTGTGTGTGTGTGTGTGTGTGTGTGTGTGTGTGAGAGAGAGAGAGAGAGAGAGAGGAAATAAGGGATAAGAGAGAGAGAGAGAGAGAGACTCTCTCTCTCATCCTCTCACTTTGACTGTTTCTCATCACTATTTAAATCTATGACTTAAATAGGGTGCACACCCTATGGAAGTCATAGATTTAAATAGTGCACTCGCCCTATAGGGTGAGCACACTATTGAAATCTGTGACTTCCATAGGGCACACGCCCTATGGAAGTCATAAATTTGAATAGCAATAGCACACTTTGTAATGCACCAAGCCTAAGGCTTGGAGGATTCAAATAACCCTGAGATGTATTTTCTAGTAGACATACAAAAAATCCACATCTTTTCTTGTGTGCTCCTCATTAGGTTTACTTGTGGTTCAATAACATCAAAATCAGATGATGTGATATTGTAGATCTCTCTGTTAGCTATCTAACCCTATAATTTATTTTGAATTCTGATTATGTTAAGCTTTTGATCTCTAATTTCTTTTGTATGTATGTCTGATTTTTCTCAAAAACCAACATGTAGTATTTCGGGCATAGATTTTGCCTCATTCGTCGAGTTTTGTAACAAGTTACTTTTTTAAAAACTAGACTCCACTCTACACACTTTAAAAAAAACAAAATTTGATTTTCCATTAGTTTTCAATGATTCTAGGGGAGCACATAGAAATTTCTTATTTTCAAGATGTATGCACTTCGGAAATTCATAAAAAAATATACATTCATAAACAAATTAGCAAAAAAATCTAGGATAAACTATGTGGTGTTAGCTAACTTCTCACTGGAGTGATTAAAAAAATTCAAAAAAAAAGTTAACATTTTAGGGGGAGCACACCAGACACTATGTATGTTTTTTCACAAAAAATAGGACCACTTTTTGTGTTCCCCCTTTTTGAGGGCCTTAATCTGCACCATTTTTTAAAAAAATTAGTAGTTTAGAAACTAGATTCAGAGTATTACAACTCTTGTTCTTTTCGCATCTTAAAATTTTGAGTCTAACTATCTTTAATTTCTCGTTGAAGTTCAAAGTTTGTTGATTTGAGAAAAAAAGTGGCATCTTATACCCCCTTTTTGGTCCCCCATCTTTGTGCACTTACCCATAGGTCAATTCAAAAATGATTGTATGTTTTATTGGTTATGTAGAATGCATGTAGAGAGAGGTGTACCTCATATTTAGAGTTTTTTGAGTCTGGTCATGGAAAAGGGGAACATGATGGAATAGGTGCATGTGTAAAGAGAGCGCTAGTTAAGGAGAAATTGAGGATTTCAGGTGCAAAACTCCTTGATTCTCATTCCATTGTTGATTGGTGTACTTCAACATTGTCACAAGGGGGGACTCTTGATTCAGTGGTGCACAGATTCTTTTGGTTGGTTGAGTTGGGCACAATAGGAGATAGGTTGGATTGTCAACCCATGAAGGATTCTTAAAAAATGCATTCATTTCGAAGCTCAGATGCTAGTACATGGACCATTTGGACATGAGAGTTGGCTTGTTATTGTCTGAGGTGTCTTCAGTGTGATTGGGATCAATGTGAGCCAAGTGAGTGGGTTGATACATGGGTTACACATTATCTAACTCCTTTATCTATCACAGTCTCTGTAATAAATGATGACATGGATTGTTCACTTGACTACGACCATCTTTCAGATCTTCTACAGCCGGGACATGTTTTTACATTGGTTGCACCACAAGGGAATGATGAGACATCGGATTACTTGTTAGGTGTAATGTCCCTTGTAAGATACCTTTTAAGATTTCTTCTATCTTCACAATCTAACAATTATATTTATGAATTTTTAATTTTAATTGAAGAGTCTAATTGATTTCTTGTTACGTTATGTTATGATTGCGTCTTGTATGTATTATTTTTGTAAGGATAGAATCTTTTTATAACATTAAATATATTTTCATATCCTTATGGTAGATCGTTTTCCTTTTCTTTTCTTATGATCTTGTGATTGGATTTAAAGATAAATGATTGCTATATTGATAGTTTGAAAGAAATCAATTCAATAGCCTTAAATGTCTTTGTAATAATAGTTTACAAATTTTGAAATTATATCTCCAAATAGTGATTATGATGTAACTTGTGAAATGAGAATGGGAAATAATTAGCAATGACCGCAACCCTTCTTGATACTGATGCTGATAAATTTATAGGTTCTATCTCAGATCTGTAGTTATATACTTACAGCCGATATATTCCCTTTATGCCCTTGCTTAACTTTGCAGATCCAAATCTTGGTGTATATGAGATAGACTCTTCCAGAATTCAATCG
The DNA here is from genome assembly GCA_027943335.1 of Chamaecyparis obtusa. Classification (NCBI taxonomy): domain Eukaryota; kingdom Viridiplantae; phylum Streptophyta; class Pinopsida; order Cupressales; family Cupressaceae; genus Chamaecyparis; species Chamaecyparis obtusa. The sequence goes on from BSBK01002696.1 coordinate 1,457,899, forward strand.
ATGTAATTACTTGATTGCTGATGACTTATCTTCCGTTTAAGGAATGTCCAAAGCTCATATCTTTTGTTGTTCCTTTCTTTTTCTCCCGTATATCTTCTTTCCATCAATGTTAGTCGTTGATTGTACTAATCTTCCTCTGATTCATTACTCATCCCTTGTTTGTATCTGGTTACTCCTTATGGTCTAATATTTGTCTAAACGCTGATTAATCATATGGATTTTTTACTTCAATATTTAATACGTTCCTTATGTATTCCCAAATACACTCCTTTAGATGCTTGAAAAATATTCCTGGAACGCACACTTCCAAATCTCCCCCCCTCCTTGCTATAGATATCGTTCTCTTCATATATTCCTTTGGACGAAAGGTCACACCCTTTTCTGCAATGAGACACGTCCATTTCCCCCTCCATTTCATAACATGTTCAATTAGTGCAGACGTGTAATGCTAGGTTGTCCGCCTATGTGTCTCCTCTTCCCATAGACCATCGACCACCCATTTGCAATGACTCTATATCTTCGATCACCTATTTTGAACCTGGTGAAAGTGGCAGAGGATGACATCAAACTCTTCTGATCATTATTATTTTTGTTATGTGATTAGAGGACCGTTCTATGCCTGGATAATTCATCGACTCCCTATAATTACTGACTTTTCCACAATCCATTATTATCACCATCCCTTCTTATGATATTGATTACTTCTTATTATAAGGTATTATGATTCATTTATTTATTTTTATTATTATTAAGTTCTATTTCAATTCTCTAATATTATTATTTATTATTATATAAATAACTTATTAATGTATTTTTTCAATAATTACTGAATTAATATTGTTATATTATATTATTATTTTTTAATTATTTTATTTTATTTACGGGGATTGAATATATTAATTGTTATTATTTATTTTATTATGTTGTATTAAAATACTATGTTTTATACTTTATTCAATTATTTATACTTTAATAATATTTATTTATTTATATTATGATTATATTATAATATTTATTTATTTGTCTATTTTCTAATAAAATATTATTATTTAACGATTATTTATTAGTAAATCCTATCTCAAAATGGGAACATTACAGTCCGCCCTTCCTAAAATTGCTTGTCCTCAAGAAATGCCAACCTTAGGTGCAAGTGGTGTCCTGCTGCATAACTTCAATCCAATGACCCTGAAATGATAAGTTCAATTGAGGTTAGAGTTGCAAATTATTTACAAACATAAACTTATCAAATCTAAAGATTATAATATTCAATTTAAAATACTAAGAATAATTCAAAGATAGAACTTATCTCTATTTATGGTAGCACTTATGTTCTCCTCTATTATGTGTTGCTTTTCTCTTGGATGAGTAATCCTTCAAAGATGTAGAATTTTTGTCTTCATTCCTTTCTAAGAATGCTTTGATTTTCTTTGACACTCACTAAGAATGTCTTGGATCTTGGCACTCACTAAGAATGGGTTGATCTGATTTGACACTCACTAAGAATGTCCCCAACACTCACTAAGATTGCCATGACACTTACTAAGAATGTCCTTTCTTCTTGACACTCACTAAGAACGGCTTGATCTAGTTTGACACTCACTAAGAATGTCCTCATTTCTTGACACTCGCTAAGAATGTCCTAGATCTTGGCACTCACTAAGAATGCCTTGATCTAGTTTGACACTCACTAAGAATGTCCTCGGCGCTCACTAAGAATGCCCTTGATTCTTGACACTTACTATGAATGTTTGGATGTCTTAATGCTAGGTGTTTCTTCAACATCCACTCCTCCTATTTTATGTACTTGTCCTTTTTTGCATTGATGATTCTATCTCCATGGTTCTTTACATTTGAAACATAAACTCTGCTTTATGAATTCATCCCTTACTTGGCATTGATGCCATGTACTCCATTGTTTATTGCATACATAACATTTTTTTCCTCTATTATCCTTTCTTGAATCTTAATACTTGTGTGATGTCTTGGTTGAGAAGTTCTTCGACGTTTCTTTTGAAGAATTTGATTCAACCTTCTTAGCCTTTTGTATTTCTTCTTCTAGTGTTTGAGGTTCTAGAGGGTTTACTATATCTTTGATGGAGTCCTTAAGCCCCTCACTAAACATATAAATGACTCTCCTTTGGGATAGATCTGAAACCATAATGGATAGACTGTGCCATTAACTTTGGGTGGGCTGGTAAATGCTAGTGACAACCCTATTTTGACCACAGAGCTACTAGAATGTTCATGACCATATCAGACAAAAGTGTCCCCAAGGTGCACTAAGCATGATTGGACAACAATCTTTCGATGCTTGTATCTCAGACCCCGTGAGAGGTATTGGTGAACTATGAGATTCTAAAGGACCATGTTTGTAAGGCCTACAATAACCTCTCTCCATTCTGGGAGATTTGATTTTTTTAAATTTTGCATTCAAATCTCGCTTGATGCCAAAACTTACAGTGAGGGTCAGTTGAAAGTTGCACCACTGTGTTTCTTCCAAACCGTTTGTCCTGGCACCAAATGGACTACATCATTAGCTCTAGTTGGGTAGTTAAATACTAATGACAACCCTGTTTTGACCATAGAGTCATTAGAATGTTCATGAACATGTTGAACCAAAGTGCCCCCATGGTGCACTAAGCACAATTGGCGAACAATCTTTTGAGGCTTGTACCTCGAACCCCAAGAGAGGTATCATAAAACCACGAGATGCTACAACACTATATTTTTGAGGCTTACAATATCTTTTCTCCATTCTGGGAGATTCAAATTTGTTTGAATTTGGCACGCCAGTCTCACTTGATGCCAAAACTTGTAGTGAGGGTTAGTTGAAAGTTGCACCATTGGGTTTCTTCCAAACTATTCATCCTGGCACTGAATGGACTATGCCATTAGCTCTGGTTGGGTGGGTAAACACTAGTGACAACCCTATTTTGACCACAGAGTCACTAGAATGTTCATGACCATGCCAGACCAAAGTGTCCCCAAGATACACTAAGCATGATTGGGAAATGATCTTTTGAGTCTCGTATATTAGACCCCATGAGAGGTATTGGAAAACTATGAGATGCTACAATACCATGTTTCTGAGGCATACAATAACCTCTCTCTATTCTGGGAGATTCAAAATTGTTTGAATTTGGCACACTAGTCTCGCTTTGCGCCAAAACTTGCAGTGAGGGTCAGTTGAAAGTTGCACCACTGAGTTTCTTCCAAACCATTCATCCTAGCACCAAATAGACTACGCCATTAGCTCCTATTGGGTGGGTAAATACTAGTGAAAACCACTTTTTGACCATAGAGTCACTAGAACGTTCATGACCATGCCGAACCAAAGTGTCCCCAAGGTGCACTAAGCACAATTAGCCAGCGATCTTATGAGGCTCATATATTGGACCCCGTGAGAGGTATTGCCGAACTATGAGATGCTACAGGACTGTGTTTCTGAGACCTACGATAACCTCTCTCCATTCTGGGAGATTCAAATATTTTTGAATTTGGCACACTAGTCTCGCTTGATGCAAAAACTTGCAGTGAGGGTCAGTTGAAAGTTGCACCACTGAATTTCTTCCAAATTGTTCATCTTGGCAGTGAATGGATTGCACCATTAGCTCTCTTAGGTGGGTAAATGCTAATGAAAACCATTTTTTGACCATAGAGTCACTAGAACATTTGCAAACATGCTAGACCAAAGTGTCCCCAAGGTGCATTAAGCACCATTGCATATGTTGGTGAGCATTCTAGTATGTCAAGAGGCAAAGTGGGACCATTCCTAGGGTAAACAAACCCAACCGGATGTGATGGAAGCATCGATTTATGCCCACAATGGACATATGTTTCTTCTCCAAGGGAGATGGGAACATGACCATAAAAGGGTCACTGATAAATGTAAAGAGACCAAGGATGGTCATTTGAATGCATTGTAGAATAAGTTTGTGATTTGAAATGGAGTAAATTGATTGTCTATTGTCTTGTTATCACTTCCATGTCTTTATTGCATCATTTCATTGGCATTTGAAGGAAAGGAATTAACTAGTGTCTTGTACAATAGTGTTTGGTTACAGGGATATGCTGGATATATGGTAGTGGAGACACCAAAAATGGTGGTAAAAATTGATTGAAGGTACATGAAGCAACACCAGTCATTATTTCAAGAATATACTCCAATGGATCAGTATATTTTTTGATGGATCTATGCTATTTGGGTCCATAGGGATGTGTTAGATCCATTGGGGGGATCTAGAGAGATTTACAAGAGTCTTTTTGAACAAGCTCTGGCATAGAGACTCTAGAAAGGAGGGTTTGGTTCCTAGAATGATAGGTCATTGTTTTCTCAATAACAGTTTGACAAAATCTTGATGTAGAAGCATCATTCCATGAATGTGCTTACTGATTCTCATGGAATGGTGTGTCTTTGACATGTATAATAGAGTTCTAACATGATACATTGTAGAAGAGTTCATTTGACAAGGTGATCACCAGATTTGTGTAGTGAACTTTGAAGGATTTGCTTGGTTAAGAGCATCAAGTACACATGAATACAATGTAGCACATAAATTTTGAATTAACTTAGATGATGAATTACACATGTGAACACACATAGCACATAAAGCATACACATAAATTTTCTTAAGTCACAAAGCATACATGTAGCACATAGATTATAAAGCATACACATGAATTCACTTAAGTTATGCACGTAGCCCATACACATGAATTTAGGTTATGAATAATGTACTTGAATATACATTAATATACTTAAGGCATAATTCCTACACATGAGTACATACACACAAGCACATTTACATACTAACAATGACAAAATAAAAAAATAATTAACAAATTGGATCAAAATCAAGTTTCATATATATCAAAATAAACAATAATTCTATACATATTTACAAAATAAAGATATCTAGATACAATGTGTCATGCGCCATCTCAAAATGTGTCATATGACATCTCAAAATAAGATGTTCAACTACAAATATTTCTAGGAAATCCTATTCTACTGGTGGATCATCAAAATGCTCTTTGAAGTACTCTTTGGCTCTGATGGATCCTGTATTCAAACACAAAAGTGAAACCCCAAGTTAGATAACTTAATTTATATGGTTTCTACAAATAAAAAATAAAAATTCAAAATTATAGTCAACAATAATAAATAAATAAAACTAAAATTGAACTCTCATGTACCTTGCCTCTTTGTCTCCTCACGCGGACAAGAGACCTTTAATATATCTCCTTGGTAGCAAAGGGACAATGCCACCAATGTCGACTCTGACCTATATATGTTTTCAAATATGAGATTGATCTATGAGTTATACTATTTAATATTAAATCCTTGGTAGCAAATATATATTTACAAAATAACTGAATTAACATTAAAACTTACCTGTGTTGAACTTTCTTTAGGAAATGTCTGTTGAGTCATCAGTGATACAAACCCTTGGTGTTCTACCTCCCTCAAACTAGGGGTGACCTACAAAAATCAAACATATACTTCATACAATCATGACTTGATCATATTATACATACTTGATAGTAAAATACACACAAATAAATTTTGAAATATATGTACCATTGGGCTATCACTACGAATTGAAATGCCTATGACTCTATCTTCGCGAAAGGGTCTCATGAAATCATTAGGAACCACCCTCTGTCAAATAAACCATGTAAATTAAAAATGAGTACACGCAACTAACAAGTATACATGTATGCATAAATAATCTAAATTACTTAATTACCTTCCCCTTGTCAACGCCTAAGGCTTGAATCCCCTCACATTTCCCCCAAATGGAAACTGGTGACACTTGTATCAGTATGTAATAAGATGATCATAAAAATTAGAAAACACATGTACATATACTATTATAATAAAAGGAAACCAATGACTACATTAAAATATATGTACCGTGGAAGTGTCAAGGCCAAATGATGTGGTAGAAAGTGTGGATCCCTCCACCTATGCCATCTCCTCCTCTATCATCAACTGAACATAAATCTAACACAAAAAATATAAGTGGAAAATCAGTATAAGAAAATTCTACTAAAAATAAAAATGTTTAAAATTAAATACAATGTAAAAAGTGAACTATTTACCCTTACCATAACAATAGGAGTCCATGGATCTCTATGCCTCTGATGCACATCTTCAAGAGGTGCTTCAATGCCTGTAATGTGCTATGTAGTATCATCCACCTTGAAGACGTAGTTATATGCATCACTATCATTCAGAGGACCTAAGCATAGATTCTTGCACAAAATGCAAGTGTGGGGTATAGAAACATGTGAGCTCATGGAGGATGTGGAAGGGTCAAAAGCATCAACATGAGGAGGCAATAATTATGCACTCTGCGTAACCAGTAGATCACTCAAGGTGTGAATGGCTTGAATAGTCTGTGAGCTAGCCTCAGCAATAATATCAGGATGTTGCACTGTAGGAGGTGGTGAAATCTCGGGAGGGGGGAAATATGTGTGAGATTTCACCCGGTGTGCCCATGGCCTGTCCCTAGGGGCACCTAAGCCTACACCCTAGTTCGGTCTCATAATCCAATAATTTACCTTGTGATCGAGCACAAATTCAGCATACATTTTTTTAATAAAATAAATTGGGACATCCAAATTGTTGTGAGGTGGTCTATCAAAAACCATCCACCAATGGTCCCAAAAGTTGTCATGTATTGCATCATTTGTGCACCATTTAATTGACAACTTTGGTTTTTAGGGTCCACTTTTAAACCAGTTTTAGGATCCACAAAAAAATTACATATGTCATGTTTTGTTATATTTAGGGTCATAACTTGATCATAGTCAAGCACATCATCAAACTGGGCGTGCATGGAATCGCGCCAAAGAAGTGCAACATTATGTTGTTCTGTAAGTTTCTCCATGTTTTTAATAATGGAGTTCAACATGGAAAACATGGGGCACAATGTGGGGATATTGGCATATGTGGTTTGATATCCTCTAAGCTGGTTTAGATTGTCTCCTATGAGATCCTCTAAACATCAAGGGTTTGAGACTGGTTTCTAAAAGTGGAGGATTGTTTGGAGGTGGTTATGGATTATTTATGGGATCATTGGGGGGGTTTTCTGATTTATTTGAGCCCATGTCTGATTACAATTAAATCCCAAATAGAGAATTATAATCAATTAAAAAAAATGACAAAGAATCTCATTTAAACCCTAGTTTTTATATAAAAATTTACAAATTTCAATTAAAAAATAATAAAAGAAATAAAAACTTAAAAATTTAACTTACCTGTTGTTGTTGAGAAAATGGGATATGAGAATCAATTGGATATCTGAAACCCAGAGTTGTGTTGAATTTTTTCACAATGAAAACATTAAACGCGGCTGCAGGTTAGAAATATAATTTTCTGCAAAAATCAGATATCCGATACTATCGGATATCTGATATTATCGGATATCTGATTAGGTTTGTGCTTTGGCTTTTGGCTTGGTCAGGTGTACTAACACCCATGCCTACTAAAAATTTAACAAACTTTTTAGTGCGGTTTTAGATGAGTGAAAAGTTTATTTTTTCACATCGCTACTTTTTGGCATACCATGATCTTGCGCATACCCTACAATAAAATGGCTAAACAAGGCACCCACAACTTCATCATCGCTATTGCACCTCGACCCAATAGATCTTGTTGTTTTATCCCAAGCCATTAGATCTTTTATTTTATCTATAGAAATTATATGTTATTAGTTTATCCCAAGGCCTTCAAAACCATTAGAGCTCTATCAATTTATCCTAATCTATCTAAATATCTCCTTTTAAACTAGTTTGATAATTAGTTTCCACATAGAAAACTTGTAACATCTACACGGACTTTTAGGTCAACAATCAAGTAGTTAAGCATAGGAATGTAAGTTCTCAAATTGATTCTCAAGTGTGAAAGTTGTATTAGATGCAATCTATTGAGTTTTAATTAAATTAAAATGGTGGGCCCATTGATTTATTTTGGTATTAAAGTATTATTATGTCCTTAAAAGTGTTTAAAGGATATGTGTCATGTTAGGAGTGATATGAGTAAATGTTATGATTATAATCTTTTCATTCACTAGTTGATCTTGTACCAAATCAATGTTATTTTTTGTGTTGTTTAATTCATAGATTATTTAATGGGGGACTTAAATCTTTAAGATTAAATGAAAAATCTAATTTTGAACACTTTAGCTTCCATAATTTTTCTAGTATGACTAATCTCATGTAAAATGATCTTAGACCATTGCCTCTTATGAACTTACTAAAAAAAAATGTGTGTAGCTATTAAACTAACATTTTATAGCATTAAAACACTAATCTTGCAATGAAATTAGACAATTGAAATTGTAACAAATTTAAGTTATAAAAAGAATTTTTCTATAATATGCTATATTATATTTTAACTGACCAATATAAAAAATTAATATTTATAATCTTATTGTTCATAAACAATTGTATTGATAGTTAAATGGCAGCAAAAAATAGAAATGCTATACTTATTTCTTATACAAGGATAATACATAATTAAAATGAGAACTTCAATCTTTATATCTAGTACCACCTACAAAGTGAAGTCCTAATATGCACCATTATAACCTTCATCCACTAATTCTGCATCCATCCATCCATTAGTGCACCACTGTTAATTTAATTGTAACAAAAAATTAACTCATACCTAATTTTTGATAAAAGCATAATAAATATTTAAAATAAAAACATATCAAAATATTAATCAAACAACCTTAAAAACTAAAAAACAATCCTTGTGAAAACAATAAAGCAATTATTTTAATTAAAATGAATGGCAATTGTTTATTGATTATAATTCCATCTTTCACACTAGCTTATAATAATAAAGTACAATACCAACTGTGGGTAAGTGTCCAGTATATCTTTCTGGATTGGTGACATGATCTAATAGTCCCCTATGAGATCCTAGTGGTTTCTTGGACAGATGCAACTTTTAAGAGAAATGACCAGCTCAACTTCCTTCACTAACATATAACTATACCCAAATTCAGGTGCATACTACCAATAGTCTATTCATATGCCATGAAACCATTTTATTCCCAAATATCCAATGTTCCTAAATCCACAAACTCTTTCACTGAAGAACAACCATCAATGCCTAACAAATCATCCATTATTAACTCTTCTCCTTCAGCTTCAAACCAATAATAACCACAGGTCTCAAGCAACTCGTCCCGCGCCTCGTCACAAACCAGAAAACCCAGCTGCCCATCATCATCTTTAGCCTCTTTATAACACGCACACTGGACTCCAAGATTCAAGTGATACGGATCTGATATTCTTGAACTACTAGTAGACATAGAAAAGGCAGAATCACTCTGCAAACAGCAAGAATTAGTGGCGACAGTTGCAAGGAATAACAAGCATTTGGGCAGCATAATCTCCGTCTCCAAGCTCTTCATTACATTGTTTATCAACTCTTCTTTGCCCACAAGACTTTTGAGATCTTCTTCCTCATCACCAGCATCAAAATTCTCCACGTGGTGTTCTAATAAAGCCAGAATTCGGTTCCTCTGGAGAACTATACTATTTTCAAACCCTAACCCTAATTTACATTCATTAGAGTACTCTCCAATAAACTTGGGTTGTCTCGCATTGCAGTCCATCGTAAAAGCTTACATTTAAGGCAAATATGAGGACTGGCACATATATATAATTAGATGCCCATGAAGTTGGGCAGCTGGAAGGATGTGAGATTTCATCACACTGATTAGATAAAGAAGAATTGGTGAAATGATGAGTTGGGCATGGTAGAGTGAAGTCTTTATCAGAGCACGGAGCATTCAAACATGTTGTTTGGATGTCCTTATTCGACTTGATGGAGCGTGGCCGACAGAGATTTGATTTATCTTGCTTTTGACATCATAAAGTAGAGGAAGAAAAAAGTGGAGAATCCCAACAAACGTTCTTGTGTGGTTACAAACCTTGTGAAATGGTCTGACAGGTGCCCATCATTTCTTTCTCTTTAGCTTTGAAATTAGGGTGATGAGAGAAAAGCTTGTGTCCCTTCTGCCACAATTCACATGAGTAGTGTCAGTCATTCAGTCCAACAATGACTCAATCGCTATTCATGCCAACAGTTTTATTTTTCGCACAATGAGAAATTATTATTATTATTATTATTGTTTGTCACTTCCACATTAATAATTGAACACTTGCAAGGATTGTATATTGATCATCATTGCACTTTTCTTGAATGTAAACCTGTTGATTAATTAAGTGAACCTATGCATTTATAAGAGTAAATTATTTTATTGGATAAGTAATATTTAGATATAATAATGTATATCAATCAATGTTAGTTTAGAAAACTAATTGGTAAGGATTTATATAAATTGGAAAGGATTTATATATTTAGATTTGGTAATAATGAAGGAGATTTTTATTTATTATAGATTTTCAATGTCTATGAACATAAAAAGTATGTGATTTAGGTATGTTTGTTCTTTTGTATTTTATGTACAATTGTAACTAACTCTTGATTGATTGAAAACCACTAGTCAACTCTACATCATGTGGTTTTGATCTATAATGTATGGTCATGATCTGTTATAGTGTGTGTCTTACTCTAAGTCAACTTGCCACAAAAGATATGATATGGACTTAGGGTACTACATGTATTCCACCATTGCTACTAATAGTACACCATGCACTAGTGATTTCCTTTGTCTAAGAATATATATAGAATGTGATTTAGATATGCTTGTCGTTTGGAATTCTATGTAGAGAGTAAAAGCACAATTGAGTGTCACCTTTTGGGCTAACTTGAATCACTCGGCCTAGTTAGACTCGGTTGAGTCTAACACGACCGAGTGCACGTAGGCGCCATGCGGCGCCAAATGACATCTATGTGGCCCAATAGACTCAGTTGAGTAGGACTCAGCGGAGTCTATATGGTATTTTAAATATAAAAATACATCGCAGGCCCCTCATTTGCACATTATTTGGCTGCTCATGAGGGGCCGACCCCTAAGGGTACTTGGCCCAGTCAGACTAGGTGGCATGTCATGTTGGCAGCAAAACCTCCAAAAACACAAAAAACTAGAATTTTGCACTTCTGTTGTTCCTTTCTCTGGTCAAAATAGAAAATGTTAAAAACTAAAAGTACCATTTTCTAGATCTCAGAAGTACAATTCTGGACATATAAATTTTATATTGTTTAAGTACAAAAGGTTAAACAAATTTGCTAAAAACTACATGTAGGTATATTGAACTTTGAGAAGACATTGATTCGGAAAATATAGAAAAATATTAAATCAATTCAGAAAATATTTAAAATCATATACGACACTAGAGGAGAGAGTCCTCTTCAAGAATATATAATTTATTTGGTTTTTGGTATAGTTTTAATAGGGGGAAAAGTGATGGGAGACAAAAACTATTGATTTCAAGTAAGTTCTACTTTGAATACTTGTAACGGGTAAACTATAAATCGAAAACACTTATTTCTTTTTTCCTACACTAGATATACTTGTCATCTAAAACATATTCTGAAATTGGAGGGAAAAATAATGTTTTACTTATAATGATTTGATGGGAAGTAAACTCCCTAATTTGTAGTATTTTTTAGGATATGAAAAATAGACCTAAAAAATTTTAAAAATATATATTAATTTTTTCTTAAATTAATTTTTAAAAATTATAGGCATAAAATTCATCCTATTTTACACATTTCATTAGTTTACATCATCTTCAAATTCTCAACAGAAATGTGACTTTTATGCCCTTGAAATTTTTTAGTTTTGGTGATGTTAGCCTCTTCCTTTGTAAAAGGGTGACAACTTATTGCGCTTTTACCCTAGAGTTATACCCAACTCTTAATTGATTCTAGACCACAGTTTAATTCTATATAATGATTTATCCTACAGTTTAATTCTATATAATGATTTATCCTAATCTAGTGTAGTGTGTTTCATAATCTAGGTAAAGTCAGCTCAAAAGTGTGTGGTATGGAGTTAGGGGTACCACATATAATGCAGTGTTCTTGCCACCATAAACCAAATCACTCCTCTTGTGGGAAAAACTAGTCAAGGGAGGATTAGAAGGACAATCCTCTTTGCATGGAAGTAACTTTTCTCAAGTGACAAAAATATAATTGTGTTGTATGGAGATTAAACACCAATTACTTCATTCACTTTGTGAGGAAGGATTGACTTGTTGTGAACTATGGTATTCAAATTGTTGGTTCCCAAATCAATAGATTGGAAATCATATGAGCTTGCCTAACTCAATGTTTGGACTTTTCAACTGACTTAGCCAATGAATGAGAATGATCGATTATAATCCTCTTCCCCTGCACTTTCTAGGCTCTGTAGGATCAAGGCAAGTGTACCTATTCCTTAACCCAAACTTAGAGCTTAAGGATTTTTATAGAAGATTTTTAGTTGTAATTTGAATTAGGGCGATCTCTCAAGATGGAAATTGGGTCTTGAGGGAGATCAAATTGTATCCTTTACAATTTATAAATCACTAAACTTATCTTTAATTTGATTGTTGTATTGAGAATATGTTGAATACTTTTATGTAGTGATATCTTTTTTATTTTAAATATGTATTACTACTTCCTCCTTGTAATATTTCAAACAATGACTTTAAGAGATGATATATCGGTGCCTCCTTCAATTGGACTATAGAGACAATATCTTCTTAACCCTATGTATAACTTATACAATGTGAGATGGGAAATAAAATGTTCCTATCAACTAGTTTCTTTTGATATTTTTAATTACTTTATCATTTTATAATTAGTCTTATTGAATTTAACCCAAACTTAATGATATTAATAAGATAGACATAATCATATTTATTAAATCTAATGATCAAGTTGTAGAATAATATAAAAAATCTCCACACACAAAGATTGAAAGTACCTTTACATTTTGGAAATAAAATCACAAAGGACAAATTAATCCAAAATGATCAGATCCACAACTTCAAATTGAAGAACTTGTTGATATATATATTAATAACGAAAAGTCTTCATTATTTTCAAAAAATAACTTGTAGAAGTGTAGTGTATAAAATTAGTATTTAGATATTCTTGATTGTCCTATATCTCGATCTTGATTTCCCTTTTATAAACATAAGGGAGAACTTAAGCTTGTTACATCCGAAAGGTCACAACCTTTGGTTTGTATAAACTACAACTTAATAAACCATAAATATAAAATTATAAGATTTTTCGATAATGTTACTTTGGAGGCTCCATTTTACAATATTTGCAACCACTTTATTCTGTAAATCCTTCAATAATCCTTCTTGCTAATCTTTTGACAAATAGATCCTGCCATTAGGGAGTGTTCAGAGAATGATTTACAACCTTTTTCTATAAACCATCAGCTACATGGAACACACTTGCCAACTCTCAACTTGATAAATTGACTATCCGTAGGTTCCATTCTTTAGAGTTTTAGGAATTATACTTCCTCCCTCCATTCTCTGATAGATGTTGTACTGCAAACCCTTTCCTTCCGACCAAAGAATTTTGATGATGTAGTAGATATTTTATCATCTATCAATCGAATCCTGATGATTTGTCTTCCTCTATCTTATTTGGAATAATTATAATTTTGAAACATATGGGCCCCAGCCTTCCCTTTAGAATTTCAAGAATTCCCTTACTATATTTCCATTCCTGATCACTCTAGCATCTCGAGTATCAATTCTCCGCACTAGATTACTTAGTGTTTCTTTGAAGTTAAAACTTGCCACCAACATGTTAGTTCCTGATGATTTGTATTCCTCTATCTTCTTTGGCACAACCATAATTTTGAAATGTAGGGGCCCCAACCTTCCCTTCAAAATTTTAGGAATTCCCTTACTATGCTTCCATTCCCGATCATTCTAGCATGCTGACCATCAATTCTCTGCACTAGAGTACTTAGTGTTTCTTTAAAGTTGAAACTTTCCACCAACTTGTCAAATATCGATGATTAGTCTTCCTCTATCTTCTTCAGTAAAACTATAGTTTTGAAATGTACATGGGCCCCAACCTTCTCCTACCATAACTGATAGTAATGTTGAAAGATTGATTATCTGATGGAGCTGGTGATCAAGACCAACCACGATTCGAGGAATCCATGATGATAGTAGAAAGGTTAGATCAGTTATAGTCTTGTCATTGATGTCAAGCAATTGATTTCTAGTTTATATTATGGGGTGAACCCACAATAGTGGGTTACACTTTTTTGCCTAAACGGACACTGTACTCTAAATTTTGAATAAAACTTTTAGATTTGAATGCATATTGTCATTAAACTGTTAAGAATCGGAAGATGAAGTAAATTAGAGTCTTTTAAGATTTTCTATCTAGATTTGAAATATATTTTTTATTTTTATTTTTGAATTGATTTGATTGGTTTTTTCTTTCTCCCACAAAAATTGGTATGTTGCTAAAAATGTCATTTTCAAAGAGTTACATTGTTTTTGTAGAGCATAACTTTTTTCCTAAAATAGATATCAATGTGATTCTTTCAAAGTTAGTTTTTTAACATCCATATGGAGGGCATGCAATTGGTTTTATGACATTATCATGATTATTTCATATTTTATTAATGTTTGAAGTTGACTAAGCTGTAATTTTGACATACCTTGACTACATAGCTTATAACTTTTTGTCTATTTGTCCAATTTTATTTTTATTTTTTTTGATAGAAATATAACTTCAATACCTAGGGCATATATATTTTTTAGAATATTTTTTCTCTCATTTACTATTTTTCCATAACCATTGAACATAGACGTGGAGATACGGTGAAATATCTATGTTTAATAAAACTAAAAATACAAAGTCATAATAAAGTTAATATATATTAACATTATAATAATTGGAAAGATTTTTCTTAGTAGTACCTTCATACATACATAGGTTTTTTGAATGGATTGATTTGATCTGCCAAAAGACAAAGTTGAAGTGATTTTTATCAGCATTTTAATAGGTGTGAAGGAGACTCCATTGTAGGTATGAATGAGGAGTATATATGTTATATCAATGAATTTTTTATCTAAGAGGCTTTGAGCTAACCATTTCTAATTATTTCCTTCAAATTGAACCTCTCAAGGCTTAAATAATCATATTTTATTAAAAATGTGTCATTTCAGCAAAAATCAGCATGTCTAAAACAGTGTAACCCACTATTGTGGGGTCACCCTATGTTTCCATATCATTTGGTAATGATATAAGATGAATGACTTAAGGAGAAGAAGAAATGAGAAGTTGTGAAGTTGTAGAACTTAATTGGGCAACTGATACAGATTGGAAAATGATTAGATTATGTTGATATAATTTTTTTCTACCTAACATATGATTATATTAATTCAGTAAAGCATGGTGATGAAGATTTGACAATTCGGTAAGTTAAGCTTTTTTGGCTACCAAGATGGAAAAGTCACTCGGTAAGGTAAAGGTAAAAAGATAGGTCACTCAGTAAAGTAGAAAGGTTTAGGCACCAAGCGATGTAACCAAAATTATAATGAGGAACACCAAGCAAGGAAAAGATATTAAATAATCTAGATGGAATCGATATCTAATTATTAGCTATGATGAGTTGGATGATCACGATGATGAGGAAAGTTAGTTCTTAGAGATCTATGGTTATGAAAATCCAAGGTGAAGATCTACAGAAAGATCTAAGTGGCAAAAAGAAATGGAAAAATTTTCTAGAAAAGTTCAAGTTCCTAGGTGAAAAGGAAACATGTTACTGAGATTCAAATTCATGGTATAATGAATTGAACGGTCAAGATTTATTAAGGAAAAGCGTAATAGAAAAGATAAAGAGAAAAAATTTGTCTATATAAAGGATGATCTTGTATGGACAAATGGGTAGCAAACTGAATAGTTGAAGGGTTACCTACTATTGCAGAGAAGAAGGAACAGAGAGACTCCGAGCGAGAAAATAAGGATTTGAGGAAGTGTTTATGCCAGTGGATATTGAATAATTGAAGTGAAGATTGAAGAGCGCACATAGATTTGATTGAGGAAAGATAGTTATAAATCTACAAGTCAATTTTATTACTATTTCTTACTAGCATTTGTAACAGAAAAATATCTTAATAGAGTAGACCTAACAATCTTATAGTTAAATCCTTGAGAAAGGTAACATTCTAAAGAGTGTTTAAATCCCTCTAACAAGGCCACTTCTGACAGGGTGAAGATGCTAATAGATCTAAGGTAAATCCCTTAATCGGGTCACACCTAATAGTGTGTATTGTAATCTTTAACTAGATTGGCTCTTAATCGAGCGTACTTCAAAAGAGTATTTTCATAGTAGGTGAAAAATCCCACATTCATTTTTCCCAAAGCTGGGTTTCCACGTTAAATATCGGTGTTACATGTTGTGAATGATTTGTGTGAATGATTTACTAATTAATATAGTTTATTTATTGTTGTCAGTCAATAGTAAACTGTGTTTCTACTGAGCTTCTATTAAGGTATTCAGAGAAAATATTTTAAGGTATATGTGATTAGGGATTACTGATTCACCCCCCTCTCCGTAATCCAATAGTTGGTATCAGAGCTAAGTACTCTGAAGAGATAAGTTTAAAATAATTGAGTAAAAGATCTAAATATGTATAGGACATAAGTACCTAAGTTGAACAAGGAAAGTTTCTATACATGGAGAAGTAGAATGAGATTGTATCTATCTAGGATTAGAGATTATATTGCACTTGATTGATAATGACTACACTCCACCACCTACTAGACCTTTGATAGTTGAACAAATGAGAAAAAAGAAAGAACACAACTTGGTTATGACGGAAACTATTTATTCCCTCTCTGATGTTGAACTCAATGATATTAAGGATTGTGTTATTTCAAAAGAAATGTGTGACATACTTACACTTATCTATGGAGGATATCAACATGTACAAAAATATAAGGTCAACAGTATGAGAAGAAAGTATGATGAAATGAGGATGAAAGATGAAGAGAACATCACAGAATACAACAACCAAATCAAGGAAGTTGTTAGTGCCATTAGAGGTGCTGATAGATCGCTGACTAATGAAAATTTGGTAAATAAAATATTGATAAATCTTTCTTCTAAGTATGCTATTAGAGTATTTGCAATTCAGGAATCGAGATCTATACCAAACAATGTTGTTACTCTTGAAGCCCTAATCGGTAAGTTGACTGCATTTGAGTTAATAAATTATGATAATAGTCTACTAACCATTGAGAATCCCTTCAAGTAATCTATGAGCATTAGAACATCAAGAAGAGAAAGAGAAAATGATAGAAATTCATATGGAAATGAGTATGATATATTCTGAATGAAGAAAAAAAATAGGAGGAATTTGAAGCACTGCTATCTAACCGACTACCTAGAGGCAAAGGAAAGTATAAAGGAAAGTTACCATTGAAATGTTTCAATTTTAATAAGATTGGACATGTTGCATCTAGATGTCCTAAAAATGACAGAAATGATAAGGATGACAAGAGAGACAACTGAGACAAAAGATTCTGATACTTTAAGGACAATGGAAAGAAGTCTTTCTACCTAGCTGAGGAAGGTGTAACTAATGATGAATCTGACGATACCAAGGAAGGATATGAAGTTATCTTTGTTACAGTAAAGGAAGAATCAGATGAGGAAAATTATGAAATGAAAAATCACTTGTTTCTCATGTAAGTAAACCAGAACCTTAGATTATTGATAGTGGTTGTTCACATCATATGACTGGTGATATTGACAAGTCGGAGAACCTAGAAGAATATGATGGAGGATTTTTCAGATTTGGTAATGATGCTCCATGCCCTGTGAAAGGTAAAGGATCTATTTTGTTAAATGAGAAGATGAAATGTAATGATGCATATTGGGTTAGAGGATTGAACTATAATTTGTTAAGTGTTGCACAACTAAACAATACTGACCACTAACTGGAATTTCAAAACAAAAAATCTAAGATCTATAGTGTTGATGGAGATCTAATTGGAATTGGAGAACAATCAAGAGGTAATTTATTTTATCTTGATAGTGATGCAAATATTTTCTTATTTTTTAAAACTAAAGATGTATGGTTATGACATAAGATACTGTGTCATGTGAATTTTGATAACTTGATCAAAGTGAGTAAGAAGAGTAGAGTCAAAGGACTATTGAGATTAAGAAAACATGATAAAGCTATATGTAAAGAATATCAAGTTGGTAAGATGACCAAGTCAAGTTTTCTAAGAAAATCCTATTCTACTAATGATATTTTGGAATTGGTTCACACTAACCTTTGTGGTCCTATGAAAGTTCAAAGCTATTATGGAGATTGATACTTTACTTTTTTGTTGATGATTATTCCAGAATGATGTCTATTATGTTTCTAAAAGAAAAATATCACACATTTAAAATGTTTAAGTGGTATAATGCTAGAGTTGAAAAGGAAATAGGGACACGGTTAACCTGTTTGAGATATGATAGAGGAGTTGAATTTATCCCTGATGAATTTATTGTCTTATATAATGAGCATGGAATTAAAAGATAAGTGTCTACACTGAGGACTCCACAATAGAATGGGATATCTGAGAGAATAAATAGATCAATTGTTCACTACGCTAGAAATTTGTTGATTGATTAAAAGGTTGCACAAACATTCCGGAGAGAAGCCATAAGTACTTCATTTTACTCTCTCAACCGGATATAGTTGAAGAAAGGTACCAACAAAACACCCTATGAACTATGGTTTGGACACACACCGAATGTAAGTTATTTCAAAAAATTTGGAAGTAGGTGTTATATATCGAAAGATTCTAGAAATGGAAAGTTTGACTCGAAAGGTGATGAAGGAATATTTCTTGATTATTGATCAAAGAGAAAAGCGTATAAATATTTAGTCGAGGATTCTAACAAAATTATTGAAAGTGAAAATGTAAGAGTTGATGAATTTTTCAAAAGGAATGAAGAGGATAGAAAAAAGGAACCTGAGGATTACAACATATGTATTTATGTACAAGATGGTAATTTGGTTGATACAATTGAGCAACAACTAGAAGTAACTGATGAATAAGATGAGACTCCACCGAGAGATGAAAACAATGATGAACAAGTTATCAAACCTATAATAGAAAAGTATGTGAGAAGACACCACTCACTGTGAAGAATAATTGGAGACAAGAATGCCGGATTCATGACAAGAAGTAAGTTAAAAGATAACACATGTTTGATTTCTTATTTGAGCCTAGATTAGTCAAGGATGCACTAGAGAATGAAGATTGGATGACTTATATGAAAGAAGAAATAGATTAGATTGAAAATAATAAAACATGGTCACTGGTATCGAGACCTAAGGATAAGAATGTGATTGGAACAAAATGGATTTTCAGAAATAAATTCAATGAGAGGAGATGTGATAAAAAATAAAGCAAGATTAGTCTGCAAAGGGTATGCACAAGAAGAAGGTATTGAATATGGTGAAACTTTTTCCTATGTTGCTAGATTTGAAGGTGTAAGAATATTTCTTGCATATGCTCCTTACAAAGGATTCAAAGTTTATCAAATGGATGTTAAATGTGCATTTTTTAATGGAATTCTTCAAGAAGAAGTCTACATTGAACAACCTGATGGATTTGTTAACAATAGAAATAAGAATATGGTATGCAAATTGCATAAAGATTTATATGGATTAAAGTAGGCTCCCTGAGCATGGTATGAAAGACTACACTCTTACTTAGTTAAGATTGGATTTGAAAGGACTGGTGATAACAATAATTTATACTTGAAATGTGATAAATCTAATGAAATTATGATTGATGAGATATTTGTTGATGACATTAGATTTTGTGGTAATGAGATCATGTCTAAGTCATTTGCTGAGGAAATGAGAAAGGAATTGAGATGTCTATGATATGAGAGATTAAATTCATTATTGGACTTCAATTTCAACAAGTTAAGGATGGGATCTACATCAATCAATCTAATTATATCAAGGAGATCCTTAACATATTCAATATGGAAGACTCAAAATTGGTTGGAACACTGATGGCTACTAGTTCTAAATTGTCTAAGGAAGATGATAGTAAGGAAATGAATGTGACACTTTACCAATCCATGATTGGTAAACTACAATATGTTGTACATAGTAGACTTGATATTACAAATTCAATTGGTATTGTTGCAAGATTTTCTACAAACCCAAAGGAGACATTTTTCTACAGTTAAGAGGATATTCAAATATTTGAAAGAGATTGAATATTTTAGTCTGTTATACACAAGAAAAGGAAATTTTGATCTTAAGGTATATACCGATGTTGATTGGGCAAGAAATATTGATGACAGGAAAAGAACTAGTGGTAGATCTTTCTTTTTGGGAGAAAGGCTGGTGACATGGTTAAGAAATAAATAAAGTTGTATTTCACAATCTACTATCGAAGCTAAATATGTGGTTGTAGCTATGAACTATTATAACATTGTATGGATAAAAAAACTACTCGAAGGTATGGATGAAGAGATTACTGATCTGGTTACAATTTATTAGGATAATTGTTAGGATTTGGTAACATTGAGAGTGGGGTGAATCAAAGTTACAGTACTTAACTCAATTCTCAAAATTCTTTAACTTCTTTAACCAACACATAAAGCTATAACATAAAATGAACAACCATGCAACAAATATAAACATAGAAGAACTCATAGCACCATATTTTTTTTTGAGGAAACCCTATTAAGGGAAAAACCCCAGTGGGGATGGTACCCACTAAATTTTGAACTCTTAATCTTGAAACCTTGTTAGGAGTTCTAGCCCTGTTAGTAGCTAATTATTACAATATAGGAAGATCCATGTTAAGGAATAGACCCTATTACAGGTCCTAGCTATGTTAATTGAAAACAAACCCTATTAGGGGTGTACAATAGGTGCAACAACACTTACAACAAATATGTTATCCTAAATACAAAGATTTAACAAAGTATTCCCAGAAGAACTCCTTTTGTTCTCTTTCTTCTTGATCTCTTCTCTATCTCTTAGATGCCTTCACAATTCACATCTAACATCCATCAATATCATCTATCACATCATTGCACACTTATACAATTTTTTTTGTATACTTATACCCTATTACAAGTATAATTAAAAAATATAGTTGGCATTACTCTAGAAATATATCATATTAATTAAAGTGCACTTGAACACCTCATTAACATCCTCAATCAGCCTTAGATCCAAGATAGAATCCAAAAATAACTTTCTAATCATTCATAAGGTCAGCCTCAATGATCCCTAACATGTTATGCTTTGTTTACTGTCTTCGCATCCAATCAACTTAATATATCTCTTTGATCCTTAATTATTAATGCTTGCAACCTCACACATGTATTCATTTGTGTCCTCTAAGCATGTCATTAAGATCACATGCCTTAATAAAACTTATGTGAAGCTCGCTAGTTTTTTCTGTCAGAATGGGTTACAAGAACAGTCTGTGGACTTAGGTATTTCTCCCTTCATCAACTGTATTTAAACATATTCATGATATCCAATATGTGTGATCATATAACTGATAAGTATTTCTATAAATGACAACATTGGACATATATGTGCATGTGCCTACACGTGCATATGTGTGCATGTTTTGACCACTTACCAACAATTTCCCTGTTTGGCATTGATGGAAACACTTAGTGAAAAAATGACTAAGTGCATCAAAGAAAAAATGTAAAGGAAATATATTAACAAAAATGCAATGCATAAAATTCAACACATAGCCTTCAAAAGAAACTTTCCTTTATTTATATTTTTATTTAACACTTTCTCTCTTTCTCTCATTACATGTTTTTTCTATCTCTCCCCCTTTGACATCAATGGAAAAGGGTGCCAAAATGTCATAATCAATTACCAAAACAACAAATAATGGAGTGTACATAATCATATTTGAACTGTCTATAGTATATCTTTGTAATTTTTCTTTAAAATATGTCTGTTTGCATCCCAAGCTACTTTGATTGCCTCTGCAACTTGAATCATTCCATTGAGACCAAATGTGGCCTTGTCTACTTCCTCTACATCTTTAGGTACTAATCCTTGAAATGTTTTGAGGCCAAGCTAAAGGTCCTCATGTGTACTTTCTAAGACACTAATCTTTGGAGTCAAAAATCTTCTTAATTTTGAGAATCTTCTCTAAACTTTGTCCTTTTCCAATTGTAGGGTATGGATTTTATCCATGATCCTGTTTACTTCCTTGTTTATATCTAGAATTTTCTTTCTTTCAAAATCCTTTGAGAGGTTTTCCAAAGCCTCTTCATCTTGAGCTATTATATCTGATATGCTCTTTACATGCTTATGTGAAGCCATGTAGATTCGATATAGGTCTTGTCCATCCTTAAGACAAGATTTGATTTCCCTTTCAATGGAAATCAATGTGTTAAGATCACTCTTAATCCCATCAAGAGTATCTCTCATCCTTAACCTCTTGAAGTCATCTACCACTTTTATTCTTTTTGCTTCTTGTAGTGTATCAAAATTTTATTCTATAGTACTTAGAACATTACTTAGATTACTTACAAGATCTGAAATATCTACAAGAGAAGTAGTCAAGAACTTACTTATTACTATTGTTGCTCATCGGATTGTCTTTGCAGTCTTATCAACCTTTTCTCTGATTTCTCCTCTACTTTGGAAAAAGAAAGTACTAACCACTGCATGATATCTATGACATCCATATCCTCTAATTCGGTTGGAAGTGATTGGGATCCACTTGCCAAAAAATTAGGTGTAGAAAAAGGGTTGATAGGTAGCAGTCCTTTTGCTTGTTCCTCTACCTTTTCTTGTTCCTTCTCCTTTTCTATTTCTTTTTCTTCATCTTTTTATTCTGACACTTGTTCTTTTTCAGGTGTCTTCTCCTTTTTTTTCTCTTTCTCAGCTGATTCTTCTTGAGCGATCTTGGGAGGCTCAAGATTCTTTAATATTTCATCAATGTTGGCCAAAGTTTGAGTTATCTAAAATGGATCAGATGTATCCTTCTTTGCATCCAATTAAATCCCAATATTTTCAATGTAGAAATTGGGTAAGATAGTATCAACTACCTCTGTATCCTTTGCAAATTCATCCCTATCTACATTTTTTTCAATTTTAGGCTCTGTGGAGATTATTACTGGAGTTGGTTTTCTTGTAGACTTGCCAATATTAGGTCTATCCTCAAGGAGTAGATGTCCAACCTGATCATGTGTCTCTTTTTCAACTTCTTCATATTTCAGGCCATAAACTTAATGATTCTAGTTTTGGTCCTTAGATTGGCCTTAACTTTTCAATCCATTCTTCCATATCACTCCCTATCATAGTAGGAATATACTATAAAAGAATATCCTATCTCATCTTGGTTTCTTCATCCAAGGCTCTCTTATTTCTTCCTTCTAATCTATCAAATAGGTCCTTACTAATTTGACCTTCTATTTCAATCAATTTTTTTTTGAAGGTGAGAATGTGCTCCACAACTATATATTATATCTTATTTTTATCTCCTTCATCATATCTATCAAATTCTTTATCAATAGAGGCAAGCTTTCCATCATTCACTTCTCTCTTTTCTAGAACTTTTAAGAATGGACTAAACAAATACCTGTGTGCTTCTTGGCCTTTCTTCTATTCTACCTTTGCTTCTTTCTTCTTATCTTCTTCAAGTTCCCTTAGGTTAGCCTCTTGAATTTTTCTATTCTTTTCATCTTCGTGTTCCTTCTTCTTTTGTTCCTCAGTCTTCTCTATATCCATTACTTGAAGTTCCTCTTCTTGTTCCTGTTCTGCAATCTTTTCTCATTTGTCTTTCCCATGGGAAGATGAAGGGGTATCAAGTGTTTTTCTCTTCCTTCCTAGTCCACTAGCCATGGCCTTTGGTCTAGCTCTAGAAGGTGTTTGACCTTGTGTAGTTTCTTTAGCATCTTATCTCTGCGATGTTCTCCTAGTAGGTGTAGGACTGACATCTTTGTCATTTTCTTCTTCTTCTTCAACCTCCACAACTTGAGGTGCCTTAATATTGGGTTGAGGAGGGGGAATAGTGTATTTCTCCCCAAGTTCTTCCACTTTTTCCTTGACAATTTTCATCCCTTCTTTTGATATTATATGCTTCCCTTCAATTTTGTCAACAAGGGACTCATCATTCTTCTCCCTTCTCCCCTTTACTAGTTCTTCCTTTATTGTTGTGTATTTTTATTCATATGTGCCCCATCTAGGAACATTCCGGTCTTTAGGGGACTGTAAAACATGTTGAATGTGAAGATCTAAAATGATGTAGTCAAACTTCATAGACCATAGGGGTAGCCCATGAAGTTCTAGGTTCCACTACCTCAAAGAATGTGATGTCAGTCTCTACCATGAAACATATGTCATCATTGTACTTATAAATTAATCTCCAAGGGATTCTTTCCCTTTCATGCATTTGTTTTTGAAAGAGTTTCATTGTGCCTACAATCTCAACATACCTATTTTTCCAATCAATTCTCCTGTAAAAGTCACTAATCATCTGCATGGAGCATCTATCAAATCTCTGTAGATACATGTTAGGAAATCTTCTCATAACATGAAAGAATATGTACATAATCAGTGATCCAAATCTAAAATTTGTTATCTTGTTCCTCTTCATTCCTCCTAGATTTTCCATCAGATGTTTCCTTAGGACCTCGCATAGGTCATACTTCTCATCTTCAATTACCATATTATATGCCATGTGAAAAAAAATGGCTGACACTCTCTTTATTCTTCTACTATATTGGAAATTTTAACCCAATACCATTTCTACTAGTTTGACATCTTCTTGTGTGATGTCATTTACAGTCATGGCTCTTTTGTTCCACTTTCTTTTAGTTAAATTTTCTACTTCAAACCTTATGTTCTTCTCTGTAGTAGGTATTTTACCTATCATAGGTAATCCAATGATCTCATCTAGTATTTCCTTGGTTAGCTTGGTTGTGGCTCCACCAATCCTTGTGAATTCATCATGAATTCTAATTAGCACAATCTTGATCCAATCTAATTCATCAAATTCAAATCTCTCCATGTATTTGACAATTGGAAACCCTTGAACTTTCCTACATTCTTCTCTTAGGGTTTTTACTGCATTATATGACCCTATAATTTTATCATAAGTCTATGTAGTGCCTATGCACCCAATATTGTAATGTATGTATGTCATGATGTCTTCAACATGAACAACACCAATTGGGATATGCAAAAATGCACCCTCTTAATCCTCTTCAGTATATTTGAATGGATGGCTCTTAAATTTGTATCTATTCCTCTCAAGTACATTAAAAACCTTAGGTGTATTCATACTAATTTATTTTTTACTACAATTGACAAAGATTTCTTGAGTTAATAACAAATACCTAGCTTACATGGTTGTGTGATGGTTTTGTGAACACAACTACAAACACTTTAAGCTCCAACTACTGCTCTAGCCTCTTTAATTGTCTCTAATCTCAGTGTTAATGGTAGGTAATTCAACCATAGTATTACCCTTATATACAATTTAGCACAAGTCCCAAAAACTTCCCATAAAGCTGCAAGAAACCAGTGCTGGCTCAAACTGGTAGACCTTCTTACAGACATCTTCAAAACAAATGTGATCTTGTCCAAGATCACACAACATAGTAACTAATTTTTCTTCAAGTTCACACAACTTAAATCGTCCATATAGGGGATATGTATCTGACTGGTATTAATTTGTCATTCTCCCCCTAAGGAATACATTGCCCATCATAAAGATGGTGAATAAATGTACCCTAGTAACAAGTCAAGAAGACTCTTAGGACTCTTGTGAGTGCTCACACTCTTCTCTTCATATGTCTTAATTTCAAATTCTACAGATTCATTTTGTTTAACCCATTTCTCCTTAAATTCTTCTTTCATCTTAGCTAGCTCTATATCTTCTTTATTCAATTCTTTTTCCTTTGTGAATGGTTTGAAGGATTTTTGCAATGGTCCTTTAAATCTATAATACTTCACTACATGTCCATCATTGTTACACTTGAAACATGTCACCTTCTCCTTAGGTTTCAATTGGCTCTAATCAATTTTCAACTTACAATACTTGGCAATATGACCAAAGTTAATTGCATTTGTAACATATAATATTTCTAGGTCTAGTAATAGGTTTCTTAATTTATTCAACTATCTCAAGTCATCATCTTTATTAGAAACACCATCTTGTAAAGTATCATTTGATTTACTTATTTCATTATCCTCAGATTGTCTATGTTCTACATCTTTACTACATTCACCTTTTTCTATCTTTACCTCATTCAAATTTTTCTCCTTTTGCTTCTTAAGGAAATCATCTAAGTGATCATATGTAGGTCTTCTAGATCTCATAACTGGTTTTCTACAATCTCTCATCTTGTGTCCATATAAATAGCAATTAAAGAAAAAACTAGTAAACTTGGACTTAGGAATACCTTTTTCAATTAGTTTCTTTGATTGATCTTCATGGTTGCAATCCTTTTCATTGTCCTTCCAAGAAGGTATCTTTGGTTCTACTATCACAACCTTAGATTCAAAATTCTTAGGTGAATCAAGATTTACCACAACTCTATCTTTCCTTAGTTTAGGATTTTCATTATATCCTACTTCTGTCTTGTCTCCAACGGGCTTCTACATGTCAATTTTTTCATCCAATTTTTATTTTCTCTCATGAAGTTTCTCTATGCGGACTTTATTTTGATCAAGTTCACTAGTAAGGGTGATACAATATCTTTCTACCTTGTCATACTTTGTCTTTAGTGTATTTAGCTCACTTTCCAAAATTTGCATTCTATCCTTTGTATTTGATAGTTCATTTTGCAATCTTTCATTTACTTCTTTTTCAACATCAAGTTCTTTCACCAGGTTCAATTTTGTGATTTCCAATTCATTCCTCAAGGAATCCTTTTCATGCTTTAGTTTCTCAATCTTATCTTGATATGATAGCTCTTCAGTCTATCCTTCCATGAGATCATCTCTCAATTTTCTTTCATGTTCAAGTTCTCGATTTAACTTCTTGATAAGGTCATCTTCCATCCTCAGCTTATACTTTAGATCCACTTTATCTGCATTAGCAATGTCCACATATTCCAAATCCATTTCATAATTCTCCTTCTGTCATGCCCAAAAATTAGCGCAAAAACACACAACAAATTTTATTTTAAAAGCACAAAACACCAATTTGACTACACACTAGGTGCACTCTCAACTCAAAAACAAAATGCATCGACTAACACAAGTCAACTTTCAAGGGGAATCATGGCATACAATAGCTTTCGAACATCCCTTGTTCATCAGGCCGCATTAGCCCAAGGAAACCCTAACTAGGTTTAGCAAGATAATATAAAAAAAAAAAAGAATTAACCTAATGCAAAGGAAGGGAGGAGGGGTCACAAAAATGGCACATCCACCTTGCTCAACAACACGTGGAAGCAAAAACAACACAGTGAGAGAGAGAAAGTAGGATCATTCATATATTATCATTCAAATTGATTCAAAAAGTAGGATCATTCATATATTATCATTCAAATTGATTCATACATGTCAGGTTGTAAGGCCTTCCCAGTTTCGGCTAGATATTACAATGAATTACCAAAAGTCCTCAAACATGTGAGGATCTGTAGATAATCTCTAATCTTCTACCTTCTAACTTCTATCAAAACTAACTCCTAAACTCTAACCAAACAACTATACTTATACAAGAGGCTACCGAACTAAGTTGGCCTTCAGATCCACAATCAACAAAAGGAAGGGTCAAATCTAGGACCACACACTTCCCAATGATGGATACTAGCATTAAATCCATGACCCATAATCAATGCACAAGTCGGCCTCAACAAAAATTCAAAATAAATTACTCAGTAAGAAAGGATGACTGAGCAACAGACAAGCATCACTGAGCACCAATGAAACAACTGACCATCCAGGAGATAATTGACCAAAATCAGTAACCAAAGGAAACTAACCAACTATCGAGCCAACTTGGTTAAAGAAGGAACTGAGCAACATAGAAAAACTTCAAAATATTTTTGGTGACATAGGATTTCCAAGGACCCGAGATGCTCCTACATCAGACACCTGGGATTATTTAGAAATGATTCTCCAAATCATTCAATAGGTATGATCCAAGCTACATCCAACTTAGACTATGAAATCCATGAACTATCTTTGATCAGTCTATTCTTCCACTTTACCAGATATTCCATATATTGTTTACCTCTTGTTCTTTTGCTAACTCTTTTCTCCAAAATATGTTCAACTTCTTCATTCTACTTCTTAGGATACTCCATTGGTACTATCATGTCTTCATCAAGGTTCATGATACTCATACAAATCAACAATGTTTAAAATCGGTGATATGTCCATGGCATCAAGTAACTCAATCTCATATGCATTTCCACTGTCAAATTTCATCAAAATCTTGCAAGGTTCAAACTTCTTCAGCTTCAGCTTTCCATATGTTCCAACAGGAAATCAACCTTTCTTCAAATGAACCATCACTTCATCACCAACATCAAAAGTCTTATTCCTCCTTGATCTGTCAGCTCTTTCTTTGTATTTCTGGTTACTCTCTTCCAGCTTTATTTTCACATCTTTATGTAATGTCTTCATGTACTCAGCAAACTTCACTCCTTCAGTACTTCTCTTACTTTCATCAACAACATCCCTTAAATCAGATATACCTCTCGATTGTATGCCATTCACATTCTCAAAGGGTGTTTTTCCCATACTCCTATTCACTAAATTATTGTATGCAAACTCTGCTTGTACCAAAACAGAATCCCAATTACTAGGTGTGTCTCCAACTAAACATCTCAAAAGATTTCCCAAACTTTTGTTTTCAACTTTTTTCTGTCCATTGGTTTGTGGGTGAAATGTAGAACTATATTTCAACTTAGTTCCAAACTTTCTCCAAAGGGTCTTCCAAAAGTATCCAAAAAATTTATTGTCTCGGTCAGAGATAATACTCCTTGGTAATCCATGCAATCTAACATTTTCCTTAAAGAAAAGATCTTCTACATGTACTACATCTAATGTCTTTCTACAAGGTATAAAATGTGCCATCTTTGAAAATCTATCTACCACAAAAAATATAGAATAATTACCTCTTACTATCTTTGGTAATCCAAGAACAAAATCCATACTGATGTCAATCCAAGGTTCCTCGGGTACAACAATCAGTGTATACAATCCAATATTCTGACTTACTCCTTTTGAAATTTGACAAATTCCACAACTTTTCACAAATCTCTAAACATCTTTATACAACTATGGCCAAAAGTATTTCTCCTTAAGAAAATTCAAATTTTTATCAATACCAAAATTTCCAACCAAACCACTACTATGTTTCTCCTTTATCAAATTAGTTCTCCTTTTCCCTCTTGGTATACACAACTGAATACCTTTAAAAAACATACCTTCTTGGGTGAAATATTCTCCCCATTTTGTACTCGATTGATCTTGCATAGATGTTCTGCACTTTCTCCATGGCTTAGAAAAATCAAGACCAGTTTCATACAAATCTCTCATCTCATCAAAACCAAGAACTTCAATTTTCATCTTGGTCATCAAAGATCTTCTTCTACTCAATGCATTAGCAACTCGGTTAGTGACTCCACTTTTATGTTTGATCACAAATGTATAACTCTACAAATACTCAACCCATTTCATATGTCTCTGATTCAACTTATTCTGACTACCCAAGTATTGGAAAGCCTTATGATCAATATACAATACAAATTCACTCAGTATCAAATAATGTTTCCATTTCTTCAGTGCTTCAACAATAGCTTAGAATTCTTGATCATACACAGAATATTTCCTTCTAGCATCATTCAAATTTTCACTAAAGAAAGCAAGAGGTTTTCCCTCTTGACTCAACACAGCTCCAATTGCACTTCCACTTGCATCACATTCCACTTTAAATACCTTATTGAAATCAGGCAATGCCAAAATAGGTAATTCAACAACCTTCTGCTATGGGTCTCAAAACTCTTATCAGCTCCATGTGTCCACTTGAATTCTCTTTTATATCCTCTCATAGTCTCAGTCATAGCATTACAAATTGAACTAAAATTCCTTATGAACTTTTGGTAAAAACTTGCCAAACCATGAAATGATCTTACCTCACTAGCATTCACAAGTGTAGACCAATTCAAAATAGCTTCAACCTTTTTAGGATCCATCTTCAAATCATCAGCTGAAATTAAAAATCCCAAATACACAATCTCCTTTTTCATGAATGAACACTTTTTTAGATTTATCAGCAATTTTTCTCCTTTCAATCTCTGCAAAACTTGTCTAACATGCAACAAATGTTCTTCTTTGGTTTTACTAAATATTAGAATATCATTAAGATATACAATCACAAACTTACCCAAGAATTTCTTCAAAACTTCATTCATCAACCTCATAAAAGTACTCGTTCCATTAGTTAAACCAAATGGCATAACCAACCACTCATACAAACCTTATTTTGTCTTGAAAGTAGTCTTCCATTCATCACCTTCTCTGATTTTGATCTGATGATACCCACTTTTCAAATCAATCTTGGTAAAATACTTTTCTCTAGTCAAACTATCCATTATATCATCCATTCTCGGTATAGGAAATGTATACTTCACTATTATCTTATTGATTGCTCTGGAATTAGTACACATTCACCATTCTCCATTCTTCTTTGGTGCCAATACCATAGGTACTACACAAGGACTCAAAATTTCTCTAATCAAACCTTTCTCCAGCAACTCTTGCATCCATCGGTTCAATTCCTGATTCTCGGTAGGTGTTAACCAATGAGGTGTCTTATTTGGTAAAATAGCTCTAGGGATTAGATCCATGTAATGATCAATACTTCTCTTCAGTGGAAAACCATCAGGTACATTATCAAAAATGATATCACTATGCTTGGTGAGTAACTTATCAATATCCTCAAGAATACTATCCTCTTCTTTCTTACTCGGTTTGTTAGGAATCACAACAAAACATACATCATTCTTCTCCAAATCCTTAACAAATTTTCTTCCTTCCATCAAACAAACTTTCATAGATGTACAAACATTACTAATAGGTTCTTCCATCAAAGGTAACAAGATCTGTTTTCTTCCATCATCCACAATAGTATACTTATGCAATCTCCCATCATATATAGCATGTTTATCATATTACCAAGGTCTACCCAACAAAATATGACAACAATCCATAGGCATGATATCACACAACACCTTATCATAGTACTTTCCAATTTTAAAATTCACATAACATTGTTCACTTACCAGGAGTGTATGCTCATCTTTGATCCATGAAATTTGATAAGGCTTTGGATGTTCCAACCTTTTCAACTACAAATTTGTGACCATTTCCTCAGATGCCAGATTCTCAGAGCTACCACTGTCAATGATTACCTTCCAAACTTTGTTAGAAACTCTACATCTGGCCTTGAAAAAACTTTTCCTTACCAAATCTTCCTTTTTACTTTCATTCCATAGTTCTCTTCTCACCATCAAGTTATTTTCCTTCTCAGGTTCATTCGGTGACTCCTCTTGCACCAAAGCATTTCTACTGCTACCAGCCTTCTTACTAGCATGTGTACATTCAAAATATCTATGTCCTTCCTCTCCAAAATTGTAACAAGTTCCTTAGAAATTATCTCTACTATAATGACCTCAGTAGTTACTACCTCTACCTCTAAACGAGCTTTCACCTTTGCACTCAGTCTTGCCTCTATCCATATTTGTCTTTTTAGGTTCAAATCTACCATTTTAACCATTAGATCTACCTCTTCCTCTAGGGAATCTACCACCTCAACCTCTTTGTCTCTTCTCATGTCTCTTGTTCAATTTCTCCTCAGCTTTCAATGGAAATTGATAAGCCTCTTCAATGTTCTCCAATTTGACCAAATTGATTTCCTCTTGGATGGAAACTCACAAATCATTCAGATATCTAGCAAGTATTTCCACATCATCCTCATCATGTCCAAATCTGATATCTAATCTATAGAATTCCTCAATATAATCCTTTACCGAGCTATCTTTTTGCATTAGACTTTGCATTCACCTAACTAGGTTAATCTGATAATCACATGGTAAGAACTTTCCTTTGAATTTATTCACCATTTTATTCCATACCTTGATTTTTTCTTTTCCTTTCTTTTTCCGATCCAACTATAGATGTTCCCACCACAAGGATGCTTGACCTTTCAACTTTGTGCCTACAATTTTCACCTTCTTTTCCTCAGATACATTTTCATACTCAAAATACTTTTCCATTTCAGTGATCCAGTCTATCAATTCATTAGAATCCAATTTCCCACTATACTCAGGAGGATTGAAATGTGGTGTTGACTTCAAACTTGTCAAAGCCTTCAAGAATATTTCCTCACCCTGATCCATCACAGGTGCAGGTTCTGCTTCACCTTGTTCCACTTCAATTTCATCATCACTAACATCTTCAAGATGTCTTCCTCTTCTCTGGGTTATTTCAACAGCTTCTAATCTAGCAGCAACTTGTCTCAACATGCATGCCAATCCTAAATCTGATTCTCACCTCCCACAAACCATCTTGAAAACCCTCTACAATTGAGGGTTAGATTGCAATCTGCCACCCCACAAAAATTCAACTAGGGCTTCACAATAAGGAACTTACAAACCTATATCCACAGACCTAGATCTAGATCTCACCTCGCTCTGATACCACCTGACACAAAGGAAGGGAGGAGGGGCCAAAACAATGGCAGACCCTACCTAATCCATCTTGCTCAACAACACGTGGAAGCAACAACAACACAGTGAGAGAGAGAAAGCAAGATCATTCATATATTATCATTCAAATTGACTCATACATGCCGAGCTGTAAGGCCTTCCTAGTTTCAACCAGATATTACAATTAATTACCAAAAGTCCTCAAACATGTGAGGATCTGTAGATAATCTCTAATCTTCTACCTTCTAACTTCTATCAAAATTGACTCCTAAACTCTAACCAAATAACTATACTTATACAAGAGGCTACCGAACTGAGTCGGCCTTCAGATCCATAATCAACGAGAGGAACAGTCAGATCTGGGACCACATGCTTCCCAATGATGGATACCAACATTAAATCCATGACCCATAATCAATGCACAAGTCGACCTCAACAGAAACTCAAAATAAACTACTCGGTAAGCAAGGATGACCAAGCAATAGACAAGCATCATTGAGCGCCAATAAAACAACCAACTGCCCAGGAGATAACTGACCAAACACGGTAACCAAAGGAAACCCAACCAACTATCGAGCCAACTCGGTCAAAGAAGGAATCGAGCAACACAGAAAAACTTCAAAATCTTTTCGGTGACACAGGATTGCCAAGGACCTGAGATGCTCCTGCATCATAACCCAAGTCAAATAAATATCCAAATAAAGAGAATACAATAAGGTCTAGATTAGGTCATCTGATCCTAGGGGTTCATTTGAAGATGAAAAACCCTATAAATTAAATCGTAACCCTAATGGCCCCTAAGGAATACCAAGTATCCATTTACAGTCAAATGCAGAATTTGATTTAATGGGTTAAACGAGGGTATAACGTAAACTTGGAAATAACCCTAACGTATACTAGGGTTAGCATCCTATTAATAAATTAAATCTAATAATATTCAAATAATTAGTTTAAAGTTATTATACCCCTAGATCTATAATTTAATTAATGTTCTAAATACATAAATATTATTCCAATTAAGAGATTTTTAACATTTAAATAATGTATAATTACTAAATCAAATATTATTATTATTATTATTATTAGGGAGTAATATTTTACCTAGGTCCCTCCTAGGATTTATAGGAATACTTATCCCGCTAATAATTCAAATATTTAAAGAAAATAGCAAGGGATATTTGAAATAATGAAAATTGATTAATTTCCTTAAATAAAATATTAATAATATTTAAATAATAATTAAATATAATAATTCAAAAATCTCAAGTCTCAAATAATAATAAAATAATATAAAGGCCCACTAAACATATATTCCAACATTATAAATTTCACATAAATCAAATAAATATTTAATGGCCCTAAATTTAAAATTTCAATAAAAGAATCTTGGGATTCTGAAAAGCTAAAAATAAATAATAATTTTAAAATCAACATTCAAAAGAAAAAGGAAAAAGTCAATAACATTAAATAAATATGCCAGTATTTAATTTTGACTAACCAGAATTAAATAAAACTTTCAAAATAAAAATTAAAAGTGTTTTTTGGCTCCATAGGCCAACCCTTACCCTAAATTCAAAATTAGGGTTTGGCCCAAAAATAAAACATGGCCCAAACCCTATTTCTCTATTTTGGGTTTGCAGGTTAGGCCAAGAGCTAAGA
The DNA here is from genome assembly GCA_027943335.1 of Chamaecyparis obtusa. Classification (NCBI taxonomy): domain Eukaryota; kingdom Viridiplantae; phylum Streptophyta; class Pinopsida; order Cupressales; family Cupressaceae; genus Chamaecyparis; species Chamaecyparis obtusa. The sequence continues at coordinate 1,492,218 of BSBK01002696.1, forward strand.
AGAAGAAATATACGAAGAAAGTATACTAACAAGTATGCAAGGGTGTATATACACACTCAAGTGTGTGTATACACTCTTATATACTTTTGTATATATGTTGGGTGATTCAGCAATGGACGTAAAGATCATAATTAATCAATCTTCTACAAGGCATCCTCAACAAAATTAAAGAATAACAAAAATATATTCTATTTTTTGGTTTTATATTTAGACTTTAGAAACTCTTTTTTTTTTATTATTTAGATTTAGCTTTCTTTGTTAAATATCATAGAGTTAAATCTCTGTGAACTCAGTTTACTCCTCTTTTATTTTTATATATTTTTTATTATTTACTATTCTTTTATTTTTATAAACTGATTTAGATGTCTCTGTTCATTATTTATTCTTACCCAGAATGCTAGAAATTTCTCCATTATTCACTGTTAAAATCTTTGTCGTAAAACCCCAAATCTCTGTTTTACACAGTCATATATTTTAACCTACCAAATCCCATACCACAGATTTATTATATATTAATAAATCTGAATTGGGTATGTTCTTATTTATTTTTTATAAAAATGTAAATATATAAAAATAAGAATATAAAAAAACTATTTAATGGTGTTCATTCTGTATAGGGGTCGTATGTCAGTTGTGCATATACAATGGCAGTAGGAGGATGGGTCATGTGTTCACCTACACACCCAAAGAGGTAGTAGGGAGACACATTCCTCCCACACCCATTGGGTGGCGGGGGATGATGCAAAGGGAAGGGTGGTGGTATTAGTTACACAAGAAGAGTTTAGAAATGTCAGAGGTTTAGGCACTATGATCTACCCAAAGCCTTAAGTACATTAGAGACTTGACTTAACAAAACCTTTCCCAAGACTCCTAAATGATATTTTTGGTCATAGAGGCTTTTATTAACTTAGATTCAAGGACTTTTAAGGTTCTTAGTCAAACCCATGTTCCCATTATTCAAAATCCTCTTAATCAATCCTAGAGACCTAATTGCCAATCTAGTAGCTATGCAGTAGGTTCAAAACTCAAACAACTTGACCTTTTCCCAAAACACTTGGAAAAAGTAAAAGCATTTACAAATACCCTTTTCCAAGTACTATAACATACCAAAAACTTACTATGGACTTCTTTGGACCAATTTTGACTGTCTCCACACAATGACCCTCAAATAGCCCAAAAAACCATCAATTAACAAAGCATCATCCCTCTCCTTTTATCCTTATCACTCCAAACTCTTAGTAGAGTCATATAATGACTAAAAATGAATAAATCCCAAAGGAATAAGACTCAGTCCATTGAGAACCCCCAAAACCTAATTTATCACTTCCCAAACCCTCAATCCAAGGGTTTCTCAAATTCACTATATCAGATCAATTATAGGACCAAATGATAGTTGTTTCACCATTATATGATCATTATAAAATGATCCAAATCATAATACTTACCCTTGCTTCAGACCAAATCGCTACTGCTGCACTTTACCCACTAATTTCTTCAAGGAAACCTTCACTGTTTCATGACAGTCAACCAATGCTAGCATTGTTCCTGCATTAGAATGTTAAAATGCTATTGTACATGTTAGATAAATACCTCCCATGAATTTTTGGCCCTTGGAATTCATGGGATGGCCATATCTTGATTAGAAACACAAGACTGTTGTAAGAAAATTATAATTTCAGGCTGTGAGTTTAACACCAGGCGTGTATATCCTCAAAACACAGTATGGTCTAAGTGAATAGAGATTGAAAATATGAATAATAACTTCCTTTTACATTCCTAAATCCTCCATAGTGAACACTTATGATTAATAAATGCAAGATTCAATACCAATATTGCAGAAAATTGTATTCTTTGTTATTTCTCTATTCAGTCTGTACACCAGGCATATCTCTCACGTACCGTAGACTTCCTATGCAATATATAAACTTACAATAACCATATCAACCAACTTTTGTCATTGAGTTGAATGGTTAATGCCTAAAACATAACCAAATACTATTTCCCTCTAAACTCTTAGGTAACCGTTACTTTTTTTAAATATTTGAATTTTAAAACCATAAAATGGCTTTATTGAACATTAAATCCTTTCTTAGGGACTCCTAAAGACTTAAAGTTATTCAATAACCTATTCTAGACTCTTAGAACTAAATATTGATTCTTGGACACTTTTGGTCCCCCATACAACCAAGATTTGGTCCTTTTAGGACTTTTAACAACTTCTAGGATTTGTTCCCATTACATAGAGTCAAAAGCCATTACAGGCTTTAGTATTGCCCAATTGATTTTCTTTGGCCTCTAATTGTTTTGTTGAATCTTCTGATCCTCCTTGAATACCTTGTAAGTCCTCTTGGCCTTCATGACTTGCTTGGTTGTCCTTGGTGCCCCTGCACTAGGGGGTCTTCCCATCACTTCCCCCAAGGGGGTGGTGGGTGGCAAGCCCACTATCCCACAATGGGGTGGTGATTGTGCCACCGCATATTCCCTTTGGGAATATCGATGGTAGAGCCACTGATAAGGTAAGATGAAACTTTTTTTAAAAACCACTTTTTTAAAAATAATTGTTTTTATATTAATATGTTAGTAAAATTTGTTTCTGTAGTTATTTATTAATTTATTTTTAATATTATATATGCATAATATATATATATATATATATATATATATATATATATATATATATATATATATATATATATATATATATATATATATATATATATATATATATATATATATATATATATATATATATATATATATATATATATATATATATATATATATATACACACACACACACACACACACACATATATATAAAGAGAGAAATGATTGGCATATGTACAACCATCTAGTATGTACACCATGTATATACACAAGTGTATATATATGTCTAGTATACATATATATATATATATATATATATATATATATATATATATATATATATATATATATATATATACACACACACACACACACACACATTTATATGTTTAAATATAAATGTATATATTTATATTTTCAATATATATTAATACAAGTGAATATATACTTGGATGTATATACATCCAAGAGGAAATTTATTTATTTTTAAACATAGGAAACATAAAAGTTTCATTTCTTTCTATAATGAAAAATAGAGACTATGCACTATCTTTCTATGCATCTATGTGTGTGTGTGTGTGTGTGTGTGTGTGTATAAACAATACATGCAATAAGGAGTAAATCTTTCTTGAAAAAAACAATAAAAAATATGTTATTTTTGAAAGTGATATGAACACTATAAGAAGATTTTCACACTTAGAATAATGAACTTTTTCTCCATTTCCTTACATGTAGAACAATAAAACAACATTTCTTTTCCTTTTTTAAGCATAAAGATTGCAATATCCTAATCTTTTCTTACTTAAAATTACAAGGAAATGATAGTAGAGACATAAAGTTTACAATACTATTACAAGCACATCTCATGCTAAAGGCATTTACATAGCCTCTTGAGAAAATTTTTTATTCAAGGCATTTAAGCTATACATGAACTTCAAGTAACAAATAGGGACTAGTCAAGCCTTCATTTAATCCATTAAAAACTAGTAAGCTTTCCATTGAAAAATCTGCAAAACAAAAGCCAAAAGACCATAGAGGCTCACCTCCCAACTTAGGCCATTACATGGCCACCCCTGAGCTAGGGGAAACAAAGATGGACGGGGATTACAAACACACATAATTGCACATACACAAAAAATAGCAAGTTTTTCAACACATAAAATTCCCTTCCCATGATTATATACATAATGGGTCACCTTGGACCCATAAAAGGGGTGAAGGTGGAAACTACCCAAATAGGAGAATCCATTCAACAATAAAATACAAGCCTTCAACAAGGCCAAGAATCTATATACATTTCCTTCACAAGGCCATAACAACAACCATCAACCCTTCCATTTTCCTTCACAACAACAACACCCTTATGACCCCCAAAATAGAATACCCAAGCATGGAAATATGGATGCCCATACATCCATGCCTCATCCCCTTCCTCCTTGAGGAAGGAATCTACACTAGATGGGCATTCCCAACTCAATCCCTTCACCCACCAAGGTTATCTTCCCTCCCAAGGATGATTTTGGTCTTGCACACCCCAAAAATAAAAACACTAAAAGAAAAACTAGTAAATAGACATTACAAGGAAGCCATTAAAATACACTTGAAGCTTCACAAAACTTCACAAACACATAGCAATAAAAATCTGCATATTACATACAAAGAAAAACAAGAGTCTTTCATGTCAAAATTCACCAACCTCAATCCAAGTTAAGGAAAAGAGGGTTGAGAAGAGCTCCCTTTTCCTACAAGCCTTCCTTCCTTGCTAAGTCCAACCAAAAACCTACTAAGTCCACAAGAAGTCTTCAAAATTGGAGGGTGGGCAATCAACCCATCAAATTATTTTCCATCCCACTAAAAGGGAAAACCCTACCTAACCTCAAAGGTGATTGGACACACTCACCTAGGGTTCTCTCTCAACAAGAGCGAAATTCAAAATTTAAATGACGAGAAGACTTGGCATACATCCCAAATTTGTCACCTTTCAAAAAGGCATCTTTTGAAGCAGAAAAAATGGTCTAAAATCATCTCATTGGTAAAAATTTGACCCCCAACCCAAGGTACTGTATGCACCATAAAATGGTCGCCTAGACTTTGGGCCCCCATTCAGCAACTTATCAAATCCCTAAAGCAATATTTTAAAAAATCAACATTTTTTCAAATTATATCAATTTCCTTGATCAAATCCTATTTCTATCATTTATTTGATTATTTTCCATAGGCTAACCATTTTATCCTAAGTCTTTATTTAATTAAAAGGAATTCCCTCCCCTTTTATTAAATAGAAAGCCCCCACTTTTCCTCTTATCCTAAGTTGCACAAATAAAGCATTATTCTTATTTTATAAAAAGAAGAAAAGGCCTCTTTGTCTCATATAGGGCACAAAAGTCAACTCTTATTTTCTCATTGGAGGATATTAGTGCACATGGATTGATCCTCTTTCAAGCTCCACCCTTGATTAAATCTTTTGCCTCTTAATCTCCATAGTCCATTCCTTTTCAATTCGTTTAAAAGGAGAGCTATTTTCTCATTGTAGGATCCCAACTTTGAATACTAATCTTATGTTGTAGGATTTCTTGGAGACTTTGGAGCTTTGGAGATCTTCATGCATTTAGCTTTCATTCTTGCATCATAGCTTCATGTTTATGCTTTCTAGCTTAGTTTCCTTTATGCTCTAGATTAGCTCACATAGCTTAATTAGTAAGGCTTGTAATACTTTCATTTCCATAGCTTACTTGCATCTTCATTCTTAGCATAGTTGCATTGCATTTCCATTGTTGATTCTTGAGGATATTGTCATTCTTTCCCTTGTCTCCTTGAATCTCCCATTGTGTGGTTTACTAGCGAGGTTGCATGCTTCAATAGCTCTAGCTGAGAACACCATAAAACATCCTTGTGACTCCATACCTAGGGAGCTCTAGGTCACTTTCTCAAGGTTTCCCATTCATGGATTCTCTTAGAAGTAATGACTTAGAGAAGTGCACAATTTAGTGTGTACATTTTTGGCACCCACCGTGGGGCAAAACACTCTTGTTTTGTCCTTCTTTTTATGCATTTCCGTCAATTTTTCATCATCATTTTTTCTTGTTGTTTCAGCTCTCTATTTTTCTGACAGATTATCGTGCAATAGTTTTCTAGTATCATGTGATATTTTATTACATACCCATGTGATACTTTTCTAGTAAAAGTATCATTTAGTTATATAGGACTCTTTCGCACTAGTGCTTTATACTATGTCACATGCAGGTAGCACGGAGTATCGTATAGAAAGAAATTATCACACCCGTATACTGAGAAGTATCATACGATTATTTCTCTGATAGAACTTTCGCACAGGCTTGGCAGTGAGTAATTTTGGACATTTCTTTGCAAGATTTGATCTATTTGCTTCGGATTTATGATTTTCTATAGTATAACAGAGGTTTACTTGTAGAGTTTACTTTATTTTGATGTGCAAACCTTTGGAGGGCTAACAAGTTGTGCTTTTAGGTGCTCTCATTGCTTGAATATTTGCTTAAAACAATGCATGTCAAAGCTCCAAATGCACAAGGGCTACTAACCCTTTCTTGCAGGGCTGCCCAAAGCCTAAAAACCAATCAAGTGCTTATTTAATTGCTTTCATTTTCAGTGCAGCATATACTACTTGTTTCTTTTCATAGGCACTTAATATCTTGTTGTAGGAATCTTTTGGTGGTAGGAGAGTATGCTCTTCACCCTTGTGGTGAAACAGGAATCTTGACCCATCTTTGGATTTTGAAAGCAAGAGGGTAATTGAACCTTTGCTTGGTGTGTTTGGGAGAAAATTTTTGAGCTAGGAGAGTATGCTCTTCACCCTTGAGGTGAACCAGAAATCTTGACACTCAAAGGTTAATCCACTCTTTGTTTAGTTTTAGAATCCTTTAGCGGGCCTACTCTTGAGCAATCAAGAGAAATGACCCAAGTGGGGAAAATCTTTTCACCGGCTATTCTAACCCACTATAAACTCAAGGCTATCAAGGACACAAAACCTTGGTAGACATAGTACTTGTATTCTCTTGATGTGAGTACTTGTGGGATTGTGACCATGAGGGAAATGTTGAGCAAGAATGCTTAAGGTACTTTGGTGGCTATGAGGTCCGTTACTTGGTGCAAGGTAAGGAGTCCCTTTGGGGAGCAAGAGGGGCATTATGAACAAAAGCCCTTACTAAGAACCATAGATAGAAGCCACCTTATTTTTCCGCTTAGCTTCTTGGTGCAAGGATTGATCCTAGTGGACTAACCCAGATTACCCTAAGATTACTCACCATCTATGTTCCTTTGGTTGTGTCATTGGCACTTCCATGACAAATCCAATATCTATTATGGGCAACCACTTTGTGTGAGGCGATGGGGCATCAAGTGTGGGCCAAGTTGTTACGTATTGAGACATTGTCTTTTTAGGCTAGTAAGTGCTTGAAGTGTTCTCACTGTGATCTCATCGTGAAAATGTTCTCAAACATCAAACATCATGATAGCATTCATAGGATTTTCTTTCTTTGATATCACAATTTCTTGTCTTGGCAAGGTTGATTTTACCCTTGTGTAAGTGTTTTATGACATGTTTGATCACCTGTTAGGGATTCCCTTTGATCTTCAACATGTAGATTTATACTTTGATGGATAACTTTAATGATACTTTGACTCTATCACCACTCCAAAGTCTACAAGGAAGACAACCAATTAACAAGGATCAAAAATGAGATCCTCCTACACTTTGAGCCTTAATGCACAGGTGGGTGTACCCTTGACTCACTTCTCCAAAGGAGTCTCAAAACAATATACAACTATGTCCTTTACTATTTGACTGAAAGATATTATCATTTAAATTTGGGTGTGTATTGTTGATGACAATGAAATGCCTCTAGAGGATGGACTAGTGCCTTAACCTAGGGCAAAGAGTCACCCAATTACATACATCAACTGAAGATCTTAAATCAAACACTTTTGGGCTCAGGATAAGTGCTTTGCCTATTACCCCTCTCCCTTAAACACAAGGACATCAGATTCTTATTTGGTTGTAAACTCACTGAACTCACCTAAAGGACTTTAATCCTAACTTTTTTAGGGACTCAAGGATGACTTCACAATACTCTTTGTTTACCATATGCTAATACAATTTGTGACACTAACATATATGAGCTCAGAACCAAAATAAGAAGACATACACAAATGTAAGATTGGAACTCAATAACATTCTCATTAACATATTCAGGATCAATATACAATCAAAGCAACACAAAGATAGGAAAAAGACCCAAAATCCAGCTCCTCTTTCCTCAAATATTCATACAATCACAACCACTGGAATTGACTAAAATTGAGAATAGAACCTTAGGACCGAATGCTTACTCTATCAAAAAATTGACTACTTAAACCCCTAGTCACCTTGGAATCCTCAAAGAGGATGCATCAAGTGTCGGGTGACTAGGGTTAGGGTTTCAACTACCCAACCAATCAAAAATACAACAAAAGTTATTGCAGGGGAAGGAACATAGGCAACTTGGAGAAAATGAATCTCAGATAGATCTGCCATCATCAAAATCTGCCAGAATAGTACAGAACACCAAGGAATTGCCATGAAAACTAGTCAAATCAGCCACCTGCAAACACACCTCAAGCACAAAACCACATTTCTCCTAGTAGAAAAAAAAAATGCCACTGATCAAAGAGACCCTCAGATTAGTCGGCAATAACCAGTGCCACCAAACTAATCGAAATCAGCTGCTAAAACCATAAATTTTGGTACTTCCTATCATTGGAAACCCTCTGCAGATTTGAATTTGAAATACAACGGTCATTTCCAAGGTGCCAGTAGCAAATTGGCAGTCGACATTTAAATTTGGATCAATTTTAAGTCCTGACCATCAGATCCTTCCATTTCATGGGCTGTATGTCTTAACCTTTTAATATGACCTTAGTCACATTTAGCGAATTGGCGACTAAAGGGAATCGGTCATTCGTAGAATACTTTATACTACCACTAGATATTTTAGCGATTATGCGAACACAACATTCACTGAATCACTAGTCAATTTGGAGCACCACCATTCTATTCAATGAACAAGCGAAACCCCTTGAAATTTATCGAAACCACCAAACACTTTATCTGAACTACTAAACCTTTCATAACCCTGGGCCCACCTAAAAACCTACCACATGTCACCATATCATTCACTGTAATCACTTGGTCATCACTGACACAGGACCCACTGACACATCCAAGCAAGATTCAAGATCAATAGATGGTGCATGATCTCATGGGGTAGGAATATTCCTTGAGATCATCCATTGACCATAGATTTAAAAGCCTTCACTGCAGGCCCCACTAATAGGATCCCACTCAACAATTCACTGACCAATAAGAAACTACCAACTAAGTACATGTAGCAATGGACCCGCATCACATTATCACCTCTGAGAAAAGTAAGATCAATGGCCAGCGTAAGATCTCAAACCTCTGACACATCTCATGAGAACTTACACTCATCGTCGATCTTTTGCAGATGTCAGGACCCTCTGACAAGCTGAAAACTAGGTCCCACTGACAACTAATAGCATATTGCATCGTGGACCAATCAGAAGTGAATACTCCAGAAACACATGGCAAATGGTCCCACTGACATGACCAATAAGAAAGCTCCATTTGTAACACCTGTCAGTGGACCCACAAAAGTCATCTTGCACACATGGAGAATCAGATGACTGGTGTATAATCTCAAGGGTTCAAAAGATTCTTTGAGATCATGCGCCCATCATAGATTTTGAATCTTTTCCATCATCATGAAAGCCTGACCCCACCCTTTCACATAAGATCCTTTGATGAATGAGAGACTGCCATGTCGCAAAATCCAGCAAGCAGACAAGTAACTTTTCCTTCACTCACAGGTCCTTCTGACAACCCTACCATATCATCATTTCTCTCAGCCAATAAGGAACTACCATGTGTGCTTATGTGGAAGTGGACCCATCCGTCTGAAGCATTACATCATGAAAAGGAATCAATGGTCATCAAAAGATCTCAAGCCTCTAACAAAACCCTTGCGAACTTACAACAACCATAGGATTAAGATGGTGTCAGAGCCGGGCCTAAGAAAGACTTAAGCTAAAACTATAGAAAAATTAAAGGCGCAGGACTTAGGAAAAATTAAACCTACCAGACCTTAGGCCTAAGGAAATATTAAGTGCTGAGGACCTAGGGAACAATTTGCACACATGAGTCTTAGGGAACTTAAGTGGCCCAAAAAGGTAACATTAAAATAGAACAGGGTCAGGGTAAAACAAAGGGTTTTTCAAAGTAATGGCTAGATTTTTGAATTTTTTCTTAGGGTTTAAGGCCAGAGGGATGAAAAACACTACAGAGGCCAGGGGAAAGATGATGAAGCCATGAAATTTTTTGCATGTGTTAACAGTGGCTCTATTTGGGGATGTATGCCTCATGTAGGCATAGCAAGGATCTAGAATCACTGGTTAAAGTAGACCATCCCACTGGAAAACTGACAATAGAGAGCAACAGGACCAAAACCCTATAGACCAAGACAAAATAGGGCAGGAGCAAGCAACTTTACAAAATTTACAAAATGTACAGACCTAACTACTATTCATGGAAAAAAAAATACCTTCAATTGAAGTATCTCTTCAAGAATTGTCCATGAACTGGCAATTCTTGAATATCACCATTCAGTTCTTTCACAACATATGAATCTTGGCCCCATTTCTCATGAATTTGATATGGCCCTAGCCAGATAGGATCAAACTTTCCATGGTTTCCTTTATCCTCTAGTCTGGCATTCCAAATTAATACTAGGTCATTAGGCTCAAACTTCCTCTCCATAGCCTTCCTGTCATATAGGTTCTTGATTTGCAATTGCAAGTTGACATTCCTTATAGCTGACTCTCTCCTAATTTCATCCAGCTTGATGAGATCCTCAATTCTCAACTACATCTCATCATCTATGTCATCATCATATAATTGCACAAATTTATACATTTCCAGCAAATTATTTTGAGGCATTCTTGCATGTATTCCATATACTAGGTCAAATGGTGCACAACCAATTTCCCTCTTCATAGTTACCCTATCAGCCCATACAGCTGATGGTAGTTTTGAATTCCATGCCCTCTTATTCTTTTCAAGAATCCTCCTGAGGATCTTAATCAAACCCTTATTAGTAGATTCTGCTTGACCATTTCCTTATGGATGATAGGGAGAAGAGTATGACATCTGAATTCCTAGACCTTGATAGAATTCCTTGTATTCAATAGACCTAAAGCACATTGCATTATCACTAACAATCCTTTCAGGGAAACCAAACCTTGTAATAATATTATTCAATAGAAAATCAATTACCACCCTACTAGTTGCATTTCTTGTAGGGATAGCCTCTACCCACTTTGTAAAGTAATCAGTGGCAACTAAGATGTATGAGTGTCCTCCACTTGACTTGTTTTGTATCTCCCCTATGAAATCAATTCCCCATTGTTGGAAAGGAGCTTGTACTTCTACTAGCCTTAAGGGCACATTACCTAAAAATTTAAGCTTACCAAAGAACCTTTGACAAGCATCACACCTCCTTACCAACTTTTCTGCATCTTTGAAGATTGTGGGCCACCAGAATCTTGCTCTCAAGATTTTTTGAGTAGTTTTTTTACCCATATAATGCCCACCACAAACTCCCTCATGCATTTCCTTTAACAACTTGTTAGCTTGATCCTCATCAACACATTTCAAAAGTATGCAATCTAAATTCTTTCTATACAATTTACATTTCACAATTACATACTTGATGGCCTGTAATTTCAATGTCCTCTTCTTATTGTCATTCATCTCATTTGGACACTTTATATTTCTCAAGTAGTAGATAATATCTTGATACCAAACACAATCATTCATATCACATGTATAATCAATTTTAGAATGATTTACCTGATTAGCATCAAGATTGGATTGAGCCATCAATTTGGCCAATCCTTGTCCTCTAACCAATTTAGTAATTTGGATATCAATGTTGAATTCTTGGATCCTATTGATCCATCTACATCTTCTTCCAGACACCTCCTGCTGTGAGAAAATATCCTTCACAGCTACACTTGGCACAAAAGCAATCATAACTACCCCCATCAAGTAACACCTAAAAGCCTTGACTACCTTCACAAGTGCATAAGCCTATTTTTCATTGATATCATAGTTCAATTCAGCAACCTGCAAAGATTTACTAAAGAATGCAATAGGTTGCTCATAACCCTCATTATTTTTCTGCAATAAAACTGCAGCAATAGTATCAAAAGATGCAAAAGAGAATATATGCATTGGGATATTATAATCAGGTGCCTTAAGCATAGGTGCATCTTTAATAGCCTACTTGATATTCTTAAAAGCTTCATTAGGCTCACCTTCCCATGTAATAGTAGATCCTTTCTTTAACATCTTGGATATAGGTCTAGTGACCTTAGCAAAGTTTGTTACGAATCTTCTCAAGAAATTGACCTGACCAAAGAAAGACTAAATTCCTTTGATATTCTTTGGTCTCTGAATTTTATCAATAGCTACTACCCTCTCAGGATCAATTCTAACTCCTTGCTTTCCAACCAAGTGGCCAAGCAACTTACCCTCAGTGACACCAAATGCACATTTCCTTGGGTTTAATGAAATGCCATATTCCAAAGCCCTCACAAATATTTTCTCTAAATGAGTACAATGGTCTTCTTCCTTCTTGGAATAGGCAGTTAAATCATCTTGATAAGCAACAAGGAAATCATCAATAAAATCTAAAAAGGCAACATCCATTGCCCTCTGAAAAGTAGCACCAGCATTTGTGAGACCAAAAGGCATTCTCACATAAACATATGTCCCCCAAGGTGTTGTAAAAGCTATCTTGAATTGCTCTGATTCCTTAACAATCACCTAATTGTAACCAGAGAAACCATCCATCATAGACATTAATTTAGATCTGGTTACCCTTTGTAGCATGGCTTCCATGCTGGGTAGACAATAGTTATCCTTTAATGAGCTAATGTTCAAATTTCTGAAGTCCACACAAAGTTTAATGTCACCATTCTTCTTTCTAATAAGGATAAGATTTGACACCCAAGAAGAATGCCTAATGGGCTTGATAAGTCTAGCATCTCTCAGCTTCATCAATTCTTCCTGCATCTTAGGTGCCAAAGTGGGATTTATAGGCCTTTTTTTTTGCTGGAAAGGTTTAGCATCTTCCCTCAAAGGAATGATATGCTGAAACAAGTCTTCTCTATAAACCTTTAGGTCATCATATGACCATGCAAAAACATGTCTGAATTTTCTTAATAACTCAATGAAAAAATTTCTCACATTGTGAGACATGTCCCTACCAATGTATACCTTCTTAGGTGCCTCATGTGTTCCAAGATTTATCTCCTCTAGATCATCATGATCTTCTCTTTTGATATTCTTTTGAACTCTATCCTGGTTATCAAAGATAGTTTCCAAGAGAACAAGCCCCTTGGGAACCTTGTTAGTTCTAAGCTGAATAACTTCATTGCCAAAGACAAGCCCTTTTCCTTCTATTGACTCAACCAAAACTGAACAATCAAATTCCTAACCATGATACTGATCTTCACAACTCATAAACTTCAAGATATCATTATCATCATCAAAAACTTTCCAATTTTCAATATTGTCTAGTACACTAGGTCCAGTCTGAATTTCAACTTTAGAGATACCACTAAATGTAATATCACTAGGATTGATTGATATATTGGCTAAAAAGTCAGCCATCTTATTGTTACTCCTATCCTTCCACTCAATATTGAAGGCATCAAAATGTTCAATCAAATCCCAAACTACATTCCTACATTATTTTAACCTTTTATTCTTGGAAGCATATACTGACCTGACTTGGGACACCACCAACTCAGAATCACCAACAACACTTAAGCACTTAATACCATGTTTTTTTGCCAACCTCAGTCCTAACAACAATGCCTCATATTTTTCTATATTGTTGGTACAAAAGAAATTCAATGTGAAAGAAAATTTGTAGGTGTTTCCATTAGGAGAAATAAGTAAAATACCTACTCCTACTCCATCCTTGCAATTTGCACCATCAAAGTACATTACCCACAAATCACCCTTCACAGAATTAACACTTACCTCAATAGAGATAGATGAAAAAATAGGTTCCTTCTCAAGTACAGGGATCTCTACCCTAAAAGCATTAATATCAGTATCCAAAAAACATGTAGTTTCATTATCAATACTTCTCTCAATCATGTGGCATACTCTTGGTTCTCGCTCAATCTTGAAAGTGGCATAGGATAGATCACACTGTAAACTTCTACCCATGGCAGCACTCCCCCTTCTAGATAGTAGCATCCCATAATGAGGAGGGATGTCCACCACCAAAACACTCATTGTTAACTCTTTCTCTAGATATGCTGCCAGCCTATATGGCATTGCATCAATAGTCCCAATGACTGGTACCTTCCTCTGATCCATTGCACAACATCTCCCTTGAACTTTATCAACTTTAAGGCCCAACTTTTCTATAATCTTAAAAATCATAACCGTATTAGAGGCACCACTATCAATCATAGAATTTATTAATTTCATTCCATTCACAAGGACACTTAAAAAGAATGGATCAATTTTTTCAAGGCTAGCATTGACAGAACTATCCAAATATATAGGAGGAATTTGAGATACAATTCCCTCAGCAGCAACACTTTTCAAAGCTTTATCCTGAGATCCATTGCATGCAACATCATTGTTCTAAACATTATCTACCCATGTAATAGCTCTATCTTTGTGTTAAAGGATCCTCAACAATTTTGACAATGGAACCTTAACTGTAATTTGGGACAATACAGATAACATATCAATAGGAGCAGTGGGAGGAACCTCAATCTGTACTGCTTTAGTATCTCTCTATTTGTCTGATACATTAGGTGTATTGACCACCCTCATTTTTTCATTCTTAGCCATTGTGTTAACTAGCTTCTCAATCTCACTAGAAAATATTTCAACTCCAACTCCCTTAGGTTCACAATTCTTACCTTTTACATTCTTGAATTTCATCATGTGATTACCTTTTGATTTGTTCTCATTAGGCTCTCTGGAGTTGGTACTCTTTATAAACATTCCTACATCTTTTCCATTTGTATCCCTTGCCACCATGCCCCTAGTTTGCACTTGGGAAATCATTTTTGCAGTAATCTTATCCATCTCTTCTCTAGAAGGTCTCCTTAAATTTACTGGCTCAAAAGAAGAGTTCATATTACATGTCTTCTTATCAATGTCTTCACTATTAGAAAAAACCTCTTGATGAAAAAGGGCCTGATTGTGTCTCTTCACATTTACATCTACTTCTTCATAAAAATCAAAATCATCTTCATATCCTAGATATGAAGTAGCCATGTTGCATCCAACATCATCTTGACCTGCTTCTTGATCTATCTCCTCATTAACATAATCTTGATTTGCAGCTATAGAATGTGCAACCACACAATGCTCTGCAGAATGAGGGGACTGGCATGCAACACACCAAGGTATGTCCTCGATGACATTTATTGAAGCTTTTTGTAGAGGGTCAGGGACACCTCTATCATTGTTTCCTCTTGCAATAGGGACCACAGGCTTGCCATCCTTCCATTGGGTGTTGTAGGGGTAGTTCTACAATCTATTCTACTTATTGAAATTGTTGTTGAACTAAGGCCTTTCATTGGTAGGAGCACTAATGTTCCTATTTGTAAGTTCCTTCAAGTCCTTTAATGCATTGAGCACCTTATCCAATTTATCTTCTTCTTGCCTCCTAGTTCCAACATTCCTATCACTTTCTTTTTTGTATTTCTTGTCCCCAAACAACTTAGGGTCATCTCTCTTCCCACCCAACTTCCCTAATATTTTCATATTGTTCTCAATATTTATGACAATCCTAAAAGCATCTCTAAGAGTTCTTGGTTCCTTTTCCCTCAACAAGTAACCCATCTTTCCATCAAATGCATTGAAGTATGTAGTTAGACAAACATTGTCATCTAACCGCATAACTTGAAATAACTTATGCATACCCTTCTAAAATCTCATGTTGAATTTAGCTACAGACTCATTCTGATTTTTCCTTATGATATTGAATTCATTCAACATGAAACTAGCATTAGGCCTATCACCATATTGTTCTTTGAAACATCTTTCAAAATAATCCCAAGTATCAATACATTTATCAGGAAGTCTCTTAAACCAATCTCTAGCATCCTCCATTAGAGATTGAACAAACAATTTCATGACTACATCCTTATGCTCTACCTCATAATCATTAAGCATATCAACAAATAGCCTAAGATGTTCCTCACAACTGATAGCATTGTTACCTGCAAACTTAGGTACCTTATCTCTTATATCATTTGGAAAAGCATTTGGGTAGCCGAGAATTCCATCAAAGCTAATTTGCCTATAGCCTTCTAATTGCATAGGTCTTCTTTGAAAACTTGAACTAGTGTTAACCCTAGGCTCAACATTTACATTCACATTTCCATCTACTTGTGCATTTGACTGTTGTCTAGGATCAGCACCTATCCTAGTAGATGAAGAAGGAATTGAACTAGTAGTAGCAATACTAAGTGGAATAGTAGTCATAGATGGCATACCTAGTTCAGTAGTAGAAGGGCCATAAACATTAGCTAATGAAGCCTTCAAGAACTAGATCTTTCTTCTTTTCTCTACAATAGCAGCATCAACTTTAGCTCTTTCCAACTCTTGAGCTAGAGCTTCATCCTCTTTTCTTTTTCTTTCTATCTATGTCTCCCTATTTGACTTAGGTAGTGGGATCCCTGGTATTGTCATTGGTTTACTTATTTGGACACCCACCATCTTCTACTTTCCTTTGTCATTAATAACTATAGTAGGCCTAGTGATCTCATGTCCATTCTTACCCTTAGGCAAAGGAGCATAACTTTGCACTTGTTTGATCACAGGGCCTTCTTCATCAAACTCATGGTCTTGCAACAAGAATTCCTGCTCACTTCTTAGAGCTTCAAGTTCACCAAAAACATCATGCTACAACACCCTAGGAGCAGAAGAAAGCATCTTGTTTCTCTCCTTCATTTCATTAAATTTTCTTAAAAGAGATTGCCTCTCCATTAGAGCGTTTACTTTTTTAGGCTCTCTCTCCTCTTGTAACCTTTTGTATATGGCATCCTGCTCTACCAACTACAACCTAAGTTCATTTAGGTCATGTGGATCTATCATGTTGTCTTCAAAGCTTGATGATACTTCCACATCAGTAGGATGCTGATATGGGAAATGCAATCACCTTAGTTCCATGGGTTCCCTTCTGAAATTATCCTCATCAAGATCTAAATCAATCTCAAAACCCATCTCTCTAGCTTGTTCATCCTAACCTGCAGGCAATGAACCCTTGTCTTGAAATACAGCCTCTGGGGTATCATAAAATTTATGTTCAAAGCGACCACCATCTGATCTAGAAACTCTATCTTGTGAACCTTCCTCACTTGATGAAACATGTGATGCTTTACCTCTGGTATTTATTTTCTCTCTCATAGGAGCACTGGTAGACTCACCATTCCTCCTGATCTAGCTTTTCTTTTCTTGTCTAGGTAACTGTTCCAGAGTGACATCCAAATTTTTCTTGACAAAAGACCGAGTATTCCTCCTTTTGTCCATCTTTTATAGTTTATAGCACTAGTTCTAACCTTTTGAGTTACCACCCACCTAGATGGGAAAACCTTAAAAGCTCAAGAAAACACTGAATATAGCAGGAGAAATACTAGAGTATACTTAACAACCTTTATCTCTAGACTCTCCCTAGTAGAGTCACCATTTTTTTGGTGACTCGAATGGGTAAATCAATCTGGTCAATAAGATTCTGACTTTACAATGTAACCACAACTAGAGATTCTAACAAATATCCTTTTTCATTTTTGTTCTCCCCAGTAGAGTCGCCATTTTGTTGGGGATTCCCTTTGATCTTCAACTTGTAGATTTATACTTTGATAGATAACTTTAATGATACTTTGACTCTATCACCACTCCAAAGTCTACAAGAAAGAGGGCCAATTGACAAGGATCAACAATGAGATCCTCCTACACTTTGAGCCTTAATGCTCAGGTGAGTGTACCCTTGACTCACTTCTCCAAAGGAGTCTCAAAACAATATACAACTATGTCCTTTACTAACTGACTGAAAGATATTATCATTTAAATTTAGGTGTGTATGGTTGATGACAATGAAATGCCTCTAGAGGATGGACCGGTGCCTTAACCTAGGGCAAAGAGTCACCCAATTACATACATCAACTGAAGATCTTAAATCAAACACTCTTGGGCTCTGGATAAGTGCTTTGCCTATTGCCTCTCTCCCTTAAACACAAGGACATCAGATTCATATTTGGTTGTAAACTCATTGAACTCACCTAAAAGACTTTAATCCTAACTTTGTTAGGAACTCAGGGATGACTTCACAATACTCTGTGTTTACCATATGCTAATACACTTTGTGACACTAACATATATGAGCTTAGAACCAAAACAAGAAGACATACACAAATGTAAGATTGGAACTCAATAACATTCTCATTAACATATTCAGGATCAATATACAATCAAAGCAACACAAAGATAGGAAAAAGACCCAAAATCCAGCTCCTCTTTCCAAAAATATTCATACAATCACAACCACTAGAACTGACTAAAATTTAGAATAGAACCTCAGGACCGAATGCTTACTATATCAAAAAACTGACTACTTAAACCCCTAGTCACCTTGGAATCCTCAAAGAGGATGTATCAAGCTTCAAGTGACTAGGGTTAGGGTTTCAACTACCCAACCAATCAAAAATACAAAAAAATTTATTACAGGGGAAGGAACATAGGCAACCTAGAGAAAATGAATCTCAGATAGATCTGCCATCATCAAAATCTATGAGAACAGTACAGAACACCAAGGAATTGCCATGAAAACTAGTCATATTGGCCATGTGCAAACACACCTCGAGCACAAAACCACATTTTTCCTGGTACAAAAAAATCATGCCACTGATCAAAGAGACCCTTGGATCAGTTGGCAATAACCAACACCACCAAACCAAATGAAATCAGCTACTAAAACCATAAATTTTGGTACTTCCTGTCACTGGAAACCCTCTGTAGATTTGAATTTGAAATACAATGGTCATTTCCAAGGTGCCAAGAGAAAATCAACGGTCGACATTTAAATTTGGATCAATTTTAAGTCCTGAATATCAGATCCTTCCATTTCATGGGCTTTATGTCTTAACCTTTTAATATGACCTCAGTCACATTTAGCAAACTGGCGACTAAAGGGAATCGGCCCTTCGTGGAATACTTTATACTACCGCTAGATATTTTAGTGATTACATGAACACAACATTCATTGAATCACTAGTTAATTTGGAGCACCGCCATTCTATTCAGCAAACAAGAGAAACCCCTTGAAATTTATCAGAACCACCAAACACTTTATCCGAACTGCTAGACCTTTGATAACCCTGGGCCCGCCTGAAAACCTGGCACATGTCACCATATCATTCACTACAATCACTCGGTCATCATTGACACAAGACCCATTGACACATCCAAGTAAGATTCAAGATTAATGGATGGTGCATGATCTCATGGGGTAGGAATATTCCTTGAGATCATGCGCTGACCATAGATTTAAAAGCCTTCACTGTAGGCCCCACTGATAGGATCCCACTTAGCAATTCACTTACCAATAAGAAACTGCCAACTGAGTACATGTAGTAGTGGACCCGCGTCACATTATAACCTCTGAGAAAAGCAAGATTGAAGGCTAGCGTAAGATCTCAAACCTCTGACACATCTCATGAACACTTATGCCCGTCGTCGATATTCTACAGATGTCAAGACCCTCTAACAAGTTGGAAACCATGTCCCACTAACAACTGATAGCATATTGCATCATGGACCAATCAGAAGTGAATACTCCAAAAACACATGGCAAATGGTCCCACTAACATGACCAATAAGAAAGCTCCATTTGTAACACCTATCAGTGGACCCACAATAGTCATCTTGCACACATGGAGAATCAGACGGCTGGCACATAATCTCAAGGGTTCAAAAGATTCTTTGAGATCATGCGCCCATAGTAGATTCTAAATCTTTTCTATCATCATGAAAGCCTGACCCCACCCTGCCGCGTAAGATCCTTCGATGAATGAGAGACTGCCACATCACAAAATCTGGCAAGCAGACAAGTAACTTTTCCTTCACTCACAGGTCCTTCTGACAACCCTACCATATCATCATTTCTCTCTACCAATAAGGAACTGCCATGTGTGCTTATGTGGCAGTGGACCCATTCGTCTCAAGCGTTACATCATGAAAAGGAATCAATGGTCATCGTAAGATCGCAAGCCTCTGACAAAACCCTTGTGAACTTATGACAACGGTAGGAGTAAGATGGTGTTAGAGCCAGGCCCAGGAAAGACTTAAGCTAAAACTATAGAAAAATTAAAGGTGCAGGACTTAGGAAAAATTAAACCCGCCAGACCTTAGGCCTAAGGAAATAT
The DNA here is from genome assembly GCA_027943335.1 of Chamaecyparis obtusa. NCBI lineage: Eukaryota > Viridiplantae > Streptophyta > Pinopsida > Cupressales > Cupressaceae > Chamaecyparis > Chamaecyparis obtusa. Next base: position 1,512,381 of record BSBK01002696.1, read on the forward strand.
TAAGTGTTGAGGACCTAGGGAATAATTTGCACACATGGGTTTTAGGGAACTTAAGTGGCCCAAAAAGGTAACATTAAAATAGAATAGCGCCAGGGTAAAACAAAGGGTTTTTCAAAGTAATGGCTAGATTTTTGAATTCTTTCTTAGGGTTTAAGGCCAGAGGCATGAAAAACACTACAGAGGCCAAGGGAAAGATGATGAAGCCATGAAATTTTTTGCACATGTTAACATCACCTACTATTTTAAAACTTGTCTAATTACTGCTAGTATTGTGTTTGAAATCAAAAAATCCAACCATCAGATTGAAACATTTACCAAATTGCCTCTAAAACTAAAAATTAAGCACTCACTGGTCAAGAGTCGTATGATCCTGAAACTTCATCACACACTGTACTTAGATTTATCATGTGATAGTTCATTGATACACAACTATCACACAACTTGCCTGGAAAGTATTGCACAGGCTACCTGGAAACTATCACACTATTTCATGGGAAATATCATTTTGGAAGATTGTATCATTTTGTTATCCTGGAAACTGTCGCACGAGGTAAATTTGTTGTCTGTCTGATTCATGCCATTTTCAGTCTTCCTTTGGTCAGTCTAGATTTTAGTAGGTCTCCTACCTTGCAGCTAGCAGCCTTTTTGTACCTTGGGTTCCTGTGTTCTAACCCCTTGAGTTAGTATTCTTTGATTTTACAAAGTAATCTTACTTGGAATTGATAAGTTAGGAACCATCCTTGTTGAAAAAGTAAACCTTTAGATTCTTTGGTAGCACACTTGGAGAGTCTTTGTAGTCTTTTGTCCAAATTCACTTCCATAAAAAATTAATTTCAATTTCAATATAATTTGGGTTAAATCCATCCTCCTGATCCATATGTGTTAGGATACTTATCCTTTTATTATACACCTCTGTGGCAGTGTTGGTTTACACTTTTTTTAAGCTTTCTATCTCACCACCTCTTTTTGGACAATTGAACACTTTTACTATCCTAGTTTTGTATTGACATTTCGTAGGGTCATCTTATCACCAAGGATCTTTTTCTTTCATGTCAATTATGAAAAGGTACCAAGTTAGTCAAGGAAAATGACCTCAAGTTGTCTTTTATTAGTTACCCTTAGTCCAAACTCATCAAAAGTGAAAGGGAAAAGAGCCCATCTTTGATCAATCACCTAGGAGTGAGTCTAAAACATGGTTTGACCCAAAGAGAAATCCTAGTGAGTTGAGTACCTCTTTAGCACCTTCTCAATTAGATATGGACATGAATTACACCAAGACTAGAAAGGAGAGAGAAGCGATGGACCAAAATCTTGATGACATTTTCCAAAGACATAGGGATAACATGCTATTTGGTGATGACAATCAACATGAATCACCCCCTATCAACTCAAGATATTTAGATGCCCATCAAAGACCTGAAAGACATTATGGGTGAGCCCACCAAGATCATGGTCACAACATGAAGACCAAAATAATGAATCTTGTGATGCTCATGTGAATGTAGCATTTACTAATGACTTGTTCAAACATTCGAGGCCCAACTCTCCTCTCAAAAAAACCTCAAGGTATGCGAATGAGAGGCTTAAAAGAATTGAATGTGAAAAGAAAGCCTTTTTGGATGAACAAGCCACTAAAGAAGAAAGGTTTAGACTCCTAGAGGTGGAGCAACAAGCCTTGTTAGAATTGAAAAGAAAAGCATTCCAAGAAGAACGAGATAGGATTTTAGCCCAACAACTCAATGACCAATTCAACAATGGGGTACCAATAGTGGAAACAACTCTCCACCATCTACTCCCTCAAGAACCCCTTCAAGATCTCCCAGTCCTAGAGGAAGAAGGATTTCACAACATAGGAGACAAAAACCTCCTGGGAACTTGAGACAACCCTCCCAATGAGCTCATCATGGCTCTCAACATGGAGAAAGTAGTGTAAGTTTTGATGATCAAGACTTTATGAGGATGCAACAAGAGCCACTATTCCAACAATATGTGGAAAAGTATCTAGATCAAAACAAGGATAGGCTCCTAGAGAGCTTGATTAACAAGGGTGCTAGAGTCCCTTACAACTTTGATGTGGATAGAAGAATCAAGAAACAAGGACCCTCTCAAGAAGAGGAGATCAAGCAACTTAAACGTATGATGGAAAAGGTGTTGACACCTAAAATTTCCTTTTCACTTGACTCAATCTATCCTAATACTTTTGATAGAAGTGTGAGTATGAAGGATTTTCCTAGAAAAGTTGAAATTCCATAGTATGACAAGTATGATGGCAATGGTGACGCACATGATCATGTGTGTCAGTTCTACATCATGATTTTTGAGTTTCACCAAGAAGACTCCTATCTTATGAGATTATTTCTGAGGAGTCTCAAGGGCCAAGCCATGGAGTGGTTTACCAACATAACCCCTCCCATAAAAACTTTCAAGGAACTTGTCCATAGATTTGTCCAACATTTTTCATACAACTTGTCAAGATCGGTCGCTATGTTAGACTTGTGCAATTTGAAACAAAACCAAAGGGAATCCTTTGTTACCTTCTTACAAAGGTGGAGATGATTGTGCTCTCGCTATTCTAGGACTATCCCTGAGCATGAAAGGATTAATATCATTGTTAGCAATTTGGTGCCTGAAATGCGGTATGAGGTTCAGAAGATGGTCTTTGATTCCTTTGACACTATGGTTGAAACTGCATGTTGAATTGAGGATGTCTTGAAAGAGCAAGGCATTTTGACCAAACATGGCAATAACAACAATGGTCAAAATACTAACAACTCTAATAAGGACAAAGGAAAGAACTCGCACTAGAACAAGAACAAGCAAGTAGTCAATGATGGATTTGTGGACTCCTCTCAACCCAAGGATCAAGGAGTCCATTTGTCTAGTGCATTCCAAGCTATGAAGCTCAACACATCCTCCAACCAACAAGAGCATAAACCAAAGTATCAAGAAAAGCCTAAGAAAGAAAGGGGATAATTTTCTAAGCTTGGTGACTCATATGAGGATGTTTTCAAGATGCTTATTGCCAATAACCTTGCACAACCACAAGATCCTATGAAGCACCATATTCTTGATGTAAAACCACACTGGTGGGATGAAAAAGCCTTTTGTAAGTTCCACAATGGTATTGGACATGACATCAAACATTGCTGGAAACTTAAGCACATTATTCAAGATCTTATTGAGAGTGGAAAACTTTAGATTGATGGGTTGAACACCAATGTAGACCATAAGGCATTCAAGGAGCCTTTGCCCAAATATGACAAAGGGGAAACCTCTAAACCTAAGAATGGCAAGGTAGAAATCAACTATACCTACACAAGTGTAGAAAACATGGTCAATATGCTTGAGGTTGTTGAGGAAAGTGTCAACATGATGAGAGACAAAGATCCTTATGGTTAAGATGTGGGCTCTCCTCCTATATTTGATGAATAACCTATGGTGGTGCTTAGGGGTCCTCACTCTCAAAGGTCATCCCAATCTCTTAACGTTGTTACAAGAAGTCAAAGCCAAGGTCCTATGGTTATTATAGGTCCTAGTTCCAACTAGTCCAGAAAACCCAAACAAGTGACATCCAAGAATGTCACCACCAAATCAGATGTCAACCCTAAAATGACCTATAATCTTGTTGACTAGTTATAAAGGACACCCACTCAAATCTCAATCTTTGAGCTTTTAGAATTGTCTCCAAGACATAAGCATATCCTTGAGCATGCTTTGCTTGTAGCAAATGTTCCTAACAACATAGATGTTGACCAATTCCAAAACATAGTTAACCACCTTGCCAGCCCTCATTACCTAACATTCTCAAAAGAAGATGAAAAAGCTCTGACCCATCCACATAATCTTGCCCTTCATATCGAAGTCATGATTCACAAGACTCATGTTAGGCATGTGTTGATTGATGGGGGTGCTAGGCTCAACATTTGTTCTTTGAGTCTGTTGAAGATACTAGGTTATTCTGAGAAAGTTATTGATACCCAAAAGAAAATTTCCATTAAAGCCTATGATGAGGTAGAGAGAAGTTCTAAAGGGTTGGCCATCCTTCCTGTCAGGATTGGCCCTATTGAGAAGGACATTTTCTTTCAAATTATTGATACTGGTCCTCTAGCATATAATATCCTACTTGGTAGACCATGGATCCATGACATGCAAGCAGTTCCATCCACCTACCACCAATGTGTTAAGTTCCCTTATAATGGAGTAGAAGTCTGTATACCTAGGAATAGCATATTATCTATAAATGCAATTTTAGCAAGGACTCATGTTCCTCTCAATAGAGAAGTAGAGGATTTTGATGCAACCCTAGCATAGTGCACGAATAAGTTCAAGTCCATAGACCTTGGTATGGGGGGGTATCAAATTGACTCCTTTACAAAATTGCTAGTCTCACCTAGATCCTATGTCAAGCCTTCACAAGAGATGCATCCTTCATCTTCAGCCATGACCTTGTTTGGTACATTTGTAGAATCCTTGGTTCCTATCTAGGATGAAAAAGAAGAGGTGGTCATTAAGGACTGGATCTATAGAGAAGACAAATACATGCATAATGAGAACTTCTCTCCCTCTCCTAAGACATATGGAAGAGGGTACACTCTTGTCAAAAGCATGGGCTATCTAGGTCATGGCCCTCTCAGTCATAGATTAGATGCTAGAGCTGAACCACTCGATCATGCTCTTTTTGGACACAGGTCTAAAAAAATGGTTGGCCTAGGTTTTGAAAGTCATGACAAGAAAATTGTTCCTATCCTTGCTATGATGGATAGTGATGATGAATAAAACTACATACCCAATTTGACAAATCAGTAGGACATATGTGAAGATTGGGTCCCTACCACTAATCTCCTTTGGGGAGATTCAAATACTCCAGTTGCCAACCCAATAGTTTTGAGCCTAGAACAAGAAGAATTTTCTATTGAGGATCCTATTCAAGAACATCAATACACGAATGGCATTCAAGAAGGTGTTACCCTTGTTGACATTAGAGCTTCCACATCTAGACTGTTAGAAAGTAAAGTCCACCAAGATAACTGAGAGGGGGGGGGTTGAATCAGTTATTAGATAATTATAACTTTTAACATCTTCAACAACATTTAACCATGTAAGCAATGCAATTACTAACCATACAAAGATATTCATACACAATGACACAATAACACAAGATATGTTGACTAGGGAACCTCTTGATCAAAGAGTAAACCCCAGTGGGAATGATGCCCACAAAAGATGCACTAATATGAATATTCCTTGTTAGAGGATGGACTCTGTTAGGAGACTTATGAAATACATTCAGTACATATAAATCCCTGTTAGGAGATTTTGAATACTTGTTAAAAGATTCTAACCCTGTTAAGAGTTATGGAAGACAAAAGGACCCACTGCCCAAACAGCTTTAGGGTAAGATCACTAAACACACTGTCCAAATAAACTTAATATTATTTAGAAAAATAATATGAGATATGTTACCTCCTTACTATGCCAAACCACACTCACTGCTACACCAGATCTTAATTCCAGATCTTTGTACTTCGCATGTCTTCCTTCACAATTTCACTTTCACAATCTCTTAGGCTCTTTTCTTCACTTCATGCTTACATTTGTATGCAACCAAAGCATGCTCACACTTCTTTAACATTTCAACTTCATACAATAAGGAAAAACATTCCTTTCTTTATACCACTCACAAATAATTACAAATGAGTTGGCACACAATTACAAAATAAAAGTTTCCATACGCTACATCAAAATTACACAAAAACTGTCCGCTTCCAAATGCAATATCTCTTCACTCGTGTGACCTCGAAGTTTGTACTATGAACCATGTCACCATCAATGTGTCTCAAACTTCCCTTTAACTATGCAAAACCAGATTCCATCCTGATTAGGAGATATCATCTAATTTCCACAAACCACTACTCAGGAACACTGCCTGAATACTGCTTTTACCAAAATGCTCATAACTTTCATGAATCAATGAATTACTATCTATGCTCTTAACCATAGATATATAACATATCAAATAGTATAACCTGAACATCACATAGCTCCAATTGAAATATCCCATGTGCGCTAATCAAAACACTGTCTGCTTCTCTACTAGTCTCCAGAAGATCACTATGTTGACATCAATGACAATCATAGTCATGAATGCAACAACTGCTATAGAATGACTGCCAACATTTAGCATTCATTCCTAACATAGATTTCATAAATATGCTTGGTGTAAAAATCCAAGTTGGGATTTGGATACATACTCACATGAGTATGAATGGGAATCTCTCTCTGATTCTTCTACAGTTGACATGGATGTTGATGTTGTCCATACATATGGTTCCCAACCTAAGGTAGCTAATGAGTCTAGTGTAGGATTAGAGGATTCAAATCCATGAGTTTCTTTAGTGGATGATGCTTCACTTGGTAGGATCAATCTTGATTTGGGTACCTTAGAGGGATACTTGACAGACCCTAACTCTGCAATCACGAGAGATGATACCATTTGTATCCACAATATTGAACCCCTCATTGACCTACCTCTTGCCAATCCCCACCTAATTGATTGGTCTCAATGCTATCAAGAGCCTCAGCATTTAACTTTCCAAAATGACTATGGGATAGCATGTTACCTAAATGCCCTTGAGCCCATAGTCTCTTCCACTAGTGAACCAACTTCAAGCATGACAGAACCAGACATCAAGTACCTTAGTCACAAAATGGAAAGAAAAGGAAAAAAGAATAAGAGTTCTGATGGTGAAAACTACTGTGTGGTGGTGTCAGAACCTAAAAAAGTAAAAATAAAGGACATATCCGAGGGTGAAAACCTCTTCGAGGCACCTAGGGATGAGGTACTTGCTCATCTCCCAAGTTACTTTCAAGAAAGATCTTCAGTGCTTGTTGAGCCTACATAGCCAGTTAATTTGAGTATAGAAGAGGTTCCACAAATAGTGCATTTGGCTCAGTCTCTATCAACACAAGAAAAATAAGCATATACCAATTTCCTACAAAGCAAGAAGATTAATTTTTCTTGGACTTACTCAGACATGCCAGGGTTGGACACTAATCTCATTATGTATCACTTGTCCATAGCTCCAGGTATAAAATGAGTCAAACAAAAATTGAGGAAAATGCATCCTCACATAGCTCTTCTCGTCAAAGCTGAATTAGAAAAACTTCTCAATGCAAGATTTATAAGAGCCATTGATTATGCTGAATAGATATCCAATATTGTACCAATTTCTAAACATGACAAGTCCATTTGTATCTACACAGATTTTAGAGATCTTAATAAAGCATGCCCAAAGGATTATTTTCCACTTCCAAACATAGACATGATAGTGGACATGACCGTGGATTATGAGATATATTCATTGATGGATGGTTTTTCTGGGTATAATCAAATCAAAATAGCTCCTGAAGACCAAGAAAAGACTGCATTCACTTGCGCATGGGGAACCTATTGTTGGAATGTTATGCCATTTGGATTAAAGAATGTAGGAGCTACTTATCAAAGAGCTATGACAACTATATTCCATGACATGATGCATAAGAATATGGAAGATAATGTGGATGACACCTTGGAAAAATCTTTAAAAAAGGATACACACTTAGGTGATTTGGAAGTCATTCTAGATCTCATGGAGTAGTTTCAACTAAGATTAAATCCAAAAAAGTGTGCATTTGGAGTCACCTCTGGAAAACTTCTAGGGTTTATCATTTCAGCCAAAGGAATAGAGGTGGACCTAGAGAAATTTCAAGCAATCTTGGATATGCCACCTCCCAAAAACATTAGCCAAATGAGGAGTCTCTAGGGACACCTTCAATCTATAAGGAGGTTCATTTCACAACTGGCTAATAGAGCTCAACCCCTTAATAAGACATTACACAAAGGGGTTAAATGTGTCTAGAATGAAGATTTTCAGAAAATCATGGATCAAATCAAGCAATACTTGGCCAATCCTCCTATCTTAATGCCTCCTATCCCAGGAAAACCACTTGTATTGTATGTTTTAGAAATAGAATCTTCCCTGGGGGAATTATTAGCTCAACTTGATGACATTGGAAAAGAAAGAGCTATATACTACATCAGTCGTACTCTTGTGTCATATGAGGTTAATTACACTAGTATTGAAAAATCTTGCCTTGCAGTGGTATTTTCTTCCCAAAAGTTGTGACATTACATGCTTTCGCATATGATACACCTCATTGCAAAGATTGATCCTCTCAAATATTTTCTTGGTAAGGCTTCTCTCACAGGTAGACTTGCTAAGTGGATGATGATCTTATCAAAATTTGACATAGATTATGTTGAGCATAAAGCTATAAAAGGACAAGCCATTGTAGACCAATTGGTTGATTTCCCAATTCAAGATAGCATGTCTATTCAAGTTGAATTTCCAGATGAGCACATAATGTACATGATTGCAAGAACATGGAAGATGTTCTTTGATGGCTCTTTCATCCAAAATGGTTCATGAGCTAGAATGTTATTTGTTTCTCCTCATGCGTACACAATCCCTAAGTCCTACAAAATATTGTTCCCATGTACAAATAACATTGTTGAGTATGAGACCTTGACAAATGGGCTAAACATGGCAATAGAATGGAGAATCACAAAGCTGCATATCTATGGGGATTTGCAATTAATAATCAACCAAGTTAATGAAGAATACCAAACAAAGGATGAAAAAATGGTACCCTACAACAAAATGGTTGATTCATTGAGATGATATTTCACCTTTGTTACATTTCAAAAAATCCCTAGAGCAAAGAACAAAGGAGCTGATGCTATGGCTACATTGGCTTCATTTCTTCAGCTAGAACAACATGAGTCCAGATTTGAATTCCTGGTGGAAGAGCTACACTATCCTATCTATGACTCCCAAGAAAGACAAGTTGTTTGTACCCTTGTTGGCCATGAGTCATCCCGATATGGTGCCATTTACACATATCTTCATGATGGCATTATTCCCAAAACCTTCAACTGCTCTGAATGAAGAAACTTAACTTGAAATGTCTCTCACCACACCCTTATCTTTGGTGATTTGTATAAGAGGGGTTTAGATGGGATACTTCTTAGGTGCTTGGAAAAGGATGAGTCTAACCAAGCATTAGCTAACATACATGAGGGCATTTTTCGAGGACATTCCAATGGTCTTTCCATGGCCCAAAGGTTGCTTAGGGCTGGGTACTATTGTCCTACCATGCAGACAGATGCAGTAGCTTTTTCTAAATCATGCGAAAAGTGTCAGAAACACAGTAACCTAATACATGCTCCAAGAAGGGATCTTATTCTGTCTATTTCTCATTGGCCATTTCAGCACTGGGCCTTTGATCTTGTTGGGAAGATTCATTCTAAATCATCAGGTGGACACAAATTCATCATCACTGCTACTGATTACTATACCAAATGGGTCAAAGTTGTTCCACTTTCTGTTGCCTTGGTAAAGATAGTTTCTCTATTTATTTTAAATCACATCATCTGTCGGTATGGACTGCCTTCTAAAATAATCACTGACAATGGAGGTCAGTTCAAAAACAAGGACCTTAAACAACTCTGCAAGAAGTTCAAGATAAAATAGCATTGGTCCTCCATTTACTTCCCGCAAGGAAATGGACAAGAAAAGGCTTCAAATAAAACCATTCTTAAGATTCTCCATAGAATAGTTCACAAGAATGGTAGAGATTGGCATCTATAGATAAATCTAGCCTTGTGGGCCTATAGAACAAGTATTCATACTGTTAGTACCTACAAAAAATTTCAAGGCTTTACCAATGTTCTTCCGGTCTCTGCAACTTTTTTCCTGGTCTCTGGCTTAAACCCTAAGAAAAAAATTCATATTTCTAGCCGTTACTAAGAAAAAACCCTAAAGTGCCCCAGCCTCATTCTAATTCTTCATTACCTTTTTAGGCCACTTAAGTCTTACCTTTATGCACGTGGTTTTTTCTCTCGATCTTCGCTTAATCGCTTAACAAAGTTTCATGTCTCTTCATTATTCAACGATTTAGTGAAAACATGTTTGTCATTGGTTTTCTTGGTTCCTAGCAGTTATATCTTTTCTCTCAGTGATTGGGCGAACACAGTGTTTGCGTATTCTCCTGTTCCTGGTGGCTTATCTCTTAACTACTAGCGACTTGGCGTGGCTGTTTCTTTTCTTTAGTCACATGTTCGTGTGGTCTACAGGTGTATCTTTTCTTTCCATCTTAATCAACGATTGGCGCGTATTCTCATAGAATATTTTAAGCCTTTCAAATCATGTGCCAACCATCCATTTTGCCAAGTGTTCAGGTCAGTATAAATGGTGGGTCCAAAATGACACGTAGGTACAGTTCGTGATTTTTGATTGGTCAATGGGTGAATGACTGTATATGCTATCTATGGGACCTGATTTTCTGAGACTCAGAGGGTTCTGACATCTGTAGTTGATCAACAGTGGGCATAAGTTCTTATGGGATGTGTCAGAGGCTTGAGATTATGTGACAGCCATTCATTCTCATGTGTGACATAATCTTTTCTTTCAAGCAGGTCCACTTCCAGGTGTGTGCAGTTGGCATATTTTCATTGGTCCATGAGGTACTAAGTTAGCATTTGTCAGAAGGTCCTGTGTCAGAGAATCTGTAGAGTGGAACAAAGGGTTGATCTAACAGTTGTCTGATGTTCACATAGAATCTTTTAGCTCTATACAAACTTAGGACAGTTGTTGATCTTATTTCTTAGCAGGTGGGTCCTGTCAGAGGTGACTGGGTGGAAGCAGCACATGGTATGATGACATGTGGCAGTTTGCAAGTGGGCCTAGGTGAGGGTCTAATGTCTAGCGGTCACGATAAAAATGTTTAGCGGTACTGATAATTTTTCTATGTATTTGCTCATTCACGAGGTGTTTGGTGGGGTTCTAAGTCCCTTTAGTGAATACGTGAATAGTGTATTCACTGAGTCTCCAAATAAATTAGTGAAGCCTTAAGGTATTATGCGAACTTGTGATTTTCTTTGGTTGCTTATTCGCTAGATGTTTCTTGAGGTGGGTTAAGAAGAAGATCTTGCGAACTGGCGAATGAAGGTTTTTTGTATTCACGAAAAGTAACCCAGGGTTAAATGAAGACTCAGCAATTCAGTGAAATGCTTTGTTTGTTGAATCACTTGACCAGACTAGGGTTAAGGCAAGGTATTAAGTGACCTAGAAATTATTGCGTTCACATAATCACCAAATGAATTGGTGGAGGTAAAAAGTGTTTTGTGAATTGGCAAAATCCTTTGTCACCAGCTCCCCAAATGAGACCGGGGTTGGTTTCATTTCTTTTGTTCGCTAAGTCGCTGGGTTAAGCTGTAGTTAGGAATTTCACTTTGCAAATAAGAATAGCCTTGTCGCATGGTCGCTAAATGTTAACCTGAGCATATCTATTAAGTTAAGTCATGAGGCCTCGAAAATATGAAGATCTAACGGTCGAAACTTAAAGTTGATCCAAATTTGAATGTCGACTGCCGATTCACTGCTGGCATTATGAAACTAACCATTAAAGTTCAAATTCAAATTTGCAAAGGGTTTCCAGTGATAGAAAGGACCAGAATTGAATGCTTTTATAGCTAGATCTTGTAGAATTGGTTTTGTTGATCGTTTCAGTGTGGTCCAAGATTCCATGATCATTTGCAGGGGTGTGTACTATGTTTTTTATGCTCAAGACATGGTGCAGGGGGTCAAATCAGATAGATTTGCATAAAATTTCATGATCTTCAGTACAGTTCCAGAAGAATTACCATAAATGAAGATTGATTTTAGGTCTGATCGCTCAGGGTTGCTTGGTTTTCCATCCAATGTATTGAATTCTGATCTTTTGAATTGTTTTGGTGGGTGGAAACCCTAACCCTTACCATGGTTATTTGTAGCTTGTTGCATCCTAACTTGTGTAGGATTCCAAGATAACCAGAGGTATAAATGGCTGTATTTTTTACTTTGTAAGGGTTCCATTATTTTGGAGGTCCATTATTCTGGTTCCAAGAAAGGTTCTGTCGTGTAGATTTTCTCCTTCTCTCTACATATAGGGTGTTCTTTCTTCCTTTGTTGGTTCAAAGAATATAATACATATTGTAACTGATTTGTCTTATGTATGAGGACTCAATTTATTCTTACTATTACCAAGCTATCTCCATTTGAATTTTGAATTCATTAATCATACATCAAGGGTGTTTGATTTTTCTATTTGCATTTCCTCTGTGTTTGCAAGTGGAGTTGTCTTCATAGAGATAACTAGTTTAGGATTAGTTTTCATGTATGTATGAGCTGAGGTGTCAAAGATATGTCATGCTTGTCTTCCAGCAGATGCTGGTAAATGTATTATTTTTTTATAGGTCTCTTCTAAGGGGAGGGTTAAAAGCCTTTGGATGGGTAATAACATACTTGAATACATAGGTGGGTTGTTGAAGTGAGGTTTGGTCATGGTGTGTGATTGATGTTAGGCATCAACACATTGAATTTATTGCTTTCTTATTTCATAGTTGTCTATTGCAATAGGGTATTTGACTCTTTGGCCCTTTGGATAAGGCACTGGTCTATGAGAGACTTAGGGTATCTCAGGAAACCGTTCAAACCCATCATTAAATCATTCACATTTAGTTCCACCTGTTCCCTTTCATGTTGTTAGGATAGGTCTCTGGTTTTCATACTCACTCTATGCAAGTAGGGCTATTTCATGAGATCTTGTTTTCATTGAGGTATAGGATACCCAAAATGGTTGGAAGACTATTCTACAATAATCTATTTGTAGGCCTATTGTTTATCATGAGGTGTCTAGAGTGTGCAGATAAGGCAATACCCTCCTGAGTGATGTGGAGCTCCAAGAAGGAGGAGGATTCCTTTCAATCCTCATCAATTGGACTATTTTCTTGTCAAACTTGAGTGCCTACCCTCAGAATCAAGCCCATCTATTGATTCAAGTTTGGTCATGCAAGGAAAAGCTCCAACAAATTGGTGACTCTGCTAGGGATGAAGTAAAAGACATCAAGCTTTCCTACTTGGCTGGATCATCCCAAAGTCTTGGTTAATGATCATAGAGTCAAAAGTAAAAAACACATTTGTAAAATCTTCTCACTAAGTGTTGAGTGGCGACTCTGAGTCTTTGTTTGGTCAGTGTTTTGTAAAAAAGTGTGATATATCTTTAGTCCTGACAAGCAGTTATCCTATGAGTTTGTGTTGTGATTGTGGGTTTTGAAGAAGGTTTAGAGTTGGGAAAGATTCTCAGCTAATTCAGATTTGTCCTCTGCAAAGAGGTGGTAGCTCTACTAAAGTTTGAAAGGTGATCTGGAGGAGACTTCAGATCAATATTTTGTAGCATTCACAACATCTCTAGGTAATCCTATTTCATTAAGCAAGAACAGTCCCTAATTAGGTGAACAAGTCATCATTGAAAAAGGGAAATTAATTTTGAAAGTTTGATCATATTTCTGGATAGAAGCTTTGGTTGTTGTAAAGAGTATTAGAAATATGTTGAGGTTTAATAGGGTCAGTGGTTGCATTAATTTGGATAAAGGTTTTGTCATAGGAACAAGTTGCATTGTTTTGTCAGTATTTTAAAAATGGGGTTTCCAGCCTTGATAAATCAAGATGATGTTTCTAGATATGAAAATTCTTAGTCAGAGTTTAGAAATGTTAATAGAGAAAGAGATATTTATTTGATGAGTCAAAAAATCCAGCAGACTTGCATAAAGATTTTAAGATGTGCAATAGGGGAAAGGAAGGATGAGTCATCCCACTCTTTATACTATAAGAAGTTTCTTGTAGCTTGTGATGAGTTTCTTATGGGTATTGAGCTTCAAGATTCCCAATATGCTGAAATGTTTTTAGAACTTGATATGCCTGAGTCAGTTAGTTGGTCTACATCCTTTAGGAATGAAGCACTAGAAAATGTTAAAGGATGGATGGCTTCATTTGTGGAGGATGAATCTTGTGAGGTTAATGTTGATGATGGAACTTGTGGTTATCAAGAGATAGAGGATGAATCTACAATAGATGTAATTTCTTGCAGTGATGACTTTGCACAAGATATTGTGACACAGGAAGTATTAGCTCCTATCTCAAATGAGGATGATGTTTGCATCATTTGCAGTGAGACCAATGAGATAGAATGTGAAGTTGAATGCTTACTAAGTAGTGAGAAAATTTTAGAATTCTTGGATGCAGAGTTTCAGAGGTGCACTCCCAAATATGTTTCCAAAATTCCATGCCTGGTGGATATTAGTTTTGATGAAGATGTTACAAGTGATGGCATGATGTGTGAAACATTTTTTGAGGTTCTTTCTCCCATTTTTGATATGCAAGTGGATGGTACACATCATTGTAATGAATTTGATAATGTCATATTTGATGAGTATGATGATGTGTGTGCTGGTGTGGATTCAATTTTTCAAGAGCCTAATGTCAGTGGTTCTTGTTTATGTTTTAATGCTGGAGAATATGGTAAATCTAAAGGGGTTTTCTCATATTTGAAAATGACTAATGATTCATTAACTGATAGTGCTTGTTCCTTTCCAAAAGATGCTGATGTGATTTTTGATCAGCAAGTTCTTTCCATTTTCATGCAATCAAATTTTAGTCTTGAGAAGTGTTTTATTAGTTTGAAAAGCAAAGAGATAGAAAGGGTTTATTCTTCATTGCAAACTAATGACCAGTATGCTGATGTGTCCATCCATGAGATTGAAAAGGAGTGTTTCCTTTTTCAGCATGATAGTGAAAGTGAAGAGTGTGACATTTTGATGTCACAAAATGATCAACATCTATGGCAGCTTGATGGCCCTATCTTACTGAGTGATGGTGAGTATGGTGATCATTTTTTATATAGTGTGTTGAATAGGGATCACAATGTTTTTGGTAGGTTGGATGAAAAATGTAATTTTAGTTTTCCTCTACTGAATGGAGATGAAAATTATTTGTTTGATAGAGGCAAAAACTGATCAGAAGTTTTGGGGCCCTGAGCCTTCTATAAATATTGTAAATTCTGTAAATATTTTTCCTTCTTTGTTATGTTTCTCCCTTTTCTATCTCCTTGGTTCGGTTGCTAGTTTTTGAGGTCCCTGTGTTTTGTCCAGTGGGTGGTCTACTCTCCCAATGATTCTAAGTTCTTGCCATGCCTGCAGGAGCCACACATCCCTAGACAGAGCCACTGTTAGTACCTACAAAAAATTTAATGGCTTTACCAATGTTCTTCCAGTCTTTGCAACTCTTTTCCTGGTCTCTGGCTTAAACCCTAAGCAAAAAATTCATATTTCTAGCCGTTACTAAGAAAAAATGCTAAAGTGCCCCAGCCTCATTCTAATTCTTCATTACCTTTTCGGGCCACTTAAGTCTTACCTTTATGCACATGGTTTTTTCTCCCGGTCTTCACTTAATCTCTTAACAAAGTTTCATGTCTCTTCATTACTCAATGATTTAGCGAATACATGTTTGTCACTGGTTCGCTTGGTTCCTAGCGGTTATATCTTTTCTCTCAGTGATTGGGTGAACACAGTGTTCACGTATTCTCCTATTCCTAGCGGCTTATCTCTTAACTACTTGCAACTTGGTGAAGCAGTTTCTTTTCTTTAGTTATGTGCTCATGTGGTCTGTGGGTGCCATGATCATTTGCAGGGGTTTTTACTATGTTTTTTCTTATCGAGACATGGTGTAGGGGGTCAAATCAGATGGATTTGCATAAAATTTCATGATCTTCAATACAGTTCTAGAAGAATTACCATAAATGAAGATTGATTTTAGGTATGATCGCTCAGGGTTGCTTGATTTTCCATCTAATGTATTGAATTCTAATCTTTTGAATTGTTTTGGTGGGTGGAAACCCTAACCCTTACCATGGTTATCCATAGCTTGTTGCATCCTAACTTGTGTAGGATTCCAAGATAACCAGGGGTATAAATTGCTGTATTTTTTACTTTGTAAGGGTTCCGCAATTTTGGAGGTCCATTATTCTGGTTCCAAGAAAGGTTATATCCTATAGATTTTCTCCTTCTCTCTGCATATAGGGTGTTCTTTCTTCCTTTGTTGGTTCAGAGAATATAATACATATTGTAACTGATTTGTCTTATGTATGAGGACTCAATTTATTCTTACTATTACCAAGCTATCTCCATTTGAATTCTGAATTCATTAATCATACATCAAGGGTGTTTGATTTTTCTGTTTGCATTTCTTATGTGTTTGCAAGTGGAGTTGTCTTCGTAGAGATAACTGGTTCAGGATTAGTTTTCATGTATGTATGAGTTAAGGTGTCAAAGATATGTCATGCTTGTCTTCCAGTGGATGCTGGTAAATGTATTATCTATTTATAGGTCTCTTCTAAGGGGAGGGTTAAAATCCTTTGGATGGGTAATAACATACTTGAATACATAGGTGGGTTGTTGAAGTGAGGTTTGGTCATGGTGTGTGATTGATGTTAGGCTTCAACACATTGAATTTATTGCTTTCTTGTTTCATAGCTATCTATTGCAATAGGGTATTTGACTCTGTGGCCTTTGGATAAGGCACTGGTCTATGAGAGACTTAGGGTATCTCAGGAAACTTTTCAAACCTATCATTAAATCATTTACATTCAGTTCCACCCTTTCCCTTTCATGTTGTTAGGATAGGTCTCTGGTTTTCATACTCACTCTATGCAAGTAGGGCTATTGCATGAGATATTTTTTTCATTGGGGTATAGGATACCCAAAAGGGTTTGAAGACTATTCCACAATAATCTATCTATAGGCCTATTGTTTATCATGAGGTGTCTTGAGTGTGCAGATAATGCAATACCCGCCTGAGTGATGTGGAGCTCGAAGAAGGAGGATTCCTTTCAATCCTCATCAATTGGACTATTTTCTTGTCAAACTTGAGTGCCTACCATAAGAATCAAGCCCATCTATTGATTCAAGTTTGGTCCTACAAGGAAAAGCTCCAACACATACTCCCACTGGGGCTACTCCTTTTGCCCTTACTTATGGTGCTGAAGCAGTGTTACCTTTAGAGGTGGAAATTCCTTCACTTAGAGTTTCCCTTAAAGTTCTAGTGATAGATGAAGACTACCATGCCATCAGCATCCAAGAACTAGAACTTTTAGATGAAAAGCATAAAGTATCATTTGATCATATGAGGGTCTACCAAAAGTGTATGTCCAAAGCATTCAACAAGAAAGTTCACCCTAGAGAATTTCAAGTAGGAGATCTTGTCTTATGAGAAAACCCTAAGAACCAACAACATAGATAGAAAAAGGGCAAATTTGAACCTAATTGGCTGGGACCATATATCATTACTGCTACTTTTGGGATAGGTGCTTACTTGTTGTCTACTAAAGAGGGAGAGCAGCTCCCTGAGCCTATTAATGTTTTGCACCTCAATAAGTTCTATCCATGATGCATGTTCTTTCTGGGGGCATCCTTTGTACATATTTATTGATCCTGACAAAATCTCAAAAAAAATCATATATGATGCTGAAAAAATCTTAAAAAGAATATAAAGTCATGAAAAAATACAAAAAACAAATAAATTGCAAAAAATTCAAAAAAAATAGAAAAAGTGTCTTGGTTGAAACTTGGAAATAGGTGCCTTGGTAGAAAAAATACAAAAAAATTGAAAAAATTGAAAAAATCTCCAAGTGGTGAATACTTGGAAATAGGCACTACTTGAGACCTTTGCACCCTTGTTTCTTAGCATGTGTCCTCAACACTTACCCTTTCTCCATCATGCCTTGACCTTGTTGCCTTGGTTTGGAATTGGTCTTTGTCTTTGTCTAGGGGGCATAACTATGTTAGCTTTGGTCTCTTAGGATGTGTTGGTCTTTAGGACATCTTGCAAATGGTGTTTTTCAACACCACCCCAACTGTGTTTTTCAACACTACCCTAGCGTCAAGTGTTTCTCAACACTTATCAGATATCTTACCCGCAGTCTAGGATGATATGATATTTCTCACTAGCAAATGTGATACTTAATGTTTGACTCTATGACCTACACACATGCACTTAAACACTCGATTCACTGAGACTTGTTTGACTTTATTTATTTGTGTGTTGTCTATGATGATTTCTTTGATGAGCATTCTCTCCCTAATAGTTTTTGATGATGCCGAGCTAGAAGACTAGGGGCATGAGGACATGTTTTATTATTTTTTCTTCTTGTGGGTATATTTTGTTGGTCGTAACTATCATTAGCATTTATGCTTGTTCCTGTGTGTGTGAAAATTGTACCTGATCTGTAGACACAACACTCAGTAAAACATTAGAGGTTAGCAAAAATCAAAATCGTGCAAAATTGAAAGCTATCTAACCAAGCGATTTACTGCCTTCTAATAGGTGCGAGATTAATGTTCTCAGACTGTAATCGAGATCAGTGACCTAAACGACACCTAAATGAAGGATTTGAATGCAAAAGATGGATATGAAATTGAATGCAATTAATCTATATTTTTGGATTTTTCTATGCAATAAGAATGATAAATTGATATGAAATCTATGCTAAATGAAATTGATATGATATGAATGCTATTGAAAATTGATATGCTATAAATCTAACAATGATATGAAATATAAATGCAAAAATAAGATTGATCTCACAAAGATGTCGATTTGCAAGAGCTTTGATTCTTCAATTCCAATTCTCCAGCGTGATTGTGCAAAATATGAGATGATTTGTGAAGAGCTGAAGCCTTTAATTTATAGAAATCCAGGGCTTTGGAGGTGCATGGGAAAAAGCCATAAATCACTCAAATAACTCAACTTGATTTTTGAGTTATTTTTAAATAAAAGATAATTAACTCACAAAAACATGCAAAAGCTAAGTTTTAACTCAAAATAGAGTTTAGCTTCAATTGATAATTGATAGTTGTCTGCTTTTATGATTGTGCATGTTTTATTTATGAATTAATTTAATAATAAAGTGATTTATTTTCAACTTAACTTCTTTTAAAAATAAAACAATTGATTTATGGGTTAATTAACTATTTTAACAAACTTTTATTAAAAATTATATTATTAAATAATGACAACATGCTTTAATTAATTAAATAAGAATTTAATCAATTAAAGATAAAATTTTTGATTTATTGTCAAAATTAAATAATACAATTAATAATAGATAGAATTAAATTTAATTACATAATTAAGTGGGAAATATTAAATCTAATTAATTAAATATGAAAATATTCAATTAATCAAACTTAGGATAAATGTGATTTATCACCAAATAATCATTAAATTAAAGATAATTAAGATGATTAGGAATATTACTAGAAATATTCCCTGATGCAGAATTTAAGATAATCAATTATGATTTGATGATGTTTAGATGTGCCTTAGGTTAGGACTTTGATGTCGATTTTATTCGATTTGTCGATGTAGGAGATTAATGAACTTATAGCCCATTTTTGGGGTATTACATTTTGCCCCTCTTTGAATTACTGTGCGAAGCGCAGTGGTTCAAAGATAGTGTGTGTTTGATAAAGATATGAAACTGATTCAAAAGATAAACCGATCTCAAGATAGAAACCGATTGAAAGATATTGAGATAGGAGTTGTTTGATATTGAATTGATATGGAGATAATAGGTCCTGAATGACCAAAGATAATGTTCACTGTAGCAGCAAATGAACCTATGATTACGAAAAAGTGTCAAAATATCTGATTCTGAACCTTAGGATTGATAAGAAGTGAGTGACCCATTCTAGACTCGATTGTCTTAGCAGAACTAGCAAGTATCACATCCCAACCCTTCAGTTGTCGAAGAACTAAGCAAAGAACACTATGATCTGATGGTTGCAAAAACTGATACAGTTTACAAGATTAGGAGAATATCAGATTGATATGGATCGATGAATCTGATATGCCCCAAGTGATGATAGATTTTTTGATGAATCAGTGACTAGACGTGATTGTTTGTCTTGATCACTGATGAAAGATATTGATAGATTTGATCGATAGAATTTGATTTACAGACTTTGAATGATATGCAATACCATGCCAAGAAATGTGTGTGTGAAAATTGTACCTGATCTTTAGACACAACACTCAGTAAAACATTAGAGATTAGCAAAAATCAAAATCGTGCAAAATTGAAAGCTATCTAACCAAGCGATTTACTGCCTTCTAATAGGTGCGAGATTAATGTTCTCAAACTGTAATCGAGATCAGTGACCTAGACGACACCTAAATGAAGGATTTGAATGCAAAAGATGGATATGAAATTGAATGCAATTAATCTATATTTTTGGATTTTTCTATGCAATAAGAATGATAAATTGATATGAAATTTATGCTAAATGAAATTGATATGATATGAATGCTATTGAAAATTGATATGCTATGAATCTAACAATGATATGAAATATAAATGCAAAAATAAGATTGATCTCACAAAGATGTCGATTCGCAAGAGCTTTGATTCTTCAATTCCAATTCTCCAGCGTGATTGTGCAAAATATGAGATGATTTGTGAAGAGCTGAAGCCTTTAATTTATAGAAATTTAGGGCTTTGGAGGTGCATGGGAAAAAGCCATAAATCACTCAAATAACTCAACTTGATTTTTGAGTTATTTTTAAATAAAAGATAATTAACTCACAAAAACATGCAAAAGCTAAGTTTTAACTCAAAATAGAGTTTAGCTTTAATTGATAATTGATAGTTGTCTGCTTTTATGATTGTGCATGTTTTATTTATGAATTAATTTAATAATAAAGTGATTTATTTCCAACTTAACTGCTTTTAAAAATAAAACAATTGATTTATGGGTTAATTAACTATTTTACCAAACTTTTATTAAAAATTATATTATTAAATAATGACAACATGCTTTAATTAATTAAATAAGAATTTAATCAATTAAAGATAAGAATTTTGATTTATTGTCAAAATTAAATAATACAATTAATAATAGATAGAATTAAATTTAATTACACAATTAAGTGGCAAATATTAAATCTAATTAATTAAATATGAAAATATTCAATTAATCAAACTTAGGATAAATGTGATTTATCACCAAATAATCATTAAATTAAAGATAATTAAGATGATTAGGACTATTACTAGAAATATTCCCCGATGCAGAATTTAAGATAATCAATTATGATTTGATGATGTTTAGATGTGCCTTAGGTTAGGACTTTGATGTCGATTTTGTTCGATTTGTCGATGTAGGAGATTAATGAACTTATAGCCCATTTTTGGGGTATTACATTTTGCCCCTCTTTGAATTACTGTGCAAAGCGCAGTGGTTCAAAGATAGTCTGTGTTTGATAAAGATATGAAACTGATTCAAAAGATAAACCGATCTCAAGATAGAAACCGATTGAAAGATATTGAGATAGGAGTTGTTTGATATTGAATTGATATGGAGATAATAGGTCCTGAATGACCAAAGATAATGTTCATTGTAGCAGCAAATGAACCTATGATTACGAAAAAGTGTCAAAATGTTTGATTCTAAACCTTAGGATTGATAAGAAGTGAGTGACCCGTTCTAGACTCGATTGTCTTAGCAGAACTAGCAAGTATCACATCCCAACCCTTCAGTTGTCGAAGAACCAAGGAAAGAACACTATGATCTGATGGTTGCAAAAACTGATACAGTTTACAAGATTAGGAGAATATCAGATTGATATGGATCGATGAATCTGATATGCCCCAAGTGATGATAGATTTTTGATGAATCAGTGACTAGATGTGATTGTTTGTCTTGATCACTGATGAAAGATATTGATAGAATTGATCGATAGAATTTGATTTACAGACTTTGAATGATGTGCAATACCATGCCCCCTTTGGGATTAAAATTGAAATCTGACAAGAAAAGTCAGTGTTGATAGTTTAGAAGCATGTTAATTGATTTGAGAAGTGGTTATACACGTCCGAGAATGCATTCTGCATCGTTTGGAAGGTCTCAAAGACCAAGGTTGACTAGGTTTGACCATGAGTTGACCATGGTTGACCAAGTTGAAATTTTGATAGTTTGATGTTAGATAATCAGTTGAGTTGAATACTGGATTCCTTGTGATGATTGAAGGTTGATTATGCAAGCAGTAGACCGTCCTGGGTCCAAAAATTTTAAATCATGATTTTGACATAATAAATGATCTCAGATTTCAATTGTGATCCCGAAAATGAATTTAGAACATCGAAATTAGCTAGGGGTGCAATTTTCATGGAAAACGGAGCACTTTTAAAAATTATGTCAAAAGCTATATAAAGGCCGGAAGGGTCATTTTCAATTCATTTCAACCCTTTGACTTTAGAGATTCTGTGGAGCCCTCTGAGCGAGAAAATGGCAGACCAGCGAGAACTGAAGGTACCTGTGAGTTCACACCATTTTGAGCGCAGCCGGAGACATGACAGACCTCGACAGTATGGACATCCGGTAGGTGGACCTCTGTTCCCCCCTGAAAATGCATGTTTTTGATGTTCTATAGCATTTTTAATTTTTTTCATACGCATTTTTAGTTTTTAATTTTCGCATCTGTAGAAACTCGTACGAGTCCAAATCTAGACTCGTACGACATTTCATTTGAATGTAGAATGTCGTTTCGTTCATGCCCAAGTGTCGTATGATAGGGACACTTGTGTCGTACGACATTTCGTCGGGTCCCTTGAAACTCGTATGAATCCAAGTGCAATGTCGTACGACTATGAAATGTCGTTTGGTATGTTGTGGAATGTCGTACGACATTTCATGCCAGTCTGGAATGTCGTTTGAAAAATAGCATGTGAAAAAATCCATTTTAAGTCAAAAATGAAACTTTTCTGATCTTTTTGCCTGATTGCGGACACTTTGCCCTACCTTCTGAAACTTCAAAAACTGTGTCATTCTGATATTTTGGCCTTATTTCGAACTGAATTTCTGACAAAACACCCTGTTGCATTATGATTTAGGTTACATATCCTGACGTACATGTTCGCCATTCGTATCCGGCCACCCAGAGATTATGTGTTGCCTTGCCAAACCCGATGAGGGTTCATCTCGCTGCCTGTGGATTTGAGAACTTGATTCATTTACCCGATATTAGGGTAAATCATGGTTTATTGACTGCCCTGATTGAGAGATTTCACTCTGAGACCCAGACTTTCCACCTTCCGACTAGGGAGATCACTGTTACCCCTGAGGATGTTTATAGGATTCTTCGCATTCCGTTCCATGCTCTGCGACGTCCCGAGTATGTTAGTGGAGGATCGAGGGGACTGCATGCATTCAGATGACTGTTCGGTGATGAGACACAGCTGACTGGGTCTATATCTTGGGAGACACTAGTGCAGAGATATGGTCAGACACATCGTCTAGAGTGTATCATTGCGGGGATGATCGGAGAGTTGATTATGCCTGGCCGTCAGCAGAACGGCTTCTTGATGGGATGGGCACCTATGGTAGCACTCTTGATGGCTACACCGACTGAGCTTGCCTGGGGTCAGTGTCTGTTGGCGCACTTGTATTCTGAGATGCACAAGGTCGTGTATCAGGACTGCAAGACATTTGCTTCAGGAGCGGTGGTACTGTAGATATGGGCTTGGGAGCATATCCCAGTGTTGAGACTAGTGTTTCAGAGTCAGCGACAGCCACAGGAGCTGATTATATATACGTATGCTGGCTACATTACTCAGGTTCGCATGGGTCACACCGAGTATTTCCACCGATGCTTGGATGACATGACCTTTGTGATCTGGAGACCATATGTATAGATAGAGGCCTGGCCTACTGCGAGAGAGCAGTTGTCATTTGTTTTTCAAAGCAGGATATTGATAGGATGGACCTCCACCGTCTTGGAGAGATTTTTGATTACCAGAGTCTGGCGTCAGTATGGACGCATTCAGGATGTCCCACAGGATTATACTACTTATGCCCGCATTGTGCATGAGATAGGGCTCGGATGGGCACCACGGCTGAGTTATTCTGTATGTGCTAAGGAGTATAGCTGGATTATTGGTAGAGATTGGGACTACCTTCCATAGGTTGTTGATGTCGGGGTGACAGATGCATATGTGGCATGGCTTGCTGATCACCGGGTACACCAATGTTTTGATCTGACAGAGCTGATACCCTCCATGGAGGAGGCAATGGATGTTACAGGGGCTCCTATCAGAGCAGGACTGAGACCACAGGTGGTACAGCCTACTCCTCTGAGACAGAGAGCTTTGACTCCTTTACAGAGAGCACTAGGACATGCGAGGCCTCTGCCTCCTCCTACATCTACAGCGGTCACATCTTCTGGCACACAAAGATGGAGCCGAGGTGAGAGTGGCACACTGGGTGGAGTAGGATCTGTAGATGATGTTCTAGGAGCTGAGCAGTTTCCAGGTGGGACCAGTGTGGATGACACATTTGATTTGGGTGCTGAGGTTAGATGTCGTAAGGCACACAAGATGAGCATTCCTTCACATGTAGATCAGCCAGCATAGCCAGCACAGGACACAGAGATGCCAGCAGCTGATGCAGAGCCTGAGGTTCCTCTTACTTCGGCTGAGATTATCAGATGACTTACAGTTCAGGTCCGGGACTTGAAGATAGAGTAGGCCAGATTAGAGGAGAGGCATCGAGAGGCAGATAGACAGCATATAGAGTAGCGTGCCGAGATACAGAGATTACAGGCAGAGGTGATTCATCAGACAGCGCGGGACTCATATTATGTATCTGCGTACTATGCAGTAGTCCCTACTATACAGAGAGTGCCGACCTATTCTCAGTATATGGCAGCATCAGAGGGAGCCAGGGCACCGAGAGCGGAGGTGGTACCAGATGCACCTCCTCCTCCTCCACCAGATGCAGAGGAGCATGCTGACAGTTGACTTCTCTTGATCTTCTGTTACTTTCTTACTGATACATCGTTGTGTCTAATAGCTCTATGGAGCTTTATTCATTTGTACCCTGTGCCAGTAGTGCACCCCTGACTATTTGAGATTTTTGATATATAGATGAGATCGATATTTTTGGTTGTGACATCATGTGTACTTGTCATTTTTGTTATGTATGATGATATCATGTGATGTGAATGCTATGAGTAGTGTAGAATGTATGTATGGATCAATGCAATTCGATAATTTCTTTCATATGTATGAATGTTATGTAGATGTAGTGATTATGGAAATATGTATGTTTATGCAATGGATGTTTATGACATAATATGTAAATGCAACGATACACATGATATGTTTTGCAGGTTGATGAAGACAAGTACTCAATCTTATGTCAAAAAGATGGTTGACCCAGGAGGATTATTGCTTGCGATTCCGTTAAGAGACCTTCGAGTTAGGTTCAGCTTTTGTTAGATTTGAAGATGTGATTGAAGAATCATTTAAGCTTTTGAAGTTCATTTAGTCATTGTGAGATCATACAAATATGTAAAATGCAATGAGACATGCAATAATGAAATGCAACCTAAGACCTAGGACCTAGTCATTGATCATATGTCGATTTGTTATCATCATTGAACTTTTAGGTAACCAAATAAATCAATACAATGCCCACTAGCCATGAAACCATAGACATATGAATATCGATTTGTATGTGCAAGAATCAATACAACACCCACTAGTTATACAACCATGGACATATGAATATTGATTTTGTTTTTGAAATGTCGGATTAGATATAAGCACCAAGGCACAAGCGCCAGGATGACCTAAATATCATGTCCATTTTGATATAGCAATTTGTACAAGCATCAAAACATAAACATCATGATGACCTGAGTACGCCTTGCATTAAAAACACATCAAACAGCTAAGAGATCATTCTAAATCCAATGTGAATTACCCGTAGTGACCCTTTATCGTTCACCTCCTTAGGCAAGATCGCGTTTCACAGTAGGAGAAAGAACTTACTCAAAAAGACAATAGTTAGATCAAACTTCCTTAAATTTTCTGGGTATCAATGGTCGAGGTACGCATGGCCATCCAATTCGAGATAGAGGCTCTTACAGTCGGACACCATTTCAATCCAGAAGTTCCAAAGATGTTAGATTTTCACATACAAGTAGAAGGCAAAGAAAAGATTATGCCCCCAGTCATCACTCTCTAAATCCTATAAAGGATGTCATCGAAGAGCTCGAAGGGACACAATATGCAAAAATCTCAATGCGAATCAGTAAGCATACAAGGAGATAAAAGCATGAAAAGCACAGATTGTTTTCAGTTTGAGTTTTGATGTTTGATTGTTGTTGATGCAAAATCCTTTCTGGAGACGAGACAGACTGACTGACTCAACTTGAAGCTTCAAAGGACTCTGAGTGGATATGACATGTCTAAGATACATTGGAGGCCATAGGATATGACATTGATTGCCCCCAAGTTTGAACATTGATAGGATACAGACGCTTGAGCTGATTGGTGTACAGACTGACTTATTGAAACCAGGATATGCAGAAACAAACCGGGAGATATGTACAAACTAAAGCAAGACTGAAAGTTGGGAAACACCAAGATTGTGCTGATAGATGGAGCATTTTGAAACAAGTGGCACCTGTTTGCCAGGTTTTCACCATCTTGGTAGAGATTCTATTTTTTCTACCAAGGCGCCTGTTTCCAGGTTTTCACCAAGGCACTTTTTCTTTCTTTTTTTCATTTTTTTGTATTTTTTTTTTTTTCAATTTTTTTGTGAATCATCAAGGCGCCTATTGCTAGGTTTTCACCAAGATGTTCATTTTTTCAAGACTTTTTCTGATTTTTAAGATTTTTCTCAGGACATTTTACCAAGCACTGAATGCCTTAGGCATAAAATTTCTTCAGATGGAGAACGTTGATTGGTTCTCGGAGCTGTTCTCCTTCAGTTGTTGAGAGTTGATAGGCACTAGAGCCAAAAGTAGCAGTGATTACAAAGGGACCCAGCCAGTTGGGTTCGAACTTCCCCTTGCGTTCTTGATGTGATTTATTTTTAGGATTTGCTCTCAACACTAGATCGCCAACCTGAAATTCTCTATGTCTGACTTTCTTGTTGTAGCCTCTAGACATTCTTTTCTGATATACTCTGAGATGATCATACGCTGCTTGCCTGCATTCATCTAGTAATTCAAGTTCTTGTAACCTCGACACTCTATAGTCTTCATCAGTGACAAGTCCATGCATTTTGATTCTGAGTGATGGGATTTCAACCTCAATAGGTAGTACCGCTTCAGACCCATAAACTAAAGAGAAAGTTGTAGCCCCTGTAGGCGTTCTGATACTAGTTCTGTATGCCCAGAGAGCTGGATTGATCATCAGATGCTAGTCTCTTCCTATTTTATTCACTGTTCTGTGCAAGATCTTCAGGAGATTTTTGTTTGAAGCCTCAGCTTGTCCGTTCCCTTGAGGATAGTAGATAGATGACCAATGTTGAGTAATTTTGAACTTGGCACATAAGTCATCTAGGTCCTTGTTTTTGAATTGTCCCCCGTTATCTGTGATTATAGAGTGAGGGATCCCATATCTGCAAATGATGTAGTTCAGGATGAACATAGAGATTTGTTTCCCCGTTGCTTGTGTTAGAGGAACTGCTTCTACCCATTTTGTAAAATAATCTATAGCTTTGATTATATGGGTATGTCCATTAGAAGAGTGTGGATGGATAGCACCTATGAGATCAAATGCCCATTGTTGAAAAGGCCATTGTGTAGTAAAGGGAATCAGATCCCTCCCTGGAGCATGAATCAAGTTGCCATGTACTTGACACTGTTGACAGTTTTTAGCAAATTTAATAGCTTCTTTTTCCATTTCAGGCCAATAATACCCAGCCCTAATAAGTTTTCGAGCTAACGTTAACCCATTCGAGTGTGACCCACATATACCCTTGTGGACTTCCTCTAATGCACGTTGAGACTCTTCCTGTTCTAAATATCTAAGCAGTGTACCATCTAGACCTCGTTTGTACAGATCATTACCAATGATGACATATCGGGATGCGGATCGGATAAGGTTTCATTTCTCAAAATGGTTAAAGGAGTCAGGGATGATTTGGTCATGGAGATAGGAGAACAAATTTTTGTAGCGAGATGAGTCATAACCTTCAACAGTGCAGATCATGCGGGTTTCAGGGGAGTCCTATGCAGGATAGGATAGGGCTTCCACCAGGAACTTGTAGCGTAGTTCATGTTCAGGCTGTTGTAAAAGAGTAGATAATGTTGCCATTGCATCAGCAGCCTTATTCTCCATTCTGGGTATTTGCTCAAATGTGATAGAGATGAAGTATTTCTTTAAATCATCGACCATTCTCTTGTAACGAATGAGCTTTTCATCTTTGGTTTGGTACACATCATTGACCTGGTGGATGACCAGTTGTGAGTCTCCATGAATGTGCATCTCTGTAACTCTCCACTGTATTGCCATTTTCATACCATTGAGAAGTGCCTCATATTTAGAAATATTGTTCGTGCAAGGAAACTTTAATCTGAATGCTTTGGGTATCGAGTATCCTTGAGGAGTAATGAACAATATGCCTGCTCCAGATCCATTCTGTGTGTAGGATCCATCAAAGAATAACTGCCATGCTCTAGAAGAGAAGTGCATGATAGAGGAATTAGGAAACTCCATTTACATGGGTGTATCATCAAACAGTGGTGCTTCAGCTAATTGATCAGCGATGACCTGTCCTTTGATAGCTTTTCTTTCAACATATTCAATGTCAAATTCGCTCAAGAGCATGACCCATTTAGCTAGTCTACCTGTGAGGGCAGCTTTGCTTAGGAGATATTTCAGTGGATCAATTTTAGTTACCAAATGAGTGGTATGAGCTAACATGTAGTGTCTCAATTTTTGTGATGCAAAGATCACAGCTAGACATGCCTTCTCAATCATTGAGTAGTTCTTCTCATAGGCCACTAAAGTTCGGCTGATATAGTAGATGGCTCTTTCTTTCTTGTTCTCATCATGCTGTGCTAATAATGCCCCCAGTGATGTATCTGTTGCGGAGACATATAATATTAATGGCTTCCCATGAATAGGAGGCATCAATATAGGCGAATTTGATAGATACTTCTTGATATGTTTAAAGTTGTTCTCGCATTCTTCATTCCATGCAAAGTTCACACCTTTGTGCAATGTTTTTGTAAAAGGCTGTGAGATGTCCACTAGCTGTGATATGAATCTTCTGATAGATTGAACTCTGCCTTGCAACGTCCTCATTTGACTGATATTTGTGGGAGGTTGCATCTCTATTATAGCCTTGACCTTAGCTGGATCAACTTCAATGCCTTTCTTGGAGACGATGTATCCTAGGAGCTTTCCAGAAGTGACGCCAAAAGCACACTTTTTAGGATTTAGTCTAAGACTAAATTTTTCCATTCTGTCGAGTATCATGCTCAAGTCTGTTAGATGTTCAATTCTAATCATGGATTTTGCCAAGGTATCATCTACGTAATCCTCCATTGTTCTATGTATCATATCATGAAAAATAGATGTCATTGCTCTTTGATATGTAGCTCCAGCATTTTTGAGTCCGAATGGCATAACATTCCAACAGAAAGTTCCCCACGCACATGTGAAAGTTTTTTTCTCTTGATCTTCTGGAGCAATTTTGATTTGGTTGTATCCAGAAAAGCCATCCATTAAGGAATACATTTCATAGCCCGCAGTCATGTCCACTATCATATCAATGTTAGGTAGTGGAAAGTCATCCTTAGGGCATGCTCTGTTCACATCTCTAAAGTCCGTGCACACTCTGATTGAACCATCTAGTTTTGAAATAGGTACAATGTTGGAAATCCACTTAGCATAGTCTATGACACAGATGAATCCAGCTTTTAGGATTTTTTCTAGTTCTTCTTTGACTAAGAGTGCAACATGAGGATGCATCTTTCTCAATTTTTGTTTGATTGGTTTTACTCCGGGAGCAATAGATAGATGGTGCATAATGAGATTGGGATCCAATCCTGGCATATCTGAATATTTCCATGCAAAGTTGATCTTTTTCTCTGATAAGAAGGTAGTGAAGTTTTGTTTCTCTTCGTCTGATAGAGATTGTGCTACATGTACCAATTGTGGTTCCTCTGTTGTACCCAAATTGATGGATTGAGTTGGCTCAATCAGAACTGGAGATCTATCCTGTAAATGACTCGGAAGGACATCAAATATCTCATCCTTAGGTGCCTCAGAGAGGTTTTCACCTTCAGATACATCTTTTCTTTTTACTTTTGTCGGTTCTGAGACTGCCACAAAGTGGTTTTCACCCTCAGAACTCTTTTTCTTTTTCTTTTTACTCTTGTTTTTTTGACTAAGATATTTGATGTCTGACTTGGTCATGCTAACGCTCGGTTCACTGATGGAAGTACTCATAGGCTCAACTACATTGAGGTAGCAGGCAAGGGCATAGTCATTTGGGAAGGTATACATACCATGGTTTGGGTTTGTGGAAGTTTGGTCGATAAGATCATGGCATTGGATAGTCAAAGCGGGAAAGGCTTGGGATATGGTGTTCACGGATGTGGATATGTCATCATTGGTCCTAACCTGATGCTCAAGTTCAAAGGTGATATTACAGCTCAAAATGTTCAATTCGTGAATAGGCTCAACGTCATCATGGGAGTCCTCTTCAGCCATAGGTGGATCAGACACGTTAAGTTCATTATTTCACTCTAGACTTACGTTGGGTTGAGAGACATATTGGTGAATAACATCAATAGATTTCTCTGTTATAAGCTCATCTTCTTCTGGAATGGCACCCCATTCATAATCATTTGACTCATCTTCTGATTCAGAATCTCCAGAAAATCTTAGAAAATGCGTGAAATCAGGATGAATACCCCAAGAAGGATTACCCTCAGTCTCTGACTTGAATTCATATTCATGGGAATCAGTGTGAGAATAACTACCCCCTACTTCTTGATCAGTTTGATTGCCTTCGAGATTGGCTGGTTCTTGTGGTACAACCATCTCTTGCGCTACAGTAGGTTCTTGTGTTTCTACTACATTAATTCTTCTGATAGGATCATCTGTATCATCAAGAAGATCTTTGATCTCTTTAGGCAATTTTTCATAGGGGATAAGCTCAAAGCTATCTGAATCATCATCTGAGGGTTCTGTTTCTTCTTTCTTAAGAAGGGGTTCTCCTGGTGTAATTTGTTCTATGACATGAGAACAACCACTTTTGAGATGATAGGGTTTCTTCTTAAACCCTATGCCACCAGTATCTTTTTTGGCTCGACCAATATGTGAAATGGGGGTCACAAGACCCTTTCCCCTAATTCCTAGAGGTCCTTGACTGGAATATCCCATCTTGGCTATCAATTTGTTTCCTGGACCATATGAATTAGAAGGGACTGTAGGTGCTATAGATTCACTAGGTTGAACAATTTTAGATTCAGAATCCTCTTTATATAGCCATGCCAGCACAGCTTCATCCTCTTCAAATTCTTGTTTGGATACTTGCTCCACCACAAAATGTCTTTTGTATGCTTCCATAGGTTCCTTAGGTTCTGATTTAGACTGCTTCAAGGATTGGCCATATGACTTAGGTGAGATTGGGAGAGATGTCAGAGACAAGACTGGCTCTATAGTGTATTCTCCCATCCCATTTTCTTTGATACTGATCTCTTTAGCAATGTCATCCATCTTAGATG
The DNA here is from genome assembly GCA_027943335.1 of Chamaecyparis obtusa. Lineage (NCBI taxonomy): Eukaryota > Viridiplantae > Streptophyta > Pinopsida > Cupressales > Cupressaceae > Chamaecyparis > Chamaecyparis obtusa. The sequence continues at coordinate 1,543,886 of BSBK01002696.1, forward strand.
TGGAAGCCACATTTTGTTGCTTGATGGAAGATTCTCTGTTATTGGGAACAAGTTTATCGACACTTTCCTTCAATGTATTGCAAGTTGTACTCAGATCAGCTGGGATAGTAACCTCCACTCCTTCATAGGGAAATTTCAAGCATTGATGGTATGTCAAAGGAATAGCTTGCATGTCATGTATCCAGGGTCTCCCTAGAAGGATATTGTAAGCCAATGGTAGATCAAGCACCTGACATGTGGTATCTTTGATGACCGGACCCACTCGGATGGGTAAGACAATGGTGCCTTTAGAAGCTCTTTCTTGTTCATCATAGGCTTTTATGGTGATCTTCTTTCGAGGATCAATTGCCATCTCTGAGAATCCCAACTGTGTGATTAAGTTGTAAGAACAAATGTTGAGGCCTGCGCCCCCATCTATCAACACACATTTGACTCGATGGTTCTGGATCAAGACTTCTATGTGCAAGGGCTGATTATGTGGGTGACTTAGGGAGTTTTCATCCTCTTCTGAAAAGGAGATATATTGCGGAGATGTTAGATGACCAACCATAGTCTGGAACCTGTCTAGATCTAGATCATCAGGAACATTAGAGCTGAGCAAAGCTTTTTCTAGGATATCTCTGTGAGCTGGAGATATTCGAAGTAACTCAAACATAGAGATTTTGGCATTGGTATGTTGGAGTTGTTGTATGATGCTGTAAGATGTAGGTCTGGTATCCTTTGGATTGGAAGATTTTGAGGCAACCTTCTGTTTAGAAGCAGATGTGAGATTGAAAGGTATCTTAGGGACATCAGATGAATTTGGTGTTTGTCCTTTCAGATGTGTCTGAGCTTGTGATCTGGTAACTGCATTAGCTGAGGAATGATTTCTATCTCATCGTACAATCGTGATGACATTACAGCTCTCAGAGAGGCATGGTTCCACCATATTGATGACAGCATCATTTCCAGGGTAGGCATAGTTGACTTTTGCCCCCATGTTAGGCTGAGAAGTGGAAACTCCCTTGCCATGTTGTGGAAAAGGTTTTGTAAATGTTGTGTGATCATTATTGCTGGTAGGATTATCAATTGTGATGTCCCCTTGATCTATCAAGTCTTGAATGGTATGCTTCAAATGGAAGCATCCATTAGTTCTGTGGCCTTTAGTCCGATGGAAAGCACAGAATTCATTATCTTTCCACCAATATGGTTTTGGATTCGGATCAGGTTTTCAGATTGGTGGTAAAGAGATCATGTTATCAGCTATCAGGGTCCTCAAAGCAGATTCCAAAGATTCTCCCAGAGGAGTAAACTTTTGTTTATTATCCCATCATTTGAATGGCTTCTTTGGAGATGGTTCAGTAGATTTTTGCTCTGAAGCTTCAATGGCTTTGGTGGCAAGGGTGAGATTGTAGGTCGGTGCCTTTGATGGGGTGTGGATAGTGTCAACAACACCATCAGAGATGATACCTTTGTTTCTATTCCAGCTCTTGTTTTTATCTTTTGAGCTAGATCCCGCTTCAGACTTGTCCTTTTGAAGTGTGATTTCTCCTTTCTTGACAAGTACTTTCTCAATCTTGATTGCATTATCCACCATTTTATCAAAAGATACATGATCTTGCATTTGTAATGGACAGTTGAGCTCTGGAACAAGGTTATTGATAAAGATTTCAAGTTTCTCCATTTCGGGAATTGGTCTAGCATATAAAGAAAACTTCTTTCGCCACCTCTTGAGAAAAGTTAGGAATGATTCCCCTGGATATTACTTGAGGTTACAGATATCGATCATGGTAATCGGATGTTGAATATTGTAGGAATATTGTTGATAGAACAATTTAATCAATTCCTCAAAAGTTTTGATCGTAGAAGGTAATCTTGAAAACCACTAAATGGATGCTCCTCCCAAAGATCTAGGAAAAAGATGCATTAGATAAGTCAGTTCATGCATGAATTCTATGGATTGCGTATAGAACTCTCTGACATGATCTTGAGGATCAGAGTGTCCGTCATATTTGTCATACTTTGGTATCTCCACTCTTTTTGGGAATGGTGGCATATACAAGTTTTTTTCGAACGGGAAAGGACATAGGGCCTCCATGGAGAACTCCTTGGGTTCCTTCTCCTTCTTAAGATTGTTAAATTCAACTTGTATAGCATGCATCTATTTTGTCATAGCTGTGAGTGGAGTTTCTTCCTCATGTGTGATTATATCATCAACGTTAAAGTTGGGAGGAAGCTTAGCCCCTTCCTGGGCTAATTGTAAAAAGTATGCCTCTCTATCCACTTTCAAGAAATGGCTCATCATTCTCTTGAATTCATCGTCATTCTGACATCGATGGATTTCAGAGGGGGTAGGTTCTTGGTGAGCATTATGTTGAGAATGGTGTCCCTGGGATCCTCCTCCTAGAGAATCATGGTTTGTCCCTGCTTGAGACATGGTAGGAGTCTTTGGGCTCCCTGGAATAGATTGAGGAGAAGTTTGTTGATTACCTCTGTGAGTTGATAGAGGAGGTATGTAACCAGTTTTCAATCGAAAGTTGCCGAGACCGTCGTCTTCGTAGATACCTGACTTGATGAGTTGTTCAAGAGTTGGACCTGAGGTATTGGTCAAAAGTAAGAGCTGAGATGTTTCTTCTGATTTCTTGTGTGAAGAAGCTCTGGTCTCCACCATTAACTTTGAATGAAACAGAAGAAAAGGATGAAGACAACTGAAGAACAATTTGATTCAAGAAAATTGGATGACGCAACCTTGTCAAGATTATGATAGTTTTGAAAATCTGATGAGATGTGGGGGAAGGAAACTGTGCCCTGGATGTATGGGATAGATCACCCAAAAGATAGCGGACACAAGTTCTCAACACTTAGTTTGTTTTTGAAGATTGATTAATTGAAGATTCATAGTTATGACAATGTTTTGACATGAGATAAAAAGGATTCAAATTGATCAAACAGAAGACTAGATCAGATTCAAAAGATCAAACTCAGAAAATGGTAGAATGCTCAATAGCTACTGCTCTGTTCCTGACACAATGATATTTTTGACAGATTCTGGATCTAGGCTGGAAACATTGGATATCTTGCAATTTGACAATTTCTGACAACTTTCTCAAATTTTTCCAAACGACACTCTGCAGACTCATACGACAGTTGGGTATAAATGAAACGACAGTTGCGAAACTCGTACGATAGTTGGGTAGATATGAAACGACAGTTGACAAAACTCGTACGATAGTTGCTAACAATTTTTGGCTTCTTGAATTTTGCTGGTTTGAAAACTCGTACGACACTGGGTTCTTAATCATACGACATATGGCCTTTACTAAAATGACATTTGACAAAAAGTCATACGACTTTTGACTTCTTGAAATGAATTTTGACTCCAAAAAGAACTTTACGTCAATTTTTGCAAAATTTAAGGTTTTCAGTTTTGGATTGTTTGCAAATTGTACTGTCCAAATTTTGAAGGTTATACCAGATTTGATCATTTTTAATAGCCAAGTAGATAAATAAGCACGCAGAATAGCAAGCAAGTGATTCCAAGCACTTCTGAAAACAATGAACAAGGGCAAAAGAAACCTTGCGCATGAACAATCAAGTGACCAAATTGTGCTAATCCCTGAGAGTACTAATTGTGTATGTTCTGAAAATTTTTGCAATAACACTCATATACCTAAAAGTGAAAAATTGGCCTCTCTAGGGTTCTTAGTAATGGTTTGACTCTACAAATTTTATGATTCAAAGGGGTGAACTCCAATCCCGGCGCACCAGGGTTTTGACACAGTCCAAGAACTTAATCTTCAAGAGCTGCTAGGGAGATCTGACAACCCAACAATGAACCATACCCGTGGAGATTTCTTCCACAAGGACATTTATATAGCGGCTGTCACTACCACAGTGAAAATGGCTATGACCGCTTGAGGTTCCGTCAATGCAGTTTTCCCTGTGAAGGGATTGTCCGCTACGGTTAACCCTCTCTAAAGATGATTCACAATAGTATACCACAAGGGGACTTGGCTCCAGATTCAAGGTTTTGACACCTCTTCACTTTTAACCCAAACAAAGAAAGCAGATTAATCTGACATGCTAAGACAAAGTTTTGTTCCACCAAGGTCTGTGATATCAACTCCACGTGATCTATCAACCTCTCCGGGGAGAGAATGTATCAATCAATAAGAGAAGACACACTAACCAATTTTGATTCACCAAAGCTTGTGATATCAACCCCACGTGATCTATCAACCTCTCCAGAGAGAGAATGTGTTGATCAATAAGAGAAGACTCACTAACCAAGTTGAATGTGAAATGCACTAAGTATCCTCCCTACCTACAAGGATTCCGTCGTCAAGAAAGGTTTCGCTAGGAATCCAATCTCTCAAGAATCACGAATAGTGTTCATAGGGCCTAATTACTATGTGAGCACAGATATATGTTCTGAAAGTAAATCTACCAAAAGCATTCAAAAAGTAGAAAAAGGAACACTTAACGCTTAAACCAAATATGAGATGAGTCCACAAGGTGGAACACTTAACACCTCACACAAGCTAAAAGCGAGTCCCCAACTTAGAAAACAAGTGAGTTCCTAAAAGCACAAAAGGGTTGCCAAGTGGAACATTTAACGCTTCTGTCCTGTTGACCCCTCCCCTTTATGGCGCTGAGATTACAACCATGGGGCGAAAATGAGGGGCCGGCAAATTAGCGAGTCCAATAACCCAAGATAGCAATCAAGATCAATCACAAGTATCTTAAGACTACTTAATGAATCCTTAAGGGATCACAACCTAGTATCAAATTATGCAAGTGTGTAGAATAAAAGCATGAGAAGATGCACACAAGCTAGACACATAAGAGATTTAGTTTAAGTCCAAATCAAAATGTTATTAGATGAAGGAGAATACCTGGTGATCCTCGCAATGCGCTTAGTAGATTTTACCTGATTTTTAGCAATTCTTGCGCTTTTCCCAATCAAAACCAGTAGAGAGCAATCAAAAATAGAGAATTTCAATTGTCAAAATTAGCAGTTAGCCGAAATATAAAAATCAAATCTGATACTCTGCTCTGAAAAATGAAATGACAGTCAAAAACTGATACAGAAACTCGTACGATAGTGGGTATGATCTCATATGACAGTCCAGAAACTCGTATGACACTGGGTATCTTACCATACGACAATCAAAATCCTGATGCTGAAACTCATACGACAGTGGGTCTCTTACCATACGACAGTCAAATCCTGATGCCGAAACTCGTACGACAGTTGGTCTCTTACCATACGACAGTTGAATCCTGATGCTGAAACTCGTACGACAGATGTAGGGAGAAAATTAAAAATCACAGTTTGGCACGGATCCCAAGGATAAAAAGATAGAAATTGAAAGAATTGAATTGGAAACCCATTTCAGGGCCCCACGGTGGGCGCCAGAAATGTGTGTGTGAAAATTGTACCTGATCTGTAGACACAACACTCAGTAAAACATTAGAGGTTAGCAAAAATCAAAATCGTGCAAAATTGAAAGCTATCTAACCAAGCGATTTACTGCCTTCTAATAGGTGCGAGATTAATGTTCTCAGACTGTAATCGAGATCAGCGACCTAGACGACACCTAAATGAAGGATTTGAATGCAAAAGATGGATATGAAATTGAATGCAATTAATCTATATTTTTGGATTTTTCTATGCAATAAGAATGATAAATTGATATGAAATCTATGCTAAATGAAATTGATATGATATGAATGCTATTGAAAATTGATATGCTATGAATCTAACAATGATATGAAATATAAATGCAAAAATAAGATTGATCTCACAAAGATGTCGATTCGCAAGAGCTTTGATTCTTCAATTCTAATTCTCCAGCGTGATTGTGCAAAATATGAGATGATTTGTGAAGAGCTGAAGCCTTTAATTTATAGAAATCTAGGGCTTTGGAGGTGCATGGGAAAAAGCCATAAATCACTCAAATAACTCAACTTGATTTTTGAGTTATTTTTAAATAAAAGATAATTAACTCACAAAAACATGCAAAAGCTAAGTTTTAACTCAAAATAGAGTTTAGCTTTAATTGATAATTGATAGTTGTCTGCTTTTATGATTGTGCATGTTTTATTTATGAATTAATTTAATAATAAAGTGATTTATTTTCAACTTAACTACTTTTCAAAATAAAACAATTGATTTATGGGTTAATTAACTATTTTAACAAACTTTTATTAAAAATTATATTATTAAATAATGACAACATGCTTTAATTAATTAAATAAGAATTTAATCAATTAAAGATAAGAATTTTGATTTATTGTCAAAATTAAATAATACAATTAATAATAGATAGAATTAAATTTAATTACACAATTAAGTGGCAAATATTAAATCTAATTAATTAAATATGAAAATATTCAATTAATCAAACTTAGGATAAATGTGATTTATCACCAAATAATCATTAAATTAAAGATAATTAAGATGATTAGGAATATTACTAGAAATATTCCCCGATGCAGAATTTAAGATAATCAATTATGATTTGATGATGTTTAGATGTGTCTTAGGTTAGGACTTTGATGTCGATTTTGTTCGATTTGTCGATGTAGGAGATTAATGAACTTATAGCCCATTTTTGGGGTATTACAGTTCCACTTGACATTGGGGGTCTATAAAGTATTATCCTTGACTATTTTCGCAAGTGCATGCTTATAGCCATCTTCACTTTCCTTGTGTCTTAATGCGAGTATAATCTTGCCATAATAAACTTAGGGAACCTCACTACACTAGTCATCTTGACTTATATGTCTTTGATGCTTAGGTGTGATTCCCACATATCTATCTGATATAGATCATATTCAGATCCACATAGTTATACTAGTGTGTATTGTATGATCTTGTGATGCTACCAATAATGCTCGATGATGAATATTAGAGTCTAACAACTTTGTGACCTTGCAAGTAAACCAATTTTTCATAGTAGCTTGTATTTTTAGGCTTATGTTAGTTTAAGTTTTGCATCTTGCATATGGAGAGAGCTTTCCTTTCATCTTTCATGGACTTCTCGATAACTATACTCAACTTTCACTTTTTCTCGATCATGTCTTTCACTCCTTATCTTTTTTTTGTCATCACAAGGGGTTAATCTTATCATCATATCTATGTCACAACGAGATCATTTTCAAAAAAATGAATCTATATCATAACATGAGAACTAAACATACATCTATCAGAGAGATTATACATGAGCATATATAAGCATACATCATACATTTGAGCATTATCACAATACAATATAAAATTGAAACATCCATCACAAGTTGGATGCATACACAAGATATATCATAAATCTAGTAAATGTCATATATATATGTATGTCATGATAAAAAATACAATGTGGGATCCAAAATCTAGATAATGTCCTAGGATATGTCTCTATACATCTAACACCCTAGACCTAAGTTTGACTCCCTCCATCACATGGTGGTGGTGGAGGTGGTGCTACTACTCTATCTAGTACCATGTTAGATCTCCTAGCACTCTCAAAGTAGAGTCGCACTCTCTATGCTATGGGTACACCCTATATGTAGAGACCATGATAATATGCATCTTGTGCTACCTCTCTCTGGATCTCTGCAACGTCAGCCTGTGCTGCTTTCTCCCATTGATCTATCTCAACTCATGCATCTCTTAAATACTAATCTCAAATAGCAATGGTAATCCTGAGCTATTACATCTCAATCTCCAAAACCTGGATCCTAGCTCTGAGATCCTCCCTTCCCCCTACAGGCTAATCCTATCCTATGTCTACCCATTAGTGAGCTAGTCTTGCCTCATCCTCTAGGGTCACCGATCTATGTCTCCATGATCATTTCTTGCCACTTGATCTAGAGATTTGTTCTCTCTCTCCTCTCCCCCTCCTCCATCTCCCCCATCATCTCCATCATCCCCATCTCCTCCCTGTACCTTTGGGTCTACATCTGGCACCATGAATCTAGGGAATGGATGCCTCCGGTGCTCTATCCTATAGGCTGCATCAACTCTGGCATCCCCCACATCAACTAGATAGTCTGAAGGCTCCCTATGTAGACCTGTCATCTCCTGTACCACCTACTAGTAGTCCAACATTGGCAACTACCCTAATCCCTCATCCTCCCTGCACCTAGCATATGTGATGGTCTCCATGGATATCTGCTATTGGTGACCAAACTACCTCCACACCTAAGAGATCACAAACCGCTCCATAATATCTGAATGTTAACCAACTAGTGGCTGACTATATAACATATACCCCAGCTCCTAATCTTGATCACCCCACTTCTCACTAGCCCTGTATGGTCTCTACTCGAAGGCTATGAGCTCATCCAGTAACCTCCTGTAGTATGTCACATTGCCACTATGGGGCTGTGAAATAAAATCTATATATCTATATATATAGGGGCATCTCTACTCCCTCTGCTACACTCATGGTTGCACTACAACAATGTGCTCCCACACCCATATCTGAGTGAGAACGGCCCCACATGCCCAAGTCCTACTCTCCTAGTACACTATCTCATGCAGCTCATGGTACATGTCTACTAAGATAGTTGGGCCCCATGCCATCCACCTCGGATGTGCTACCAGATCTGCAACCAATCTACCCCAACCTAGTGGAAATCCTCTCTGGCTCCTATCAGTGATAAAGGCCTATGCTACTATAGAACATACAATGCACGAAACTGAGAAATCCCTACCAAACTCCTCGACTAATTGATCCTAGCTAAGATGCTTTTCAATAATAGTGACATCCTAGAATAGGTCCTAGATGGCCTGTCATCCCTTTGTTGGGGTCTAATCATAATATACCGACATCAACAAACAATCATGTCAGTTTTCATCATCTAGAAACATTATACTAAAAGATCATTTACAAACATGATTATACTCACAAGATCCCCGTGGCTAGGTACCCATAGAATCTGACAGATGTCCTCTAGTGTAATGGATGCCTCTCCAGTCAGCAAGTGAAAGGTATTATGGTCACTGTGCCATCTCTTAGCCAAAGTTGTCAACAAACCATTGTTTTCCCAGATATCAAGCATATGCAGCAAGTATCTAAAACCCATATCCCGCAAGTCTGCTCGTCCCAGATCATCAAGATCTCAGACGTAGTGCAATCTCACTACTCTCAGCACTCTAATGATTAGTGCCTAGAAAACCTCCTACAAGCCATAAACCCCCAAACCAGATGTTAGAACATATCATGATGAATGATTAAAATCAGCACAAGTCATAACAAATGCAAAAATTGTCTAGACCTATGTTATATTGTTCAAATTAATGCTATGCGATACTTCATATTATACTAGTGTGATAATTCTTGTTGATATTGTATCATGTGATACTTTTTTAAATAGTGGTGTGATACTTTTTCCCAATGCGGTAGTTCGCCCAATATCACATGACATGTAATCAAGCATTGTACGATGCATTCTAGAAAGGTCGTGCGATAATTTCTTAGCTTACAAAGTATTGCACAATACATCGTATAGCTAGTGTGTGATACTTTAAAAGTATCACATGAAATTTTGCATTCATAAAATTTGAAATATTTCAAAAATATTAAAAACATGTGTTTAAATGCAATAAATGCTCATAAATGACTCAAAAAGCAAGTTTTTCTAAAAACTTACCGAGGCACCATAGTGAGGAGGTCGGTTGTGCAACCGATCGTGCTTGAATCGATGTGTATGGACCAGAATTGCTACTTGCTAGGCCATAACATCTCTATGAGCTCTAAAAATTCTCAAATCACAATAAGACAAATGATTTTGCAAATGACCCTTTTTGCCCCTTATATAGCATTTTGACTTTTTGACCTAATTTTCAAAACATCTCGAAATTGCACAAAAATTGCACCCCTAGATAATTTTAACATCCTAGATCCATTTTCAGGATCGAAATTGAAATTTGAGTTCATCTTGATAGTCAAAATTGCATTTCAAAATTTCTCCTTCTGCGCAGTTGGCTGACCGTTTGAGGCCTGATCCTTTGATCTTCATTGGGGCATCTTCATTTCTTCATCCCCATCTCTTTCAACCTTCTAGTATTTCATTCATTTTCATTCACTTCATCTCTCTGAGGTTTGACTTCATTTTTATCCTGTATCTTTCTCAATCAAACCTAGTCAAACTAGGGTGTATCTTCACTGCTTGATGGTTATCCTATCATCTTTCACCTTCGATTATGATTTCTAGTGATTTGATCAAATTTATCAATTTGTTGTTTCTCCTCTACCTAATTTTGATTTTGATTCCGAGGGGGCAGTACCTATCAGCTTCAATCCTTGATTCAGTTTTTTCAATCAAACCTTCTTATCTCTTATTTGAGACTTGACAATCTCCTATTTACGGGTGTGTTGGTCTTGTCTTCAGCTTATCTTTGTCAACTTATGGTTATCTTTGTCCTGATGTGTTCCCATCTGTTGAACACACGTCTGGGTTGTTTTGTGATCCCAAATCGATCTCACATTTCAATTCCATTCTTTGACCACATGTGATCCCAAATCGATCTCACATTAGTCAAAGAGGGGGAAATGTATGCACCCTAAAATGGTCGCCTAGACTTTGGGCCCCCATTTAACAATTTATCAAATCCCTGAATCAATATTTTAAAAAATCAACATTTTTTCAAATTATATCAATTTCCTTGAAAAAATCTTATTTCTATCATTTATTCAATTATTTTCCATAGGCTAACCATTTTATCCTATGTCTTTATTTAATTAAAAGTAATTCCCTCCCCTTTTATTAAATAAAAAGCCCCCACTTTTCCTCTTATCCTAAGTTGCACAAATAAAGCATTATTCTTATTTTATAAAAAGAAGAAAAGGCATTTTTGTCTCATATGGGGCATAAAAGTCAACTCTAATTTTCTCATTGGAGGATATTATCATTTAAATTTAGGTGTGTATGGTTGATGACAATGAAATGCCTCCAGAGGATGGACCGGTGCCTTAACCTAGGGCAAAGAGTCACCCAATTACATACATCAACTGAAGATCTTAAATCAAACACTCTTGGGCTCTGGATAAGTGCTTTGCCTATTGCCTCTCTCCCTTAAACACAAGGACATCAGATTCGTATTTGGTTGTAAACTCATTGAACTCACCTAAAAGACTTTAATCCTAACTTTGTTAGGAACTCGGGGATGACTTGACAATACTCTTTGTTTACCATATGCTAATACACTTTGTGACACTCACATATATGAGCTTAGAACCAAAACAAGAAGACATACACAAATGTAAGATTGGAACTCAATAACATTCTCATTAACATATTCAGGATCAATATACAATCAAAGCAACACAAAGATAGGAAAAAGACCCAAAATCCAGCTCCTCTTTCCAAAAATATTCATACAATCACAACCACTAGAACTGACTAAAATTCAGAATAGAACCTCAGGACCGAATGCTTACTGTATCAAAAAACTGACTACTTAAACCCCTAGTCACCTTGGAATCCTCAAAGAGGATGTATCAAGCTTCAGGTGACTAGGGTTAGGGTTTCAACTACCCAACCAATCAAAAATACAAAAAAATTTATTGCAGGGGAAGGAACACAGGCAACCCAAAGAAAATGAATCTCAGACAGATCTGCCATCATCAAAATCTATGAGAACAGTACAGGACACCAAGGAATTGCTATGAAAACTAGTCATATTGGCCATGTGCAAACACACCTCGAGCACAAAACCACATTTTTCCTGGTACAAAAACATCATGCCACTAATCAAAGAGACCCTCAGATCAGTTGGCAACAACCAACACCACCAAACCAATTGAAATCAGCTACTAAAACCATAAATTTTGGTACTTCTTGTCACTGCAAACCCTCTATAGATTTGAATTTGAAATACAATGGTCATTTCCAAGGTGCCAAGAGAAAATCAATGGTCGACATTTAGATTTGGATCAATTTTAAGTCCTGAATATCAGATCCTTCCATTTCACGGGCTTTATGTCTTAACCTTTTAATATGACCTCAGTCACATTTAGCAAACTAGCGACTAAAGGGAATCGGCCATTCATGGAATACTTTATACTACCGCTAGATATTTTAGCGATTACATGAACACAACATTCGTTGAATCACTAGTCAATTTGGAGCACCGCCATTCTATTCAGAAAACAAGAGAAACCCCTTGAAATTTATCAGAACCACCAAACACTTTATCCGAACTGCTAGACCTTTGATAACCCTGGGCCCGCCTGAAAACCTGGCACATGTCACCATATCATTCACTACAATCACTCGGTCATCATTGACACAGGACCCATTGACACATCCAAGTAAGATTCGAGATTAATGGATGGTGCAAGATCTCATGGGGTAGGAATATTCCTTGAGATCATGCGCTGACCATAGATTTAAAAACCTTCACTATAGGCCCCACTAATAGGATCCCACTTAGCAATTCACTAACCAATAAGAAACTGCCAACTGAGTACATGTAGTAGTGGACCTGCGTCACATTATAACCTCTGAGAAAAGTAAGATTGAAGGCCAGCGTAAGATCTCAAACCTCTGACACATCTCATGAACACTTATGCCCGTCATCGATATTCTGCAGATGTCAAGACCCTCTAACAAGTTGGAAACCATGTCCCACTAACAACTGATAGCATATTGCATCATGGACCAATCAGAAGTGAATACTCCAAAAACATATGGCAAATGGTCCCACTGACACGACCAATAAGAAAGCTCCATTTGTAACACCTATCAATGGACCCACAATAGTCATCCTGCACACATGTAGAATCAGACGGCTGGCGCATAATCTCAAGGGTTCAAAAGATTCTTTGAGATCATGCGCCCACAGTAGATTCTAAATCTTTTCTATCATCATGAAAGCCTAACCCCACCCTGCCGCGTAAGATCCTTCGATGAATGAGAGACTGCCACATCGCAAAATCTAGCAAGCGGACAAGTAACTTTTCCTTCACTCACAGGTCCTTCTGACAACCCTGCCATATCATCATTTCTCTCTACCACTAAGGAACTGCCATGTGTGCTTATGTGGCAGTGGACCCATTCGTCTCAAGCGTTACATCATGAAAAGGAATCAATGGTCATCGTAAGATCACAAGCCTCTGACAAAATCCTTGTGAACTTACGACAACGGTAGGAGTAAGATGGTGTTAGAGCCAGGCCTAGGAAAGACTTAAGCTAAAACTATAGAAAAATTAAAGGTGCAGGACTTAGGAAAAATTAAACCCGCCAGACCTTAGGCCTAAGGAAATATTAAGTGTTGAGGACCTAGGGAATAATTTGCACACATGGGTTTTAGGGAACTTAAGTGGCCCAAAAAGGTAACATTAAAATAGAATAGTGCCAGGGTAAAACAAAGGGTTTTTCAAAGTAATGGCTAGATTTTTGAATTCTTTCTTAGGGTTTAAGGCCAGAGGCATGAAAAACACTACAGAGGCCAAGGGAAAGATGATGAAGCCATGAAATTTTTTGCACATGTTAACATCACCTACTATATGAAAACTTGTCTGATTACTGCTAGTATTGTGTTTGAAATCAAAAAATCCAACCATTAGATTGAAACATTTACCAAATTGCCTCTAAAACTAAAAATTAAGCACTCACTGGTCAAGAGTCGTATGATCCTGAAACTTCATCACACACTGTACTTAGATTTATCATGTGATAGTTCATTGCTACACAACTATCACACAACTTGCCTGGAAAGTATCGCACAGGCTACCTGGAAACTATCACACTATTTCATGGGAAATATCATTTTGGAAGATTGTATCATTTTGTTATCCTGGAAACTGTCGCACAAGGTAAATTTTTTGTCTGTCTGATTCATGCCATTTTTAGTCTTCCTTTGGTCGGTCTAGATTTTAGTAGGTCTCCTACCTTGCAGCTAGCAGCCTTTTTGTACCTTGGGTTCCTATGTTCTAACCCCTTGAGTTAGTATTCTTTGATTTTACAAAGTAATCTTACTTGGAATTCATAAGTTAGGAACCATCCTTGTTGAAAAAGTAAACCTTTAGATTCTTTGGTAGCACACTTCGAGAGTCTTTGTAGTCTTTTGTCCAAATTCACTTCCATAAAAAATTAATTTCAATTTCAATATAATTTGGGTTAAATCCATCCTCCTGATCCATATGTGTTAGGATACTTATCCTTTTATTAGACACCTCTGTGGCAGTGTTGGTTTACACTTTTTTTAAGCTTTCTATCTCACCACCTCTTTTTGGACAATTGAACACTTTTACTATCCTAGTTTTGTATTGACATTTCATAGGGTCATCTTATCACCAAGAATCTTTTTCTTTCATGTCAATTATGAAAAGGTACCAAGTTAGTCAAGGAAAATGACCTCAAGTTGTCTTTGATCAGTTACCCTTAGTCCAAACTCATCAAAAGTGAAAGGGAAAAGAGCCCGTCTTTGATCAATCACCTAGGAGTGAGTCTAAAACATGGTTTGACCCAAAGAGAAATCCTAGTGAGTTGAGTACCTCTTTAGCACCTTCTCAATCAGATATGGACATGAATTACACCAAGACTAGAAAGGAGAGAGAAGCGATGGACCAAAATCTTGATGACATTTTCCAAAGACATAGGGATAACATGCTATTTGGTGATGACAATCAACATGAATCACCCCCTATCAACTCAAGATATTTAGATGCCCATCAAAGACCTGAAAGACATTATGGGCGAGCCCACCAAGATCATGGTCACAACATGAAGACCAAAACAATGAATCCTGTGATGCTCATGTGAATGTAGCATTTACTAATGACTTGTTCAAACATTCGAGGCCCAACTCTCCTCTCAAAAAAACCTCAAGGTATGCAAATGAGAGGCTTAAAAGAATTGAATGTGAAAAGAAAGCCTTTTTGGATGAACAAGCCACTAAAGAAGAAAGGTCTAGACTCCTAGAGGTGGAGCAACAAGCCTTGTTAGAATCGAAAAGAAAAGCATTCCAAGAAGAATGAGATAGGATTTTAGCCCAACAACTCAATGACCAATTCAACAATGGGGTACCAATAGTAGAAACAACTCTCCACCATCTACTCCCTCAAGAACCCCTTCAAGATCTCCTAGTCCTAGAGGAAGAAGGATTTCACAACATAGGAGACAAAAACCTCCTGGGAACTCGAGACAACCCTCCCAATGAGCTCATCATGGCTCTCAACATGGAGAAAGTAGTGTAATTTTTGATGATCAAGACTTTATGAGGATGCAACAAGAGCCACTATTCCAACAATATGTGGAAAAGTATCTAGATCAAAACAAGGATAGGCTCCTAGAGAGCTTGATTAACAAGGGTGCTAGAGTCCCTTACAACTTTGATGTGGATAGAAGAATCAAGAAACAAGGACCCTCTCAAGAAGAGGAGATCAAGAAACTTAAACGTATGATGGAAAAGGTGTTGACACCTAAAATTTCCTTTTCACTTGACTCAATCTATCCTAATACTTTTGATAGAAGTGTGAGTATGAAGGATTTTCCTAGAAAAGTTGAAATTCCATAGTATGACAAGTATGATGGAAATGGTGACCCACATGATCATGTGTGTCAGTTCTACATCATGATTTTTGAGTTTCACCAAGAAGACTCCTATCTTATGAGATTATTTCTGAGGAGTCTCAAGGGCCAAGCCATGGAGTGGTTTACCAACATAACCCCTCCCATAAAAAATTTCAAGGAACTTGTCCATAGATTTGTCCAACATTTTTCATACAACTTGTCAAGATCGGTTGCTATGTTAGACTTGTGCAATTTGAAACAAAACCAAAGGGAATCCTTTGTTACCTTCTTACAAAGGTGGAGATGATTGTGCTCTCGCTATTCTAGGACTATCCCTAAGCATGAAAGGATTAATATCATTGTTAGCAATTTGGTGCCTGAAATGCGGTATGAGGTTCAGAAGATGGTCTTTGATTCCTTCAACACTATGGTTGAAACTACATGTTGAATTGAGGATGTCTTGAAAGAGCAAGGCATTTTGACCAAACATGGCAATAACAACAATGGTCAAAATACTAACAACTCTAATAAGGACAAACGAAAGAACTCGCACTGGAACAAGAACAAGCAAGTAGTCAATGATGGATTTGTGGACTCCTCTCAACCCAAGGATCAAGGAGTCCATTTGTCTAGTGCATTCCAAGCTATGAAGCTCAACACATCCTCCAACCAACAAGAGCATAAACCAAAGTATCAAGAAAAGCCTAAGAAAGAAAGGGGATAATTTTCTAAGCTTGGTGACTCATATGAGGATGTTTTCAAGATGCTTATTGCAAATAACCTTGCACAACCACAAGATCCTATGAAGCACCATATTCCTGATGTAAAACCACACTGGTGGGATGAAAAAGCCTTTTGTAAGTTCCACAATGGTATTGGACATGACATCAAACATTGCTAGAAACTTAAGCACATTATTTAGGATCTTATTGAGAGTGGCAAACTTTAGATTGATGGGTTGAACACCAATGTAGACCATAAGGCATTCAAGGAGCCTTTGCCCAAATATGACAAAGGGGAAACCTCTAAACCTAAGAATGGCAAGGTAGAAATCAACTATACCTACACAAGTGCAGAAAACATGGTCAATATGCTTGAGGTTGTGGATGAAAGTGTCAACATGATGAGAGACAAAGATCCTTATGGTTAAGATGTGGGCTCTCCTCCTATATTTGATGAATAACCTATGGTGGTGCTTAGGGGTCCTCACTCTCAAAGGTCATCCCAAGCTCTTAACGTTGTTACAAGAACTCAAAGCCAAGGTCCTATGGTTATTATAGGTCTTAGTTCCAACTAGTCCAGAAAACCCAAACAAGTGACATCCAAGAATGTCACCACCAAATCAGATGTCAACCCTGAAATGACCAATAATCTTGTTGACTAGTTATAAAGGACACCTAGTCAAATCTCAATCTTTGAGCTTTTAGAATTGTCTCCAAGACATAAGCATATCCTTGAGCATTCTTTGCGTGCAGCAAATGTTCCTAACAACATAGATGTTGACCAATTCCAATACATAGTTAACCACCTTGCCAGCCCTCATTACCTAACATTCTCAAAAGAAGATGAAAAAGCTCTGACCCATCCACATAATCTTGCCCTTCATATCAAAGTCATGATTCACAAGACTCGTGTTAGGCATGTGTTGATTGATGGGGGTGCTAGGCTCAACATTTGTTCTTTGAGTCTATTGAAGATAGTAGGTTATTCTGAGAAAGTTATTGATACCCAAAAGAAAATTTCCATTAAAGCCTATGATGAGGTAGAGAGAAGTTCTAAAGGGTTGGCCATCCTTCCTGTCAGGATTGGCCCTATTGAGAAGGACATTTTGTTTCAAATTGTTGATACTGGTCCTCTAGCATATAATATCCTACTTGGTAGACCATGGATCCATGACATGCAAGCAGTTCCATCCACCTACCACCAATGTGTTAAGTTCCCTTATAATGGAGTAGAAGTCTATATACCTAGGAATAGCATATTATCTATACATGCAATTTTAGCAAGGACTCGTGTTCCTCTCAATAGAGAAGTAGAGGATTTTGATGCAACCCTAGCATAGTGCATGAATAAGTTCAAGTCCATAGACCTTGGTATGGGGGGGTATCAAATTGACTCCTTTAAAAAATTTCTAGTCTCACCTAGATCCTATGTCAAGCCTTCACAAGAGATGCATCCTTCATCTTCAACCATGACCTTGTTTGGTACATTTGTAGAATCATTGGTTCCTATCTAGGATGAAAAAGAAGAGGTGGTCATTAAGGACTGGATCTATAGAGAAGACAAATACATGCATAATGAGAACTTCTCTCCCTCTCCTAAGACATATGGAAGAGGGTACACTCTTGTCAAAAGCATGGGCTATCTAGGTCATGGCCCTCTCAGTCGTAGATTAGATGCTAGAGCTGAACCACTCGATCATGCTCTTTTTCGACACGGGTCTAAAAAAATGGTTGGCCTAGGTTTTGAAAGTCATGACAAGAAAATTGTTCCTATCCTTGCTATGATGGATAGTGATGATGAATCAAACTACATACCCAATTTGACAAATTAGTAGGACATGTGTGAAGATTGGGTCCCTACCACTAATCTCCTTTGGGGAGATTCAGATACTCCAGTTGCCAACCCAATAGTTTTGAGCCTAGAACAAGAAGAATTTTATATTGAGGATCCTATTCAAGAACATCAATACATGAATGGCATTCAAGAAGGTGTTACCCTTGGTGACATTAGAGCTTCCACATCTAGACTGTTAGAAAGTAAAGTCCACCAAGATAACTGAGAGGGGGGGGTTGAATCAGTTATTAGATAATTATAACTTTTAACATCTTCAACAGCATTTAACCATGTAAGAAATGCAATTACTAACCATACAAAGATATTCATACACAATGACACAATAACACAAGATATGTTGACTAGGGAACCTCTTGATCAAAGAGTAAACCCCAATGGGAATGATGCCCACAAAAGATGCACTAATATGAATATTCCTTGTCAGAGGATGGACTCTGTTAGGAGTCTTATGAAATACATTTAGTACATATAAATCCCTGTTAGGAGATTTTGAATACTTGTTAAAAGATTCTAACCCTGTTAAGAGTTATGGAAGACAAAAGGACCCACTGCCCAAATAGCTTTAGGGTAAGATCACTAAACACACTATCCAAATAAAATTAATATTATTCAGAAAAATAATATGAGATATGTTACCTCCTTACTATGCCAAACCACACTCACTGCTACACCAGATCTTAATTCCAGATCTTTGTACTTCGCATGTCTTCCTTCACAATTTCACTTTCACAATCTCTTAGGCTCTTTTCTTCACTTCATGCTTACATTTGTATGCAATCAAAGCATGCTCACACTTCTTTCACATTTCAAATTCATACAATAAGGAAAAACATTCCTTTCTTTATATCACTCACAAATAATTACAAATGAGTTGGCACACAATTACAAAATAAAAGTTTCCATACACTACATCAAAATTACACAAAAATTGTCGGCTTCCAAATGCAATATCTCTTCACTCGTGTGACCTAAAAGTTTGCACTATGAACCATGTCACCATCAATGACTCTCAAACTTCCCTTTAACTATGCAAAACCAGATTCCATCCTGATTAGGAGATATCATCTAATTTCCACAAACCACTACTCAGGAACACTGCCTGAATACTGCTTTTACCAAAATGCTCATAACTTTCATGAATCAATGAATTACTATCTATGCTCTTAACCATAGATATATAACATATCAAATAGTATAACCTCAACATCACGTAGCTCCAATTGAAATATCCCATGTGCGCTAATCAAAACACTATCTGCTTCTCTGCTAGTCTCCAGAAGATCACTATGTTGACATCAATGACAATCATAGTCATGAATGCAACAACTACTATAGAATGACTACCAACATTTAGCATTCATTCCTAACATAGATTTCATAAATATTCTTGGTGTAAAAATCCAAGTTGGGATTTGGATACAGACTCACATGAGTATGAATGGGAATCTCTCTCTGATTCTTCTACAGTTGACATGGATGTTGATGTTGTCCATACATATGGTTCCCAACCTAAGGTAGCTAATGAGTCTAGTGTAGGATTAGAGGATTCAAATCCATGAGTTTCTTTAGTGGATGATGCTTCACTTGGTAGGATCAATCTTGATTTGGGTACCTTAGAGGGATACTTGATAGACCCTAACTCTGCAATCACCAGAGATGATACCATTTGTATCCACAATCTTGAACCCGTCATTGACCTACCTCTTTCCAATCCCCACCTAATTGATTGGTCTCAATGCTATCAAGAGCCTCAGCATTTAACTTTCCAAAATGACTATGGGATAGCATGTTACCTAAATGCCCTTGAGCCCGTAGTCTCTTCCACTAGCGAACCAACTTCAAGCATGACAGAACCAGACATCAAGTACCTTAGTCACAAAATGGAAAGAAAAGGAAAAAAGAATAAGAGTTCTGATGGTGAAAACCACTGTGTGGTGGTGTCAGAACCTAAAAAAGTAAAAATAAAGGACATATCCGAGGGTGAAAACCTCATGGAGGCACCTAGGGATGAGGTACTTGCTCATCTCCCAAGTTACTCTCAAGAAAGATCTTCAGTGCTTGTTGAGCCTACATAGCCAGTTAATTTGAGTATAGAAGAGGTTCCACAAATAGTGCATTTGGCTCAGTCTCTATCAACACAAGAAAAATAAGCATATACCAATTTCCTACAAAGCAAGAAGATTAATTTTTCTTGGACTTACTCAGACATGCCAGGGTTGGACACTAATCTCATTATGTATCACTTGTCCATAGCTCCAGGTATAAAATGAGTCAAACAAAAATTGAGGAAAATGCATCCTCACATAGCTCTTCTCATCAAAGCTGAATTAGAAAAACTCCTCAATGCAAGATTTATAAGAGCCATTGATTATGCTGAATGGATATCCAATATTGTACCAATTTCTAAACATGACAAGTCCATTTGTATCTACATAGATTTTAGAGATCTTAATAAAGCATGCCTAAAGGATGATTTTCCACTTCCAAACATAGACATGATAGTGGACATGACCGTGGATTATGAGATATATTCATTAATGGATGGTTTTTCTAGGTATAATCAAATCAAAATAGCTCCTGAAGACCAGGAAAATACTGCATTCACTTGCGCATGGGGAACCTATTGTTGGAATGTTATGCCATTTGGATTAAAGAATGTAGGAGCTACTTATCAAAGAGCTATCACAACTATATTCCATGACATGATGCATAAGAATATGGAAGATTATGTGGATGACACCTTGGAAAAATCTTAAAAAAAGGATACACACTTAGGTGATTTGGAAGTCATTCTAGATCTCATGGAGTAGTTTCAACTAAGATTAAATCCAAAAAAGTGTGCATTTGGAGTCACCTCTGGAAAACTTCTAGGGTTTATCATTTCAGCCAAAGGAATAGAGGTGGACCTAGAGAAATTTCAAGCAATCTTGGATATGCCGCCTCCCAAAAACATTAGCCAAATGAGGATTCTCTAGGGACACCTTCAATCTATAAGGAGGTTCATTTCACAACTGGCTAATAGAGCTCAACCCCTTAATAAGACATTACACAAAGGGGTTAAATGTGTCTAGAATGAAGATTTTCAGAAAATCATGGATCAAATCAAGCAATACTTGGCCAATCCTCCTATCTTAATGCCTCCTATCCCAGGAAAACAACTTGTATTGTATGTTTTAGAAATAGAATCTTCCATGGGGGAATTATTAGCTCAACTTGATGACATTGGAAAAGAAAGAGCTATATACTACATCAGTCGTACTCTTGTGTCATATGACGTTAATTACACTAGTATTGAAAAATCTTGCCTTGTAGTGGTATTTTCTTCCCAAAAGTTGTGACATTACATGCTTTCGCATACGATACACCTCATTGCAAAGATTGATCCTCTCAAATATTTGCTTGGTAAGGCTTCTCTCACAGGTAGACTTGCTAAGTGGATGATGATCTTATCAAAATTTGACATAGATTATGTTGAGCATAAAGCTATAAAAGGACAAGCCATTGTAGACCAATTGGTTGATTTCCCAATTCAAGATAGCATGTCTATTCAAGTTGAATTTCCAGATGAGCACATAATGTACATGACTGCAAGAACATGGAAGATGTTCTTTGATGGCTCTTTCATGCAAAATGGTTCATGAGCTAGAATGTTATTTGTTTCTCCTCATGGGTACACAATCCTTAAGTCCTACAAAATATTGTTCCCATGTACAAATAACATTGTTGAGTATGAGACCTTAACAAATGGGCTAAACATGGCAATAGAATGGAGAATCACAAAGCTGCATATCTATGGGGATTTGCAATTAATAATCAACCAAGTTAATGAAGAATACCAAACAAAGGATGAAAAAATAGTACCCTACAAGAAAATGGTTGATTCATTGAGATGATATTTCACCTTTGTTACATTTCAAAAAATCCCTAGAGCAAAGAACAAAGGAGCTGATGCTATGGCTACATTGGCTTCACTTCTTCAGGTAGAACAACATGAGTCCAGATTTGAATTCCTGGTGGAAGAGCTACACTATCCTATCTATGACTCCCAAGAAAGACAAGTTGTTTGTACCCTTGTTGGCCATGATTCATCCCGATATGGTGCCATTTACACATATCTTCATGATGGCATTATTCCCAAAACCTTCAACTACTCTGAATGAAGAAACTTAACTTGAAATGTCTCTCGCCACACCCTTATCTCTGGTGATTTGTATAAGAGGGGTTTAGATGGGATACTTGTTAGGTGCTTGGAAAAGGATGAGTCTAACCAAGCATTAGCTAACATACATGAGGGCATTTTTCGAGGACATTCCAATGGTCTTTCCATGGCCCAAAGGTTGCTTAGGGCTGGGTACTATTGTCCTACCATGCAGACAGATGCAGTAGCTTTTTCTAAATCATGCGAAAAGTGTCAGAAACACAGTAACCTAATACATTCTCCAAGAAGGGATCTTATTCTGTCTATTTCTCATTGGCCATTTCAGCACTGGGCCTTTGATCTTGTTGGGAAGATTCATTCTAAATCATCAGGTGGACACAAACTCATCATCACTGCTACTGATTACTATACCAAATGGGTCAAAGTTGTTCCACTTTCTGTTGCCTTGGTAAAGATAGTTTCTTTGTTTATTTTAAATCACATCATCTGTCGGTATGGACTGCCTTCTAAAATAATCACTGACAATGGAGGTCAGTTCAAAAACAAGGACCTTAAACAACTCTGCAAGAAGTTCAAGATAAAATAGCATTGGTCCTCCATTTACTTCCCGCAAGGAAATGGACAAGAAAAGGCTTCAAATAAAACCATTCTTAAGATTCTCCATAGAATAGTTCACAAGAATGGTAGAGATTGGCATCTACAGATAAATCTAGCCTTGTGGACCTATAGAACAAGTATTCATACTGTTAGTACCTACAAAAAATTTCAAGGCTTTACCAATGTTCTTCCGGTCTCTGCAACTTTTTTCCTGGTCTCTGGCTTAAACCCTAAGCAAAAAATTCATATTTCTAGCCGTTACTAAGAAAAAACCCTAAAGTGCCCCAGCCTCATTCTAATTCTTCATTACCTTTTTAGGCCACTTAAGTCTTACCTTTATGCACATGGTTTTTTCTCTCGATCTTCGCTTAATTGCTTAACAAAGTTTCATGTCTCTTCATTATTCAACGATTTAGTGAAAACATGTTTGTCATTGGTTTTCTTGGTTCCTAGCAATTATATCTTTTCTCTCAGTGATTGGGCGAACACAGTGTTTGCATATTCTCCTGTTCTTGGCGGCTTATCTCTTAACTACTAGCGACTTGGCGTGGTTGTTTCTTTTCTTTAGTCACATGTTCGCGTGGTCTACAGGTGTATCTTTTCTTTCCATCTTAATCAATGATTGGTGCGTATTATCATAGAATATTTTAAGCCTTTCAAATGATGTGCCAACCGTCCATTTTGCCAAGTGTTCAAGTCAGTATAAATGGTGGGTCCAAAATGACACGTAGGTACAGTTCATGATTTCTGATTGGTCAATGGGTGAATGACTGTATATGCTGTCTATGGGACCTAATTTTCTGAGACTCAGAGGGTTCTGACATCTGTAGTTGATCAACGGTGGGCATAAGTTCTTATGGGATGTGTCAGAGGCTTGAGATTATGCGACACCCATTCATTCTCATGTGTGACATAATCTTTTGTTTCAAGCAGGTCCACTTCCAGGTGTGTGCAGTTGGCATCTTTTCATTGGTCCATTAGGTACTAAGTTAGCATTTGTCAGAAGGTCCTGTGTCAGAGAATCTACAGAGTGGAACAAAGGGTTGATCTAACGGTTGTCTGATGTTCACATAGAATCTTTTAGCTCTATGCAAACTTAGGACAGTTGTTGATCTTATTTCTTAGCAGGTGGGTCCTATCAGAGGTGACTGGGTGGAAGCAGCACATGGTATGATGACATGTGGCAGTTTGCAAATGGGCCTAGGTGAGGGTCTAATGTCTAGGGGTCATGATAAAAATGTTTAGTGGTACCGATAATTTTTCTATGTATTTGCTCATTTACGAGGTGTTTGGTGGGGTTCTAAGTCCCTTTAGTGAATACGTGAATAGTGTATTCACTGAGTCTCCAAATAAATTAGTGAAGCCTTAAGGTATTATGCGAACTTGTGATTTTCTTTGGTTGCTTATTCGCTAGATGTTTCTTGAGGTGGGTTAAGAAGAAGATCTTGCGAACTGGCGAATGAAGGTTTTTTGTATTCACAAAAAGTAACCCAGGGTTAAATGAAGACTCAGCAATTCAGTGAAATGCTTTGTTTGTTGAATCACTTGACTAGACTAGGGTTAAGGAAAGGTATTAAGTGCCCTAGAAATTCTTGCGTTCACATAATCACCAAATGAATTGGTGGAGGTAAAAAGTGTTTTGTGAATTGGCAAAATCCTTTGTCACCAGCTCCCTAAATGAGACCGGGGTTGGTTTCATTTCTTTTGTTCGCTAAGTCACTGGGTTAAGCTGCAGTTAGGAATTTCACTTTGCAAATAAGAATAGCCTTGTCGCATGGTCGCTAAATGTTAACCTGAGGATATCTATTAAGTTAAGTCATGAGGCCTCGAAAATATGAAGATCTAACGGCCGCAACTTAAAGTTGATCCAAATTTGAATGTCGACTGCCGATTCACTGCTAGCATTATGAAACTAACCATTAAAGTTCAAATTCAAATTTGCAAAGGGTTTCCAGTGATAGAAAGGACCAGAATTGAATGCTTTTATAGCTAGATCTGGTAGAATTGGT
This sequence comes from Chamaecyparis obtusa, assembly GCA_027943335.1. NCBI lineage: Eukaryota > Viridiplantae > Streptophyta > Pinopsida > Cupressales > Cupressaceae > Chamaecyparis > Chamaecyparis obtusa. The sequence continues at coordinate 1,568,732 of BSBK01002696.1, forward strand.
TTTGTTGACCGTTTCAGTGTGGTCCAAGATTCCATGATCATTTGCAGGGGTCTGTACTGTGTTTTTTATGCTCAAGACATGGTGCAGGGGGTCAAATCAGATAGATTTGCATAAAATTTCATGATCTTCAGTATAGTTCCAGAAGAATTACCATAAATGAAGATTGATTTTAGGTCTGATCGCTCAGGGTTGCTTGGTTTTCTATCCAATGTATTGAATTCTGATCTTTTGAATTGTTTTGGTGGGTGGAAACCCTAACCCTTACCATGGTTATCTGTAGCTTGTTGCATCCTAACTTGTGTAGGATTCAAAGATAACCAGGGGTATAAATGGCTGTATTTTTTACTTTGTAAGGGTTCCATTATTTTGGAGGTCCATTATTCTGGTTCCAAGAAAGGTTCTGTCCTCTAGATTTTCTCCTTCTCTCTACATATAGGGTGTTCTTTCTTCCTTTGTTGGTTCAAAGAATATAATACATATTGTAACTGATTTGTCTTATGTATGAGGACTCAATTTATTCTTACTATTACCAAGCTATCTCCATTTGAATTTTGAATTCATTAATCATACATCAAGAGGGTGTTTGATTTTTCTATTTGCATTTCCTCTGTGTTTGCAAGTGGAGTTGTCTTCATAGAGATAACTAGTTTAGGATTAGTTTTCATGTATGTATGAGCTGAGGTGTCAAAGATATGTCATGCTTGTCTTCCAGCGGATGCTGGTAAATGTATTATTTGTTTATAGGTCTCTTCTAAGGGGAGGGTTAAAAGCCTTTGGATGGGTAATAACATACTTGAATACATAGGTGGGTTGTTGAAGTGAGGTTTGGTCATGGTGTGTGATTGATGTTAGGCTTCAACACATTGAATTTATTGCTTTCTTATTTCATAGTTGTCTATTGCAATAGGGTATTTGACTCTTTGGCCCTTTGGATAAGGCACTGGTCTATGAGAGACTTAGGGTATCTCAGGAAACCTTTCAAACCCATCATTAAATCATTTACATTCAGTTCCACCTGTTCCCTTTCATGTTGTTAGGATAGGTCTCTGGTTTTCATACTCACTCTATGCAAGTAGGGCTATTTCATGAGATCTTGTTTTCATTGAGGTATAGGATACCCAAAAGGGTTGGAAGACTATTCCACAATAATCTATTTGTAGGCCTATTGTTTATCATGAGGTGTCTTGAGTGTGCAGATAAGGCAATACCTGCCTGAGTGATGTGGAGCTCCAAGAAGGAGGAGGATTCCTTTCAATCCTCATCAATTGGACTATTTTCTTGTCAAACTTGAGTGCCTACCCTCAGAATCAAGCCCATCTATTGATTCAAGTTTGGTCATGAAAGGAAAAGCTCCAACAAATTGGTGACTCTGCTAGGGATGAAGTAAAAGACATCAAGCTTTCCTACTTGGCTGGATCATCCCAAAGTCTTGGTTAATGATCATAGAGTCAAAAGTAAAAAACACATTTGTAAAATCTTCTCACTAAGTGTTGAGTGGCGACTCTGAGTCTTTGTTTGGTCAGTGTTTTGTAAAAAAGTGTGATATATCTTTAGTCCTGACAAGCAGTTATCCTATGAGTTTGTGTTGTGATTGTGGGTTTTGAAGAAGGTTTGGAGTTGGGAAAGATTCTCAGCTAATTCAGATTTATCCTCTGCAAAGAGGTGGCAGCTCTACTAAAGTTTGAAAGGTGATCTAGAGGAGACTTCAGATCAATATTTTGTAGCATTCACAACATCTCTAGGTAATCCTATTTCATTAAGCAAGATCAGTCCCTAATTAGGTGAACAAGTCATCATTGAAAAAGGGAAATTAATTTTGAAAGTTTGATCATATTTCTGGATAGAAGCTTTGGTTGTTGTAAAGAGTATTAGAAATATGTTGAGGTTTAATAGGGTCAGTGGTTGCATTAATTTGGATAAAGGTGTTGTCATAGGAACAAGTTGCATTGTTTTGTCAGTATTTTAAAAATGGGGTTTCCAGCCTTGATAAATCAAGATGATGTTTCTAGATATGAAAATTCTTAGTCAGAGTTTAGAAATGTTAATAGAGAAAGAGATATTTATTTGATGAGTCAAAAAATCCAGCAGACTTGCATAAAGATTTTAAGATGTGCAATAGGGGAAAGGAAGGATGAGTCATCCCACTCTTTATACTATAAGAAGTTTCTTGTAGCTTGTGATGAGTTTCTTATGGGTATTGAGCTTCAAGATTCCCAATATGCTGAAATGTTTTTAGAACTTGATATGCCTGAGTCAGTTAGTTGGTCTACATCCTTTAGGAATGAAGCACTAGAAAATGTTAAAGGATGGATGGCTTCATTTGTGGAGGATGAATCTTGTGAGGTTAATGTTGATGATGGAACTTGTGGTTATCAAGAGATAGAGGATGAATCTACAATAGATGTAATTTCTTGCAGTGATGACTTTGCACAAGATATTGTGACACAGGAAGTATTAGCTCCTATCTCAGATGAGGATGATGTTTGCATCATTTGCAGTGAGACCAATGAGATAGAATGTGAAGTTGAATGCTTACTAAGTAGTGAGAAAATTTTAGAATTCTTGGATGCAGAGTTTCAGAGGTGCACTCCCAAATATGTTTCCAAAATTCCATGCCTGGTGGATATTAGTTTTGATGAAGATGTTACAAGTGATGGCATGATGTGTGAAACATTTTTTGAGGTTCTTTCTCCCATTTTTGATATGCAAGTGGATGGTACAAATCATTGTAATGAATTTGATAATGTCATATTTGATGAGTATGATGATGTGTGTGCTGGTGTGGATTCAGTTTTTCAAGAGCCTAATGTCAGTGGTTCTTGTTTATGTTTTAATGCTGGAGAATATGGTAAATCTAAAGGGGTTTTCTCATATTTGAAAATGACTAATGATTCATTAACTGATAGTGCTTGTTCCTTTCCAAAAGATGCTGATGTGATTTTTGATCAGCAAGTTCTTTCCATTTTCATGCAATCAAATTTTAGTCTTGAGAAGTGTTTTATTAGTTTGAAAAGAAAAGAGATAGAAAGGGTTTATTCTTCATTGCAAACTAATGACCAGTATGCTGATGTGTCCATCCATGAGATTGAAAAGGAGTGTTTCCTTTTTCAGCATGATAGTGAAAGTGAAGAGTGTGACATTTTGATGTCACAAAATGATCAACATCTATGGCAGCTTGATGGCCCTATCTTGCTGAGTGATGGTGAGTATGGTGATCATTTTTTATATAGTGTGCTGAATAGGGATCACAATGTTTTTGGTAGGTTGGATGAAAAATGTAATTTTAGTTTTCCTCTACTGAATGGAGATGAAAATTATTTGTTTGATAGAGGCAAAAATTGATCAGAAGTTTTGGGGCCCTGAGCCTTCTATAAATATTGTAAATTCTGTAAATATTTTTCCTTCTTTGTTATGTTTCTCCCTTTTCTATCTCCTTGGTTCGGTTGCTAGTTTTTGAGGTCCCTGTGTTTTGTCCAGTGGGTGGTCTACTCTCCCAATGATTCTAAGTTCTTGCCATGCCTGCAGGAGCCACACATCCCTAGACAGAGCCACTGTTAGTACCTGCAAAAAATTTAATGGCTTTACCAATGTTCTTCCAGTCTCTGCAACTCTTTTCCTGGTCTCTGGCTTAAACCCTAAGCAAAAAATTCATATTTCTAGCAGTTACTAAGAAAAAATGCTAAAGTGCCCCAGCCTCGTTCTAATTCTTCATTACCTTTTCAGGCCACTTAAGTCTTACCTTTATGCACATGGTTTTTTCTCCCGGTCTTCACTTAATCTCTTAACAAAGTTTCATGTCTGTTCATTACTCAATGATTTAGCGAATACATGTTTGTCACTGGTTCGCTTGGTTCCTAGTGGTTATATCTTTTCTCTCAGCGATTGGGTGAACACAGTGTTCATGTATTCTCCTGTTCCTAGCGGCTTATCTCTTAACTACTTGCAACTTGGTGAAGCAGTTTCTTTTCTTTAGTTATGTGTTCATGTGGTCTGTGGGTGCCATGATCATTTGCAGGGGTTTTTACTATGTTTTTTCTTATCGAGACATGGTGTAGGGGGTCAAATCAGATGGATTTACATAAAATTTCATGATCTTCAATACAGTTCTAGAAGAATTACCATAAATGAAGATTGATTTTAGGTCTGATCGCTCAGGGTTGCTTGATTTTCCATCTAATGTATTGAATTCTAATCTTTTGAATTGTTTTGGTGGGTGGAAACCCTAACCCTTACCATGTTTATCCATAGCTTGTTGCATCCTAACTTGTGTAGGATTCCAAGATAACCAGGGGTATAAATGGCTATATTTTTTACTTTGTAAGGGTTCCGCAATTTCAGAGGTCCATTATTCTGGTTCCAAGAAAGGTTATATCCTATAGATTTTCTCCTTCTCTCTGCATATAGGGTGTTCTTTCTTCCTTTGTTGGTTCAGAGAATATAATACATATTGTAACTGATTTGTCTTATGTATGAGGACTCAATTTATTCTTACTATTACCAAGCTATCTCCATTTGAATTCTGAATTCATTAATCATACATCAAGGGTGTTTGATTTTTCTGTTTGCATTTCTTATGTGTTTGCAAGTGGAGTTGTCTTCATAGAGATAACTGGTTTAGGATTATTTTTCATGTATGTATGAGCTAAGGTGTCAAAGATATGTCATGCTTGTCTTCCAATGGATGCTGGTAAATGTATTATCTATTTATAGGTCTCTTCTAAGGGGAGGGTTAAAATCCTTTGGATGGGTAATAACATACTTGAATACATAGGTGGGTTGTTGAAGTGAGGTTTGGTCATGGTGTGTGATTGATGTTAGGCTTCAACACATTGAATTTATTGCTTTCTTGTTTCATAGCTATCTATTGCAATAGGGTATTTGACTCTGTGGCCTTTGGATAAGGCACTGGTCTATGAGAGACTTAGGGTATCTCAGGAAACTTTTCAAACCCATCATTAAATCATTTACATTCAGTTCCACCCTTTCCCTTTCATGTTGTTAGGATAGGTCTTTGGTTTTCATACTCACTCTATGCAAGTAGGGCTATTGCATGAGATCTTTTTTTCATTGGGGTACAAGATACCCAAAAGGGTTTGAAGACTATTCCACAATAATCTATCAATAGGCCTATTGTTTATCATGAGGTGTCTTGAGTGTGCAGATAAGGCAATACCCGCCTGAGTGATGTGGAGCTCGAAGAAGGAGGATTCCTTTCAATCCTCATCAATTGGACTATTTTCTTATCAAACTTGAGTTCCTACCCTGAGAATCAAGCCCATCTATTGATTCAAGTTTGGTCCTACAAAGAAAAGCTCCAACACATACTCCCACTGGGGCTACTCCTTTTGCCCTTACTTATGGTGCTGAAGCAGTGTTACCTTTAGAGGTGGAAATTCCTTCACTTAGAGTTTCCCTTAAAGTTCTAGTGACAGATGAAGACTACCATGCCATGAGACTCCAAGAACTAGAACTTCTAGATGAAAAGCATAAAGTATCATTTGATCATATGAGGGTCTACCAAAAGTTTATGTCCAAAGCATTCAACAAGAAAGTTCACCCTAGAGAATTTCAAGTAGGAGATCTTGTCTTACGAGAAAACCCTAAGAACTAACAACATAGATAGAAAAAGGGCCAATTCGAACCTAATTGGCTGGGACCATATATCATTACTGCTACTTTTGGGATAGGTGCTTACTTGTTGTCTACTAAAGAGGGAGAGCAGCTCCCTGAGCCTATTAATGTTTTGCACCTCAATAAGTTCTATCCATGATGCATGTTCTTTCTGGGGGCATCCTTTGTACATATTTATTGATCCTGAAAAAATCCCAAAAAAAATCATATATGATGCTGAAAAAATCCTAAAAAGAATATAAAGTCCTGAAAAAATACAAAAAACAAATAAATTGCAAAAAATTCAAAAAAAATAGAAAAAGTGCCTTGGTTGAAACTTGGAAATAGGCGCCTTGGTAGAAAAAATACAAAAAAATTGAAAAAATCTCCAAGTGGTGAAAACTTGGAAACAGGCACTAATTGAGACCTTTGCACCCTTGTTTCTTAGCATGTGTCCTCGACACTTACCCTTTCTCCATCATGCCTTGACCTTGTTGCCTTGGTTTAGAATTGGTCTTTGTCTTTGTCTAGGGGGCATAACTATGTTAGCTTTGGTCTCTTAGGATGTGTTGGTCTTTAGGACATCTTGCAAATGGTGTTTTTCAACACCATCCCAACTGTGTTTTTCAACACTACCCTAGCGTCAAGTGTTTCTCAACACTTATCAGATATCTTACCCGCAGTCTAGGATGATATGATATTTCTCACTAGCAAATGTGATACTTAATGTTTGACTCTATGACCTACACACATGCACTTAAACACTCGATTCACTGAGACTTGTTTGACTTTATTTCTTTGTGTGTTGTCTATGTTGATTTCTTTGATGAGCATTCTCTCCCTAATAGTTTTTGATGATGCTGAGCTAGAAGACTAGGGGCATGAGGACATGTTTTATTATTTTTTCTTCTTGTGGGTATATTTTGTTGGTCCTAACTATCATTAGCATTTATGCTTGTTCCACTTGACATTGGGGGTCTATAAGGTATTATCCTTGACTATTTTCACAAGTGCATTCTTATAGCCATCTTCACTTTCCTTGTGTCTTAATGCGAGTATAATCTTGCCATATTAAACTTAGGGAACCTCACTACACTAGTCATCTTGACTTATATGTCTTTGATGCTTAGGTGGTATTCCCACATATCTATCTGATATAGATCATATTCAGATCCACATAGTTATACTAGTGTGTATTGTATGATCTTGTGATGCTACCAATAATGCTCGATGATGAATATTAGAGTCTAACAACTTTGTGACCTTGCAAGTAAACCAATTTTTCATAGTAGCTTGCATTTTTAGGTTTATGTTAGTTTAAGTTTTGCATCTTGCATATGGAGAGAGCTTTCCTTTCATCTTTCATGGACTTGTCGATCAACTATACTCAACTTTCACTTTTTCTCAATCATGTCTTTCACTCCTTATCTTTTTTTTGTCATCACAAGGGGTTAATATTATCATCATATCTATATCACAATGAGATCATTTTCAAAAACATGAATCTATATCATAACATGAGAACTAAACATACATCTATCAGAGAGATTATACATGAGCATATATAAGCATACATCATACATTTGAGCATTATCACAAGACAATATAAAATTGAAACATCCATCACAAGTTGGATGCATACACAAGATATATCATAAATCTAGTAAATGTCATATATATATGTATGTCATGATAAAAAATACAATGTGGGATCCAAAATCTAGATAATGTCCTAGGATATGTCTCTATACATCTAACACCCTAGACCTAAGTTTGACTCCCTCCATCACATGGTGGTGGTGGAGGTGGTGCTACTACTCTATCTAGTACCATGTTAGATCTCCTAGCACTCTCAAAGTAGAGTCACACTCTCTATGCTATGGGTACACCCTATATGTAGAGACCATGATAATATGCATCTTGTGCTACCTCTCTCTGGATCTTTGCAACGTCAGCCTGTGTTGCTTTCTCCCATTGATCTATCTCGACTCATGCATCTCTTAAATACTAATCTCAAATAGCAATGGTAATCCTAAGCTATTACATCTCAATCTCCAAAACCTAGATCGTAGCTCTGAGATCCTCCCCTCCCCCTACAGGCTAATCCTATCCTATGTCTACCCATTAGTGAGCTAGTCTCACCTCATCCTCTAGGGTCACCGATCTATGTCTCCATGATCATTTCTTGCCACCTGATCTAGAGATTTTTTCTCTCTCTCCTCTCCCCCTCCTCCATCTCCCCCATCATCTCCATCATCCCCGTCTCCTCCCTGTACCTTTGGGTCTACATCTGGCACCATGAATCTAGGGAATGGATGCCTCCGATGCTCTATCCTATAGGCTGCATCAACTCTGGCATCCCCCACATCAGCTAGATAGTCCCAAGGCTCCCTATGTAGACCTGTCATCTCTTGTACCACCTACTAGTAGTCCAACATTGGCAACCACCCTAATCCCTCATCCTCCCTGCACCAAGCATATGTGGTGGTCTCCATGGATATCTGGTATTGGTGACCAAACTGCCTCCACACCTAAGAGATCACAAACCGCTCCATAATATCTGAATGTTAACCAACTAGTGGCTGACTATATAACATATACCCCAGCTCCTAATCTTGATCACCCCACTTCTCACTAGCCCTATATGGTCTCTACTCGAAGGCTATGAGCTCATCCAACAACCTCCTGTAGTATGTCACATTGCCACTATGGGGCTGTGAAATAAAATCCGTATATCTATATATATAGGGGCATCTCTACTCCCTCTGTTACACTCATGGTTGCACTACAACAATGTGCTCCCACACCCATATCTGAGTGAGAACGGCCCCACATGCCCAAGTCCTACTCTCCTAGTACACTATCTCATGCAGCTCATGGTACATGTCTACTAAGATAGTTGGGCCCCATGCCATCCACCTCAGATGTGCTACCAGATCTGCAACCAATCTACCCCAACCTAGTGGAAATCCTCTCTGGCTCCTATCAGTGATAAGGGCCTATGCTACTATAGAACATAGAATGCACGAAACTGAGAAATCCCTACCAAACTCCTCGACTAACTGATCCTAGCTAAGATGCTTTTTAATAATAGTGACATCCTAGAATAGGTCCTAGATGGCCTGTCATCCCTTTGTTGGGGTCTAATCATAATATACTGACATCAACAAACAATCATGTTAGTTTTCATCATCTAGAAACATTATACTAAAAGATCATTTACAGACATGATTATACTCACAAGATCCCCGTGGCTAGGTACCCATAGAATCTGATAGATGTCCTCTAGTGTAATGGATGCCTCTCCAGTCAGCAAGTCAAAGGTATTATGCTCACTGTTCCATCTCTTAGCCAAAGTTGTCAACAAACCATTGTTTGCCCAGATATCAAGCATATGCAGCAAGTATCTAAAACCCATATCCCGCAAGTCTGCTCGTCCCAGATCATCAAGATCTCAGACGTAGTGCAATCTCACTACTCTCAGCACTCTAATGATCAGTGCCTAGAAAACCTCCTGCAAGCCATAAACCCCCAAACCAAATGTTAGAACATATCATGATGGATGATTAAAATCAGCACAAGTCATAACAAACGCAAAAATTGTCTAGACGCATGTTATATTGTTCAAATTAATGCTATGCGATACTTCATATTATACTAGTGTGATAATTCTTGTTGATATTGTATCATGTGATACTTTTTTAAATAGTGGTGTGATACTTTTTCCCAATGCGGTAGTTCACCCAATATCGCATGACATTTAATCAAGCATTGTACGATGCATTCTTGAAAGGTCGTGCGATATTTTCTTAGCTTACAAAGTATTGCACAATACATCGTATAGCTAGTGTGTGATACTTTAAAAGTATCACATGAAATTTTGCATTCATAAAATTTGAAATATTTCAAAAATATTAAAAACATGTGTTTAAATGCAATAAATGCTTATAAATGACTCAAAAAGCAAGTTTTTCTAAAAACTTACCGAGGCACCATAGTGAGGAGGTCGGTTGTGCAACCGATCGTGCTTGAATCGATGTGTATGGACCAGAACTGCTACTTGCTAGGCCATAACATCTCTATGAGCTCTAAAAATTCTCAAATCACAATAAGACAAATGATTTTGCAAATGACCCTTTTTGCCCCTTATATAGCATTTTGACTTTTTGACCTAATTTTCAAAACATCTCAAAATTGCACAAAAATTGCACCCCTAGATAATTTTGACATCCTAGATCCATTTTTAGGATCGAAATTGAAATTTGAGTTCATCTTGATAGTCAAAATTGCATTTCAAAATTTCTCCTTCTGCGCAGTTGGCTGACCGTTTGAGGCCTGATCCTTTTATCTTCACTGGGGCATCTTCATTTCTTCATCCCCATCTCTTTCAACCTTCTAGTCTTTCATTCATTTTCATTCACTTCATCTCTTTGAGGTTTGACTTCATTTTTATCCTGTATCTTTCTCAATCAAACCTAGTCAAACTAGGGTGTATCTTCACTACTTGATGGTTATCCTATCATCTTTCACCTTCGATTATGATTTCTAGTGATTTGATCAGATTTATCAATTTGTTGTTTCTCCTCTACCTAATTTTGATTTTGATTCCGAGGGGGCAGTACCTATCAGCTTCAATCCTTGATTCAGTTTTTTCAATCAAACCTTGCTTGAGATTCTTATCTCTTATTTGAGACTTGACAATCTCCTATTTAAGAGTGTGTTGGTCTTGTCTTTCAGCTTATCTTTGTCAACTCATGGTTATCTTTGTCCTGATGTGTTCCCATCTGTTGAACACACGTCTGGGTTGTTTTGTGATCCCAAATCGATCTCACATTTCAATTCCATTCTTTGACCACATGTGATCCCAAATCGATCTCACATTAGTCAAAGAGGGGGAAATGTATGCACCCTAAAATGGTCACCTAGACTTTGGGCCCCCATTCAACAATTTATCAAATCCCTAAATCAATATTTTAAAAAATCAACATTTTTTCAAATTATATCAATTTCCTTGAAAAAATCTTATTTCTATCATTTATTCAATTATTTTCCATAGGGTAACCTTTTTATCCTATGTCTTTATTTAATTAAAAGTAATTCCCTCCCCTTTTATTAAATAAAAAGCCCCCACTTTTCCTCTTATCCTAAGTTGCACAAATAAAGCATTATTCTTATTTTATAAAAAGAAGAAAAGGCATTTTTGTCTCATATGGGGCACAAAAGTCAACTCTTATTTTCTCATTGGAGGATATTTGTGCACATGGATTTCTCCTCTTTCAAGCTCCACCCTTGATTAAATATTTTTCCTCTTAATCTCCATGGTCCATTCCTTTTCAATTCCTTTAAAAGGAGAGCTCTTTTCTCATTCTAGGATCCCAACTTTGAATACCAATCTTATGCTGCAGGATTTCTTGGAGACTTTGGAGCTTTGGAGATCTTCATGCATTTAGCTTTCATTCTTGCATCATAGCTTCATTTTTATGCTTTCTAGCTTAGTTTCCTTTATGCTCTAGATTAGCTCACATAGCTTAATTAGTAAGGCTTGTAATACTTCCATTTCCATAGCTTACTTGCATCTTCATTCTTAGCATAGTTGCATTGCATTTCTATTGTTGATTCTTGAGGATATTGACATTCTTTCCCTTGTCTCTTTGAATCTCCCATTGTGTGGTTTACTAGTAAGGTTGCATGCTTCAATAGCTCTAGCTAAGAACACCATCAAACATCCTTGTGACTCCATACCTAGGGAGCTCTAGGTCACTTTCTCAAGGTTTCCCATTCATGGATTCTCTTGGAGGTAATGACTTAGAGAAGTGCACAATTTAGTTTGTATAGGCACACCTATGGGGTAGTCTATTTGTAACCTTAACTAAACTTTTGCATCACTTTTTGCCTCTCAAAAGTCCACTAAGAGTTGACTCATGAAAATTGAAAAAGATTCCCACCCAAGGCTCAACAACCAAGATACCTAATTTTGGGATTCTACAAGAAGACTCCAAACTGGAAGGCAAATCACATACAATGTACTTGTTCATGCCAACTCACAAAATATGTGTCAATTGACACCACAAAAAGGGTACAAAAAATCACTTACACACATGGCATGCCAAGTAGAAATAAATTTAAAAATAAAAATAAACTTATTCAAATAATACAATCAAGCATTACTTTACAACAATAACATCACAAGGAGGTTATTTCAACCCTTGGAGGTAACCTTGGATTAACAAGATTTTTTACATGCATCCATATTTAATTTCCCCTTATTTAAACCATGGTCTTACCTTCACACTTGACAAAATATGAGTAGCTCATGAAAGGTCTAATAACATATACATATAAAAATACATTTCAATAATCAAACTCATACACATCATAAAATTCTAACTGTATCACATGATAAATTACATAATCTCCAATAACACATTTCTTAAATTTAAAACATATTAATCCAAGTACACAATGACATGTAAATTAAACTAACATACTAACCATGATCATTTCACATAATATTTTATGGCATAAGCATAAAATCAAAGCATCATAGTCTAATTAAGGATTCATCAAAAACTAAAAATCAGGACCTAATAATCAAGCATGAAATTAAACCCTAAATCATCATCCACATAATCATATGCCATTAAATATTATCAAAATATAGTGTCTATGTCCAAATATTCCAACATGATGAAATAAGGTGTCAACAAGATACTCATACTTGATAAAAATAAATTTCTATGAAATGAGGGAATAGGGTGAGGCCATACATCCTCCCCCCCTAGGCATGAAATTCCTCTAGGAGTTTATCAAAAAGATGGGGATACTATGCTCTCATTTTTAGTGCATCCTCCCATGATGTTGTAACCTCATCATAGCAATCTCACTGGACCCTAAATTGGTTTATCTCTTAGCCTCGAAGGGCTAGCATCCTATGAGCCAAAATGCATATGGGTTCTAGCACTAGCTTCTCATTTGACTCCATTTGTAAAGCATCCCAATAAATAATGTGAGACTCATCATAGATATACTTCCTCAATACATAAACATGAAACACATCGTGGATACGTGACAGGCTAGGTGGCAGAGCTAGTCAATATGCAACTGGGCCTATCCTCTCTAACACATTGCCTGATCAAGTCTACCTATTGCTCCATCTCTTGGACCAATTATGGCCCCACAACTACTATATCCTCAATCCTATCCCAACTCAAAGGTGTCCTACAAGATCTACCATATAAGGCCTAATAAGGTGGCATACCCAATGATGAATGATGCCCATTATTATAGGCAAAATCCACCAAGTGCAAGTAATCCTCCCATTTAGTTTTTTGGTCCATCACATACATACGAAGCATATCCTCTAACACTTGGTTGACCCTCTTAGTTTGACCATCTATTTCAAGATGACAAGCTATACTCAAATTGAGCCTAGTGCCCAAAGCTGACTGCAACTCTCTCTAAAAGGAAGATGTGAAAAGTGAATCTCTATCAAATATAATCTTATGAGGAATGCCATGGAGTCTGACAATATCTCACAAGAATACATGTGCCATTATAGGTACTATAAAACTAGTTTGAATGGGTGATAAGTGAGCTACCTTAGTCAACCTATCCATTGTCACCATAATAGCATTGTGGCAATGAGATGACATAGGAAGACCAACAATAAAGTCTATGGATATAATGTCCCACTTCCACTTGGGTACCTCATGTGGCTGAAGAATCCCACCTAGATGGCAGTGCTCCACCTTAACCCTCTAACACTCCAAACATCTAGCCATAATCTTTACAATGTGCAACCTCATACCCAGCCAATGAAAGAGCTACCTCAAATCTACATGTAACTTCTTAATTTGGGGGTCCACTACATAAGGTTCTCTATGAGCCTTAAGAATAATGAAGTCACACAACTCACCAGAAGAAGGTACATAAATACATCCTCTATGATGAAGTAGATCATCAAAATCTAGGTTATAATCTAAGAACTTCCCCTCAAGGGGTCTTTGAGACTAAGCTATCTAACAAACCTCATAATAGAATCCATCCTCAAGAAAGTGTTGCAAAATATGTCCTCTCAAATCTGTACTAGAAGACATAGTTGATAGTTCATGACGTCTCCTACTCAAGGCATCTGCAACAACATTCTCCTTACCCTTTATGTAATGAATATCAAAGTCATACTTGCATAGGAACTCCATCCACCTCTTCTACCTAGCATTAATATTTGGCTGAGTGAATATGTATTGCAAACTCTGATGATCTGAGTGTAGCTCAAATCTATGACCTAGAAGAAAATGTCTCCATCTCACCAAAGCATGCACCACTACTACAAGCTCAAGGTCATGGGTAGGGTATTTAATCTTGTGAGTCGGGTTTCCTAGACTCATAAGCAATAGCTCAACCACCATGCATAAGGACTACTCCAATACCATCCAAAGATACATCTGTGCAAATCACAAACTCTTCTAAAGGATCTAACACTACAAGGATAGATGCAGTAGTGAGTGATGCCTTGAGATCCTAAAAATATCTCTCACACCTCTCTTTCCACTCACACTTCTTCCCCTTTCTCTGAAGGGAAGTGATAGGATGAGACACTCTTTAAAATCCCTCAAAAAAAATTCTATAATAGCCTACAAGCCCCATGAAGCTCCTGACCTCGGTCACACTGGTAGGTGTTGGCCAATCCATAATCACTCTAATCTTAGATGGGTCAACAATGATCCCATCTCATGATATCACATGGCCAAGGTAATGAACCTCATATCTAAAGAAGGAACACTTTGGCAAGCTTCCAAACAACTAATTATTCCTCAAGCACTGTAAAACCTATCTAAAATGCTCCTGATGCTCATGCTCATCTCGAGAGTAGATTAAAATATCATCCAAAAAAACTACCACAAATCTATCTAAAAATGAGTGAAGTACTCCATTCATGAGGCTCATGAGAACAACTAGAGCATTCATGAGTCCAAAAGGAACCATGTTGAACTCATAATGGCCATAGCATATACGAAATGTATTCTTATGGATATCACTCTCCACAATCCTCAACTGATGGTACCTTGACTTCAAGTAAATCTTAGAGAACACACGTGCACCCTAAAGCTGATCAAACAAATCATCTATCCTAGGAAGAGGATACCAATTCTTGATGGTCACCTTATTCAACTATCAACAATTCATGCACAACCTAAGAGATATGTCCTTCTTCTTAACAAAGATAATAGGTGCACCCCATGGTGATACACTAGGATGAGTCTGCCCTTTCTCCAAGAGATCCTCTAGCTGAATTTTGAGCTCATTAAGCTCATGAGTAGTCATCCTATAAGGTGCTTGAGATACTGACTCTACTCTTGGCACAAGTTCAATATGGAAATCCACAGCTCTAGGTGGTGGCATACCAGGTAGATCTAAAGGAAAAACATCTAGAAACTCCTACAAGATAGGATGGTCATTAAGGGAAGGCTCCTTGTCTACCTCCTCTCTATCACTGATAGTGATGGAAAACAATTGACAACCCTTTCACATGCACTGCTTAAGCTGCATAGTAGATATCCTAAGGAATAAAGAGTAGTGACAAAAGTTAAACCTACTGCTATGACAAATGAAAAGGGGGAGCAAAAGATGGTTGGTATCAAGATAAATGATCCTCTGGTCATACCAAAGATCCCACCTCCTATTTCTAGCTTTGACATAGGAATGTAAAAAAGAAAGAGAGAGAGAGATGACTTAGGAAAAGAGTTGGAAAAAGTTGAAGTTGAAGCATCTATTGCAAAAACAAAGAGGAAGATCCAATTCTTGAAGTTATCCTCTACAAATATTCTAGGGCCATCTATAACTAAAATAGGTATGCCATCAGGAACTTCTAATATTGTATTACTTGGTAATGTATGTACTCAAAATCCACCTCCTTCTTCCTCTACTAAGTTGAATATTGATCCTAAGCAGCAGTCAGTTAATGCACAAGTAGGTTGTAGTACAATTGCAAATATTGGTCCTAGTGGAAAAATTGGGTCAAATTTTCAAAGAAGACCTATGCAATTAGAAGGGTATAGGCAGATTAGTTTTGATGGGATACCTAGTTATCTTAATGCCATTATAACTAAAATAAGATATAAGGTTCCCATATTTGTTGGAAATAATGCTATTAGTTGTGAAGAGCATCTTAGGTTGTTTGTAGATATGTTGAATGATTATGAGATTAAGCATGAAGATGTAGTCATGAAATTATTCATCCAATCTTTAGCAAAGGATGCTAGGGACTAGTTTAAAAGACTCCTAGACCATTGGATTGATACTTGGGATTCTTTTAAAAAATGTTTCAAGGATCAATTTGGTGATAGGCCAAATGCTAGCTTCATGTTGAATGAATTCAATAACATAAAGAAAAATCAGAATGAATTAGCAGCTGAGTTCAACATGAGATTTCTAAAGGGTATGCATAAGTTGTTTCAAGTTATGAGGTTACATGAAAATATCTTTCTGACAACATATCTCAATGCTTTTGATGGCAAGACTGGTTATCAACTGAGAGACAAAGAACCAAAGACTCTCAAAGATGCTTTTAGAATTGCATTAAATATTGAGAACAATATGAAAATAACTGGGAGATTGTGTGGTAAAAGAGATGATCCTAAGTTGTTTGGGAGAAAGAACGATAGAAAGGATAATGAAAGGACTATTGGAAATAAGAGGCTAGAAGAGGATAAGCTGGACAAGGTTCTAAATGCACTAAAGGACCTGAAAGCACCTAGTAATAGAAATGACAAGGTTCCCACTATTGAAAAGCCTCATTTCAACAACAATTTCAATAGATGGACTAGGTTGCAGAATTACCCTTATAACACCCAATGGAAAGATGGAAAACTTGTTATCCCAAATGCCAAAGGAAATAATGACAAGACTATCCCTAGTCCCTTGCACAAGGCTACTATGAATGTTGTAGAGGAGACATCATGCTGTGTAGCTTGCCAATCTCCTCATTCTATAGAGTATTGTGTAGTTGCACAATCTATAACTGCATACTAGGATGATGAATTTGATCAAGAAGAAACCAATGATGACATTGGTTGCAACATGATTAACTCATATCTAGAACATGAAGATGTCTCTGATGCTAATGGAGAGACTGATGTGTGCTCAAAAAGACACAACAAGGCACTTTTCCACCAAGAGGTCTTCTCTAATGATGAAGACTAATAGGCCAACACTGGGGCAAATAATAACAAAGGAATTAACAATTTTATGATAAAGTTCGGCTGGTCTATACATGTCAATCCGAGAGCGTAAGCTTGCAAAAGGCATCCGAGCAATATGCCATCAAGGGATGATAATTGTGAGATGAGGGTTTATGAATGCATCTACAACATATGGAATTGAATCTATGAAAAACCAAAGAAATCCTAGTGACAGGAACTGTCACTTCCTGGCGACAGGAACATTAGAAATGAAAATGAACAAAAATAATACCAACACTATAAATAATCTAATACAATAATTTACTAATATAAATCTCATATAGCTCTAATATTTTGACTATTTATGAAAGTATGATATCAACTTCAAAACATTAAAAGAGTTATTAATAATCTGCTTACTATTAAATGAATGATAATTTTATAAGCTATCTTACTCAACTATGATATTAATCTGATTGCAAACCTATTACTATGAACTAACTATTAATTTAAATGAATCCTTATTCTATAACAAATCAAACATACCAAACTCAAGCTATAGAAATCAATAGTGTGAAATATAAAATGATTCACAACATTAACAACCTCACTAGACATTCCAAGAGCGGGCCCTTTCTCTGGTCTGCAAGGTGAGTGAATAAACTATATTGTTTTACATTGGGCTGATCAGCAGAATCATTATTTTATTCCTCAACTTTTACAAAAGGAGAATAATGATACATTTTAATCTGCATATAGTTGCTTATATACATGTAGCAAATAACAAATGTACAAGTTTAGACCTGCTGTTAATAACTTACATAAACCTTGGCCATACATTATAAGCCAAAATAATTGCTGGTATAACAATAAAGCAACAAATTTCATAAATAATAACAATTTTGTTATGGTAATGATTCATGTCCCACCATAATATCCATCTCCCAATGAAATGCAAGCTAGAAAATAAATGGTCGTGCAGTATATATCAGCAAAGGCATGTCATGCCAATTTCTCCTCTACGTGGCAGCTCATTCCAACAAATCGTACTTGTTTTGATCCATTATTTTGAGCCTTCATTTTAAAATAGTTTGAAAGAATCAAGTTCACCCAAACAATAATGTGATCAACATGGCTTTAGGTGAAGGATTTCTATTATTAACATGGCTGTATTTTGGAGAAGATGTTTCCCAAATGGAGTAACTATTGAAGTTGATATATGTTCATAATAGAAATAGAAACGATGTAGCTGGAAAATGCATCTTTCAGTAGTCTTCAATGTCCTCTCCACATGTTCATGTAGGGTGGATGATATCTACAGAAAATGTGGCTATTTCAAAGTTGATGTAGTTGTGTATTGGTGAAAGAGCTACAAGAAGATATATAGCAGGCGACAGGAAGAACCATAACTTGTTAGATAAAAAAAATTTCACCTATTTATTCGCATATTCTATCTAATAACTAGATTAAATATTACTCATAAATATTAGATCATATGAAATATAGAAGGATAAAATGGAATATAAAATGGGGATGGAAATGAGTGTGAAGGCTTATACAAAGGCTAAAATATGGTATAATTTGGGACATAAAATGCTCTCATCAAAGACATTGATGAGAAGACATGTGACATGAACTCCTCTTCAGAGAAAACAAATTTGAGAAGACCTTCCAAATATGAGATTGCTAGGATCACTCCAGAGATGGTTGCCTAAGTGCAAAATAGAAGCATGAAAGCAACTAATGGCACTGGCAAAGCTACAAGGATGTTTATAAAAAATACCACTCCTAAGGATCCCACTGGAAATAAATTGAGAAATGATTATATAGTAAAAGTCAAGAATGTCAAAGGTAAGAAGTGCAAGTTCAGGGAGTGGTATCTCAAATACCACCTGTTAGCACGTGCAAAAAATTTCATGGCTCTAGCCCTTTTCCCCTGGTCTCTGCAGTTATTTTTAGGTCTCTGCCTTTAACCCTTGGTTCAAATTTTTGAAAATCTAGTCGTTACCTAAGAAAAGCCCTAAGTCCGCCCTATTTCTATTCTATTTTCATGTTACTTTTTGGGCCACTTAAAAACCTTACATCCGCATGTGCTTATTAAATGACCAACTTTACCATGTTCGCAGTTAGGTTTCATATGTTAGTAGGGTCCCCTTTAATACTTCATAAGCCATCGAGTTTAATCTTTCCTAAGTTACCAGCGCTCGGTGATTTATTTTCTCCTAAGTCTGACTGTTTAATATTTCCTATGTTTTGGCCTTAATTTTTGATGGGCCCAGGCTCTCTAACACCATCTCCATCTGATGGTGGGTGTATCTTCTCATGAGATGTGTCAGAGGCTTGCAAACTTAAGATGTCCATTGATTCATTTCCATGACATAACCCTTTCAATGTAGGCGGATCCACTGCCATGTAGGCTCACGTGGTGGTCTATCATTCATCAAAATATCATATAAAGCATCGCAGGCCCAATATCTCAATCAGAAGATTCAAGATCAATGGTGGGCACTTGAGTGCATAGAATCTTTTGACCCTTTCAGATCTTGCACCCGCCATCCGATCTTCTAGGTGGCTTAATGTTCTCAGTGGGTCCACATGCTAGGTGTGCCATGTCAGTGCTTTATGATTGGTCCACGGGTGAAGTGACTAGATATGATGCTAGTGGGACTAGAGTTCGGGCTTTCCAGAGGGTCCTAACATTGTTAGAAGATCAACGATGGGCGTAAGTTCTCATAGAATGCATCAGAGCTATGAGATCTTATGCCATCCATCGATGTTACTTTATTCTTAGGTGGCAGTATTAAGGTGGGTCTGATTGCCAGATGGTTTCTATGTGCCACAGTGTGCTAAGTTGTTTTCTTTTCATTTGTCTATGTGGTGGTGAGTTGGATTATGTCAGTGGGGCCAGGTTTTTGGAGGTTCAATGGGTTCTGACAATGTCAGAGCATCGACATTTGGCGTATGTTCTAAAAGGTTTTCTCTGACACATGCGAAGATGCGCCAACCATTGATTTTGTATCCTGTCAGAGGTTTGTCAGAGCAGGGTAAGATTCTTCATCTGATAGTTGTCTTAAGTTCTAAAAGAATCTTAGAAGCCTTTGCAAACTTAAGATAGCCATCAATCTTCTTGGTGCGGGCCCAGTAAAATTTCTCAGTCTTTTTGGCAGTTCAGATAAAGTTATGGTGGCCTGACAAAATTCAAAGGGTTCGCTCATTCACATGATAAAATGGTGACATTCTCAAGGTCTTGGTGATTCAGCAAACAAGGTCGTGTAATCGCTAAATCATTTGGCAGAAGTAAAAATATTTCTATGAACTGGCAAAAACCTTTGTCGCTAGTTCGCTAAATTTGACTAGGGCCCTTTTAAGAGATAAGTCATAAAGACTGTAAAAAAGAGAGATTGGATGGTCATGACTTAAAGTTAACCTGATTTCAAATTTAAACCATCGATTTACTGCTAGCACCATGGAATTGACCGTTTGATTTCAAATTTGAATTCTCTAAGGGTTTCTAGCGATAGGAAGTACCAAAATTTATGGTTTTCATGGCCGGTTTCGATTGATTTGGTGGCGCTAGTTGTTGCAGACTGGTCTAAGGGTCCTTGTGGTAGGTGGCATAATGTTTTTGTACCAAGAGAAGTATGATTTTGCGCTCGAGATATGTTTGGAGGTGGCTGATTTGATTGGTTTTCAAGGCAATTCCTTGTTGTTTTGTGCTATCCTCATGGGTTTTCATGATTGCAAATCCGTCTGAGATTCATTTTCTCTAGGTTGCTTGTGTTTATTCCCCTGCAATAAATTTTGATGTAGTTTTTGGTTGGTTGAGTTGTTGAAACCCTAACCCTAGTCACCCTAAGCTTCATGCAATCTCTTTGAGATTCCCAAGGTGGCTAGTGGTATAAGTGGTAAGTTTTTGATAGAGTCAGGGGTCAAATTTTAATCAGTCCAGAGGTTCTGATCTTGATTAGTTCTAGGGGGTTGTAGCAAGGTTGATCACATTGTATGAGGTTGAATAGAAAATCCCTGTAGTCTTTTGCAAGTTATTGAAGTGGTTTGATCTTTGTCCTACTTTGAATATGTACATGCCTCATCATACTTAATATAAATGTTTCAAGATTTCAGGTCTCTCCTTGGTGCCAATATTGTGAGTTTTGGATTTTCTGATCCATTGCATAGGATTACCTTTTCATATGTTCTTTTCTTTAGTTCTTGATTTAGGATTAGGTGAAATATACTTTAGAACGGACATAGATTCATTTGTTCTGCCTACAGAAGGATCTTATAAGTAGTGGATGGGCTGGAATGTTTATATTTATGGCTATGAGTCTTTGACAATAGTTGGTTCATGTTCAATGTTTGTATTTAAGATTTGCCCAATGGATAATGGCACTGATCAGAAATTAGTATATTCAGTTGAGTTCAATGCTTGATTGGCTCTTGTTTACTTCTGTCCATCTTCATATATCAACACCTTTTCAAGTTTTAATTGTATTTGGTTGATAGTAATAACACCCTATAGTAATGGAGAGTCAATGAATGTGAGGTTAGCATTTAACACTTTCTTACTATTCAATTTGTTGTTTGGACCCAGTCTTTGGTGTGTGAAGTATAGTTTTTACTAGGTTAGGTGCACCCGCCTTGGTTTTGCAAAGCTAGAAGTGAAGAGGGTAGTCGTGTCCCTATAGTTGGTCCAGTTACCCTGAGATCCTTATACATTTTGGAACTAACCAATTCTAAAATCAACTTGAGGGTATATTGGTAGCCTGAGAGCATAAGCATCCATTTTGAACACCAACAAGATGGTGACTCCACTGGGGAAGTGTTACACAAGTCTATAGTATCCAGTAGGTCATCATTGAAAAATAGGGTTATTCTTATCCCTTGTCTTATAGTCTCATTTGGATATTTGTTAAATGGTATTGTAGGATTACCAATATACTTGGGTGGCAACTCAAACATCTCTGCAGTAGTGCTAGTTAGTAGATTTTTATCAAATGAGTTATAGAGGTACTAGGTCCCAGAGGAATGAACATCCTAAAAAATAATGGAAGAAGGTATTCCAAGCACTTCCAGGCCTAGTCAAACAAGGGGAGGAAAGAAGAAAAGAAATCTTTCCCATGCTTGGAGAAATAAAAAGGATACAAGACAAGAAACTCAAACCAAGCCTAGTCAAGAAGAAAATATTTCAGAATATGAAGAGGCTGTTGATTTGGGATTGAACTAGTATGAGGATTAATTTCAAGTGGGAGATGATGAGTCTGAGACTACTCTCCCTAAATCAGAAGAGATCTTTGAGGAGGTCTATGAATTGGAAAGAAGAGTCGAGGAACAAGTTGCTATCAGGCAACAAAGAGAAAAGAACAAAGAGGATAGAGTAAGACAAGCAATGATAAGGGTTGATCAGCTAAAGAGGCAGTTGTTAGATTTTGGAGGCAATTAATTTTGTCCCAGAGCCTAAAAGAGAAAAGGAATATCCTATTGTGTATAAAACACATGAGATAAATAGGCCTAGAGATAAGGGCAAACAAAAAACTGTTGGAGTGCAGATTAGTGAACAAATTCATGTGGAAAACCCATTAGATCAAGGGTTGAGATTAGATGCAGACCTTGAGAGGGCTAGAAAAGAGAAAGAAATGTGGACTAAAGAACTAGAGAAGGTAGAGTTGAAGGCTACTACTACAGAAATGAGGAAAAAGATTGATTTTCTCAAGCATACCTCAGGACCTTCAAATGTTGTTGCTTCTTTCTTGGGGCAAGGTGGAAATCATGATAACCTTGCAACTCAAACAAATGGCATTCTGGGTGCTGCTAAAATTCTTGATGGTTCAAACACAAGGACATCTACATCTCAAGGAATGGATCCACCACATGGAGTTCCTGTTCATGAAAGGTACAAACAACTTATCTTTTTTTGTATTCCTGGTTATCCTAATGTTATTCCTGATGAAATTAGAAAGAAACTCCCTAAGTTTATTGGAAACAATGTCATTACATGTGAAGAACATCAAAAAAAAATTATGGATGTAATAGATGACTATAATGTTGAGCCTGATGATGTTGTAATGAATTTATTTATACAATCTCTGACCGAGGATGCTAGGGATTGGTTTAGAGGATTGCCCCATGCTAGTATAGGATCTTGGAATGAATTCAAGAATTTTTTCAAAGAGCATTATGGAGATAAAACAAATGAGGGTTTTATTTTGAATGAATTCAATAACATAAAAAAAAATCAAAACGAAGAGGTCCTTGAATTTAATATAAGGTTCCAAAAGGCTATGCATAGGCTACTGCAAGTTATCAGATTAGATGATAAGGTGTGTCTTGTGACATACTTTAATGCTTTTGATGCAAAGATGGGTTACCTCTTAAGGGATAAGAACCCTAGAAATCTTGGGGAGGCTTACAAGTTGGCTATCAACATAGAAAGTAATAGAAGAATATTAAGAAAATTAGGGAGAAGAGATGATTATAGGCCTCAAGTGCAAAACAAGAAAGAAAAGGGAAGGTCTGCTAATTTTAAGCCTAAGGAGGAGGACAATCTAAAGAAGATTCTAAGTGCTTTAGAGAGTCTAAAGCCTGATGAAAAAGAAACAATAAGGTTGCAACAAATGACAGACAAGCTTCAAGTAATTTTAGCAGGCAACCAAGAATGTAGAATTACCCATACAATACTCAGTGGAAGGATGGCAAGCGCATTTTTCTAGTTAAAAGGGATAGGCCTGATGATAGGATTCCTGACCCTTTGTAAAGAAATTTAGTTAACATGAATGATGATATCCCATGGTGTACTATTTTTCAATCTCCTCATAGTCTAGAGCATTGTGTTATTACTTTGAATTTACCTTATAACCAAGAACAAGATGAGTAGTATGATAGGAGTGGTTGTGGAATGACTTCTTCACATGCATAGGATGAGGTTGACTCTACTGATGATGAGGAGGAAGAATTTGATGATGTTGGATGTGGTGTAGTGAAGTGTGAGGAACATGTTTCCTTAAGGAGACCCTCTGATGAGGAAATTGTACAAATCACTGCAGACATGGTCACTCAAGCTAGGAGTAATTACAATTTGAGAAGCAGGATAGATGGAGGCACAAGTGGTAAACCAGGTAGCATGTTTATCAAGAATTCTAAAAGGAATGCATAACAACATGAGGAAAAGGAAAAGGGTGCTGGTGTTGTCAGTCAAGTTAAAATAAAAAAGAAGAGTGGGCCTATTGCAATACCTAAGGGTAAGGTAAGGACATCAGAAGTAGTTGTACCCATACCTCAAAAGGAATATGAATTTGTACAAAAAAGTAACTCTGACTTGATTTTCCAAAAAGAGGATAAAGGTATCTCTGAGATTAAGGAAGATATGGGCAACCATTCTTATGTTCCCATTGATATGACTAAATTGCTTTCACAAATAACTATCAAGATTCCATTGTTAGAAATGATGAGAATAGAAGAGCATAGGGTCAAGGCCTTGGATTGGGTAAATGGTGCCTCTTCCATAAAGGTCCAAGAAATTAATAGAGGTGACAAGCATGTGGCTACTTTAGATGACACACCTGACAGTAAAAATGAAGAAATTGTCTCTGAGATTCCTCAGAGGTATTTGGATGCAAACATTGTAAATACTGCATCAGGGACAGTTGATCATTTTTTCTTGTCCCTTATGATAAATGGAAAATTATTGAAGAATTGCATGATTGATTCTAGAGCATCAAACACTATCATGCCTGCAGAGATCATGAAGTCACTGGGACTAAAGGTTGATACACCTCATGGAAGATACCAAGCTATGGACTCAAGAGAAGTGCTAGTTATTGGTACCATTAAGGCTTTTCCTTATAAATTAGCTGCATTTCCTGACAAACAATTAACTATGAGTGTTCTTGTAGTCAACATTTCCCCTCAATATGGAATGTTGTTATCTAGAAAGTGGAGTGCCTCCATGGGAGGAAGTATTCAATGTGACTTGTCCTTTTCCACTTTTAGCATTGAAGGTGAAAGTGTGAAAGTCTCAAGGGAAGCTAGAACTCCACATATGATTGAGGAGGATGAAGAGGACAATATGAATTGTTTTGTGGACACTGACATTGGTTCTTTCCAAGCTCAAGAGAGAGAGGTGCAAGAGAAGGTCAAGCCTATCTTTCTGGCTGATGATAAGAGTAACATGGTAGAAGGTAATGTATTATGGACCCTGTATTTTGATGGAGCACTTGTTCAAAGGAAGGTGCTAGAGTAGGAGTGCTATTGATATCCCCAAGTGGTAAGACTTTTAAGTTTTCTTTCACTCTCTTGTTCCCTTGCACAAATAATGTTGCTGAATATGAGGCCCTACTGATTGGTTTGAGACAAGCATCAAAACATGGGATCAAACATCTTAGGGTGATTGGTGACTCTGAGTTAATAGTTTCTCAGATTAGATCAAAGTATGCATCAAAGAATCAAAGGTTGAAACAATATAGAAATGTTTTTTGGGATGAAATTGAAGGTTTCAGTGCCTTTGGTATTGATTGGGTGGATAGAAGCCAAAACAGGATGGCTGACTTACTAGCAAACATAGCATTAAGGCTAGAGGATATTACCTTTGTAGGGATATCCAGGATTGAGTGCAAGTTTTGGCCTTCTATCCTAGACAATGTTGAGAATTGGCAGGTATTTTCTAATGATCAGGATATACTAAGGTTTTTGTAATGTGAATCTCATTTTGATGGTTAGGAGATGGATTTCAGCACTTTTGTTGGCATCAGAAATGGAAAAGAGAATGTTCTTGGGAAGGAAGTTTTGCAATTAAAATCTAATAGGATCCCAAGGGGACTGGTTGCTTTTGAGAGGACATTTGATGATAAAGAAAGGACTTGTTTTCCTAAATTTGTTGATAAGATAAATGATTTGGAGGAAATAAATTTAGGAACAAGTCAAATGCCCAAAAATGTTTACATAGGTAAATGTTTATCCCAAAGAACTAGGAATAATCTGATTGATCTTCTCAAAAGATTCAGACATGTCTTTGCATGGTCTTATGATGATTTGAAAGCCTATAGAGAAGATTTATTCCAGCATGAAATACCATTGAAGGAAGGAACCAAACATTTTAGGTAGAAATTAAGGCCTGTGAACCCTACTTTGCCACCAAAAATGCAAGATGAACTTAAAAAGATGATGGATGCTAGCATTATTAAGCCTATCAAACATTCTACTTGGGTGTCAAATTTGGTTTCGGTTAGGAAGAAGAATGGTGACATTAGGTTATGTGTTGATTTTAGGAATTTGAATGTCAATTCTTTGAAGGACAATTATGGTTTGCCTAATATGCAGAATATGCTGTAGAAGGTTACTGGATCAGAGTTAATGTCCATGATGGATGGTTTCTCTAGTTATAATCAAGTCATGGTCAAGGAATTAGAACAATTTAAGACTGCATTCACTACCCCTTGGGGAACATATGTTTATGTTAGAATGCCTTTTGGTTTGACAAATGCAGGAGCTACTTTTCAGAGATCTATGGATGTAGCCTTTTTAGACTTTATAAACAAGTTTCTAGTGGTGTATTAGGATGATCTCATAGCATATTCAGATAAGGAAAGTCAACATTGTGAACATCTTGAGAAAAATTTTATTAGGGCCTTGGAGTATGGGATCTCTTTGAATCCAAAGAAGTGTTCTTTTCGTGTTGTGGAAGGCAAGCTCTTAGGACATATTGTGTCCAAGGATGGAGTGAGAATTGACCCTAAAAGGGTTATGGCTATAGATAAACTTTCACCACCTAGAAATGTTAAAGGAATACAGTCTTTCTTTGGGCAGGTAAATTTCCTAAGGAGATTTGTTACAAATTTTGTAAAAATCAGTATCCCTATCTCTAGGATGTTGAAAAAGGAGGCAAAGATTGAATGGAATGAAGAAGCAGATGAATCTTTTAGAAGTATCAAAAGGGCCATCAAGGATGCTCCAGTTTTAAGGACACCTGATTATGGTAAGCCCATGTAGATATTTTCTTTTTCTTCTTATCATACAGTTGCAGCAGTTCTATTACAAAAGAATTCAAATGCATATGAACAACCCATATCATTTTTTAGTAAATCCTTACAAGCAATAGAATTGAAATATGATATTACTGAGAAATAGGCTTATGCCTTAGTCAAAGTAGTCAAGGATTTTAGATGTTATCTTGTAGGAGCTAAGGTGGTTGCTTATGTTCCTAGTGCTGCAGTTAAGGATATATTGGTGCAACAAGAAGTTTCAGGAAAAAGATGTAGATGGATCAATAGGATCCAAGAATTTAATATTGATATCCAAATTACAAAATTGGTAAGAGGCTTAGGTCTTGCAAAGTTGATGGCACAAAGCAATTTAGTTGTAAATCATGTGAATGTGTTAGAAGAGGAACAAAGGCCATACATTTGTGATGTGGATTATTGTGATTGGTACAAAGATGTTATTGGTTACTTGCAAAAATTGGTCCTTCCCTCTGAGATGGATGAAAATAGAAGGAGAACTATCAAGTTGCAATCAGCAAGGTATGCCATTCTACATGGTAAGTTGTGGTGGAGAAGCAATGAAGGAGTATTGCTAAAATGCATAGACCATGAGAGGTCAGAGGCTCTGATAAAGGAAATTCACCAAGGTGTATATGGAGGACATTATATGGAAAAGACCACAGCCCACAAGATCCTTAGGTCTAGATTTTGGTGGCCTACAATTTTTAAGGATACCCATCAGTTTGTAAGAAAATGTGATGCATGTCAGAGATTTGCTAGAAAGTTAAAGTTTAATGGGAATTTACCACTCAGACCTATTGGAGTTCAGGCTCCATTCCAAAAGTGGGGTATTGACTTCATTGGGGAAATTCCAAATAAGTCTAGTGGTGGACATTCTTACATACTAGTGGCAATAGACTATTTTACTAAGTGGGTTGAAGCTATCCCCACTAGAAGGGCTACTAGTAGAGTGGTGATAGATTTTATGATGCAAAACATCCTTACTAGGTTTGGTTGCCCAGAGGTAATTGTGGTTGATAATGCAGTGTGTTTTAGATCACATGAATTTAGTGATTTTTGTCAGCAGTATGGGATACACATTTCATTTTCTTCTCCATATCATCCACAAGGAAATGAACAGGCTGAGTTTGGTAATAAAAGTCTAATTAAGATTCTCAAGAGAGTGTTGGACAAAAATAAGAAAGCCTGGGACTCAAAGTTATGGTGGGCACTGTGGGCTGACAGGGTAACTATAAAGAGGGCCATAGGTTGTGCTCCATTTGATTTGGTATATGGAATAGGTGCTAGATTGCCTCAAAATAATCTATTGTAGATGTACAAATTTATCCAAGCATATGATGAAGACTTTAATGATGAAATGAGAGTAAGAATGGATGAACTGATCCAATTGGAAGAGGTAAGGAAGGATGCACATGAAAGAAATGAGGCATTGCAAAGACAATGTAGGAATTTGTTTGATAGGAGGGCCACCCAAAGAAGTTTTGAAATTGATGACCTCATCTTGATGTGGAATGCAAGGTTGGAAGATAAGGGGAAGCATGGAAAGTTTGATCCAATTTGGTTGGGCCCTTATCTTATTGAAAGAAAATGGGGGACAGATTCTTATGTTTTGAAAGATTTAACTAGTGGTACTTTGGAATTGCCTATTCATGGAAAATTCCTAAAGTTTTACTTCTCCTGAAGTATCTTTTCCATGAGCAGTAGTTTAGGTTTTCCCTTGTGCAGTTGTTTGTTTTTGCTTTTTGTGTGTCAAAGTTTTAAGTTGGTCTGCTCTTCCAAGAGATTCTAGCTTTCTCATTGTATCTGTAGGAGATACACGTCCCCGAGTATGAGCCACTATTAGCATGTGAAAAAAATTTCATGGCTCTAGCCCTTTTCCCCTAGTCTATGTAGTTATTTTTAGGTCTCTACCTTTAACCCTTGGTTCAATTTTTTTAAAATCTAGCCATTACCTAAGAAAAGCCCTAAGTGCGCCTTATTTCTATTCTATTTTCATGTTACTTTTTAGGCCACTTAAAAACCTTAGATCCACATGTGCTTATTAAATGACCAACTTTACCATGTTCGTGGTTAGGTTTCATATGTCGGCGGGGTCCCCTTTAATACTTCCTAAGTCATCGAGTTTAATCTTTCCTAAGTTCCCAGCGCCCGGTGATTTATTTTCTCCTAAGTCTGACTGCTTAACATTTCCTATGTTTTAGCCTTAATTTTTCATGGGCCCAGGCTCTTTGACACCATCTCCATCTGACGGTGGGTGTATCTTCTCATGAGATGTGTCAGAGGCTTGTGAACTTAAGACATCCATTGATTCATTTCCATGACATAACCCTTTCAATGTAGGTGGGTCCACTACTAGGTAGGCTCACGTGGTGGTCTATCATTCATCAAAATATCCTATAAAGCATAGTGGGCCCAATATCTCAATTAGAAGATTCAAGATCAATGGTGGGCGCTTGAGTGCATAGAATCTTTTGAGCCTTTTGGATCTTGTGCCAGCCATCCGATCTTCCAGGCGTCTTAATGTTCTCGGTGGGTCCACATGCCAGGTGTGCCATGCCAACACTTTTTGATTGGTCCATGGGTGAAGTGACTGGATATGATGTTAGTGGGACCTGAGTTCAGGCTTGCCAGAGGGTCTTGACATTGTCAGAAGATCAACGATGGGCGTAAGTTCTCATAGAATGCGTCAAAGCTATGAGATCTTACGCCAGCTGTCGATGTTACTTTATTCTTAGGTGGTAGTATTAAGGTGGGTCTGATTGCCAGATGGTTTCTATGTGCCACAGTGTGCTGAGTTGTTTACTTTTCATTTTTCTGCATGGTGGTGAGTTGGATTATGTTAGAGAGGCCAGGTTTTTGGAGGTTCAGTGGGTTCTGACAATGTCAGAGCATTGACGGTCGGCATATGTTCTAAAAGGTTTTCTTTGACACATCCAAAGATGCGCCAACCATTGATTTTGTATTCTATCAAAGGTTTGTTAGAGTGGGGTAAGATTCTTCATCTGACAGTTGTCTTAAGTTTTAAAAGAATCTTAGAAGCCTTTGCGAACTTAAGATAGCTGTCGATCTTCTTGGCATGAGCCCAGTAAAATTTCTCAGTCTTTTTGGTGGTTCGGATAAAGTTATGGCAGCCTGACAAAATTCAAAGGGTTCTCTCATTCGTATGATAAAATGGTGACATTCTAAAGGTCTTGGTGATTCAGTGAACAAGGTTGTGTATTCGCTAAATCATTTGGTGGAAGTAAAAAGAGTTCTACGAACTGTCGAAAACCTTTTTCGCCAGTTCACTAAATTTGGCTAAGGCCCTCTTAAGAGATAAGTCATAAAGACCATGAAAAAGAGAGATCAGATGGTCATGACTTAAAGTTAACCTGCTTTCAAATTTTGACCATCAATTTGCTACTAGGGCCATGGAATTGACCATTTGATTTCAAATTTGAATTCTCTAAGGGTTTCCAGCGACAAGAAGTACCAAAATTTATGGTTTTAATGGCTAGTTTCGATTGATTTGGTGGCATTGGCTATTGCAGACTGGTCTGAGGGTCCTTGTGGTAGGTGGCATGATGTTTTTATATTAGGAGAAGTATGGTTTTGTGCTCGAGATATGTTTGTAGGTGGCTGATTTGATTGGTTTTTAGGGCAATTCCTTGTTGTTTTGTGCTCTTCTCATGGGTTTTCATGATTGCAGATACATCTGAGATTCATTTTCTCTAGGTTGCTTATGTTTATTCCCCTGGAATAAATTCTGGTGTAGTTTTTGGTTGGTTGAGTTGTTGAAACCCTAACCCTAGTCACCCTAAGCTTCATGCAATCTCTTTGAGATTCCCAAGGTGGCTAGTGGTATAATTGGTTAATTTTTTATAGAGTCAGGGTTCAAATTTTAATCAGTCCAGAGGTTCTGATCTTGATTAGTTCTAGGGGGTTGTAGTAGGGTTGATCACATTGTATGAGGTTGAATAGAAAATCCCTGTAGTCTTTTGTAGGTTATTGAAATGATTTGATTCTCTATCCTACTTTGAATATGTACATGCCTCATCATACTTAATATAAATGTTTCAAGCTTTCAGGTCTCTCCTTGGTGCCAATATTGTGAGTTTTGGATTTTCTGATCCATTGCATAGGATTACCTTTGCATATGTTCTTTTCTTTAGTTCTTGATTTAGGATCAGGTGAAACATACTTTAGAAGGGACATAGATTCATTTGTTTTGTCTACAAAGGATCTTATTAGTAGTGGATGGGTTGGAATGTTTATATTTATGGCTATGAGTCTTTGACAATAGTTGGTTCATGTTTAATGTCTGTATTTAAGATTTTCCCAATGGATAATGGCACTGATCAGGAATTAGTATATTCGGTTGATTTCAATGCTTGATTGGCTCTTGTTTACTTCTGTCCATCTTCATTTATCAACACCTTTTCAAGTTTTAATTGTATTTGGTTGATAGTAATAACACCCTATAGTAATGGAGAGTCAATAAATGTGAGGTTAGCATTTAGCACTTTCTTACTATTCAATCTATTGTTTGGACCCAGTCTTTGGTGTGTGAAGTATAGTTTTCACAGGGTTAGGTGCACCCGCCTTGGTTTTGCAGAGCCAAAAGTGAAGAGGGCGGTCTTGTCCCTAGAGTTGGTCCAGTTACCCTGAGATCCTTATACATTTTGGAACTAACCAATCCTAAAATCAACCTGAGGGTATATTGGCAGCCTGAGAGCATAAGCGTCCATTTTGAACACCAACACCACCAATGTATTTGGATAATTTTGTAAATGCTAGCCTTAAGAATATTGATCCATTCTTCCTAAGCATCATAGTGAATTGAATGGTAGTGAAAAATTGCATGATTGATTCGGGTGCATCAAATACTATCATGCCTTTTAAGATTATGGAGAGATTGGGTCTTAAAGTTGACACTATTCAAGGCAGATGTTGTTCAATGGACCAAAGAGAAGTGTCTGTTATTGGAACTGTCAATGCATTACCCTATAAGATAGCAGCATATCTAGGGAAAGAATTGACTATGATTTTCTTGGTTCTAGACATTCCTCCTCATTATGGGATGTTATTATCTAGAAAATGGAGTGTTGCCATGGGAGGAAGTTTACAGTGTGACCTCTCATTTGCAACTTTTAACATTGATGGTCAATCTGTCAAGATTGATAGAGAACCAAGAGTGACCCATATGATTGAAAGGAACATTGATAATGTTACTATTTATTTTATAGATATTGACATCAATGCTTTCAAGGTAGAAGTTACTGTTCTTTAGAAAGAACCTATCTTTTCCCCTATTACTTTGGATGTGAATACTAGGTCTGAGAAAGGTGATCTATGGGTAATGTACTTTGATGGTGCTAACTACAAGGATGGTTCAGATGCAAGTATTTTACTTATTTTGCCTTAGGGAAACACTTATAAGTTTTCTTTTACATTGAGTTTCTCATGCAAAAACAACATAGTAGAATATGAAGCATTGTTGATAGGTTTGAAGTTAGCACACGAACATAGAATTAAGTGTGTGCATGTTGTTGTTAATTCAAAGCTAGTTGTGTCTCAAGTAAGGTTAGTTTATACTTCCAAGAACAAAAGGTTGAAATAGTATAGGAATGCAGTAATGGATATGATTGAATGTTTTGATGCCTTTAATATTGTGTGGAAGGATAGAAGAAAAAATAAGATGGCTGACCTACTAGCCAATATAGCAATCAATCCTATTGATATCACTTTTGTAGGCCTCTCAAAATTTGAAACTCAGGCTAGGCCCAGTATACTAAATAATATTGAAAACTGGCAAGTCTTTGAGGATGACCAAGATATCTTGAGATTTATGAATTGTGAAGATCAATATCATGGTCAGGAATTAGATTGCTCGACCTTGGTGGAAATTGTAGAGGGAGAGAAATTTTTCTTTAGAAATGAAATCATACAACTTAAGACCAACAAGGTTCCTAGGGGACTTGTTGTTTTGGAAACTGTATTTGATAATCAAGACAAAGTCCAGATGGATACCAAGTAAAAGGACCAAATGGACTTGGAAGAGGTAAATCTTGGTACTAAGGAAACACCAAAAAATGTGTACATTGGAAAACAAATGTCTCAGCATATAAGAAAATCTTTGATTGAGCTATTAAGAAAATTTAGACATGTCTTTGCATGGTCATATGTGTGTGTGTGAAAATTGTACCTAATCTGTAGACACAACACTTCAGTAAAACATTAGAGGTTAGCAAAAATCAAAATCATACAAAATTGAAATCTAATTTAACCAAGCGATTTACTGCCTTCTAGTAGGTGCGAGATTAATGTTCTCAGATTGTTATCAAGATCAGTGACCTAGACGACACCTAAATGAAGGATTTGAATGAAATTGATCTAGATATGAATTGAATGCAATTAATCTATTTTTTTGGTATTTTCTATGCAATAAGAATGATGAAAACTTATATGAATCTATGCTAATATGAAAATTGATATGCAATGCTAATCTAGAAATGATATGATATGAGAATGAAAATTCTAACAATAATATGAAAGCTATGAATTTGAAATTGATCTCACAAAGCTTCGAATCCTCAAATTTATCTTTCAAGCTCTAATTGTGCAAATTCTCCAAATCTGATATGCTATGATTCCTCTAGAGTAAGTTTGCAATTTGTGAGATATGAATTATGAAGAGCTGAGCCTTGGTTTTATAGAAATCGAGGGCTTTGGAGGTGCATGGAAGAAAGCCATAAATCACTCAAATAACTCAAGTTGATTTTTGAGTTATTTTTAAATAAAGATAATTAAGTCACAAAAATCATGCAAAAGCACAGTTCAACTCGAATTAGAAGTTTAGATCAACTTTAAAACTCAAAAGGATGTTGAGTTTCAAAAAGCTAACAACTTGCATTGATTTTCCAATTTGAGTTTAACTGGTCCTTGAATATGCACATGGATAATTATGATTTAATAAATAAATAAAGTGATTTATTCTCAACTTAACTGATTTTTTAAAATAAAATAATTAATTTATGGGTTAATTAACTATTTTATCAAACTTTTATTAAAAACTATATTATTAAATAATGACAACTTGCTTTAATCAATTAAATAAAAATTTAATCAATTATTCATAGGATATTGGATTTATTGTCAAAATTAAATAATATAATTAATAATAGATAGAATTAAATTTAATTACACAATTAAGTGGCAAGATATTAAATCTAATTAATTAAATATGAAAATATTCAATTAATCAAACTTAGGATAAATGTGATTTATCGCCAAATAATCATTAAATTAAAGATAATTAAGATAATTAGGAATATTGCTAGGAATATTCCCTGATGCAGACTTTAAGATAATCAATTAGATTCGATGATGTGCAGCTGTGCCTTAGGTTAGGACTTCTATGTCGATTTCATTCGAATTGTTGATATAGGAGATTAATGAACATATAGCCCATTTTTGGGGTATTATAATATGATGATTTGAAGGTTTATAGAGAAGATTTATTTTAGCATGTCATTCCCTTGAACAAGGATACTAAACCTTTCAGGTAGAAGAAAAGACCAATCAATCCTACCTTGGCTCCTAAGATGCAAGGAGAATTAATGAATTTAAGAGATGTTGGAATTATAAAGCCTATTAGGCATTCTTCTTGGGTGTCAAAGTTGGTTCCGGCTAGGAAGAAGAATGGAGACATTAGATTGTGTGTGGACTTCAAGAACTTAAACATCTCTTCTCTGAAGGATAACTACTACTTTCCCAATATGGAGGTAATTTTTCAAAGAGTAACTAGATCTAATCTCATGTCCATGATGGATGGTTTTTCTGGTTACAACTAGGTGATTGTGAAAGAATCAGAACAATTTAAGACAACTTTCACAACACCCTGGGGAACTTATGTCTATGTAAGGATGCCTTTTGGTTTAACCAACACTAGTGCCACTTTCCAAAGAGCAATGGATGTTTCCTTTGAAGATTTTATAGATGCCTTCCTAGTGGTATACTAAGATGACTTGACTGCTTACTCCAAAAGGGAGGAAGATCATTGTTCTCATTTGGAGAAGATATTTGTGAGGGCTCTGAAGTATGGAATTTCTCTAAATCCAAGGAAATGTGCATTTGGTGTTAATGAAGGAAAGTTTATGGGCCATCTAGTAGGGAAGCATGGAGTGAGAATTGACCCAAAAAGAGTAATGGAAATTGACAAGATTCAAAAGCCAAAAATGTAAAGGGAATTCAATCTTTCTTTGGTCAGGTAAATTTCTTGAGGAGATTTGTTACTAACTTTGTTGAGACCATAAGGCCAATATCCAAGATGTTGAAGAAAGGATCTGAAATAAAATGGGATGGTGAACCTAATGAGGCCTTCATGAAGATCAAGCAAACAATCAAGGATGCACCTATACTAAAGGCACCCAACTATGGTATTGCAATGCATATCTTTTGTTTTTCTTCTTTCCATACTGTTGATACAGTCCTATTACAAAAAAATGATGAGGTTTTGGAACAACCTATTGCATTCTTTAGAAAATCCTTACAAGCTATAGAATTAAAGTATGATATTAATGAAAAAAAAGCATATGCACTTGTTAAGGCTATAAAGGCTTTTAGGTGTTATTTGATGGGA
Organism: Chamaecyparis obtusa; assembly: GCA_027943335.1. Classification (NCBI taxonomy): domain Eukaryota; kingdom Viridiplantae; phylum Streptophyta; class Pinopsida; order Cupressales; family Cupressaceae; genus Chamaecyparis; species Chamaecyparis obtusa. The sequence goes on from BSBK01002696.1 coordinate 1,604,134, forward strand.
GAAAGTGTGATTGCTTTTGTACCAAGCGTTGCGGTGAAGGACATATTTTCACAACAAGAGGTATTTGGAAGGAGATACAGATGGATAAATAGAATTCAAGAGTTTAACATTGATATCCAAATCACCAAGCTAGTTAGAGGACAAGGATTGGCAAAACTAATGGCACAGTCAAATTTTGATGCGAACTAGGTGAATCAGGCTAAAATTGATGATACATGTGATATGGATAATTGTGTTTCATATCAAGATATTATCTATTTTTTAAAGAATATCAAATGTCCATTGGAAATGGATGACACTAAGAAAAGAACACTAAAGTTATAGGCGATCATGTAATTATAAGATGCAAGCTATATAGAAATTTTTTGGATTGCATACTTTTGAAATGTGTTGATAAGAATCAAGTTGACAAGTTGTTAAAGGAAATGCATGAAGGAATCTGTGGTGGGCATTATATGGGAAAGACTAGTGCTCAGAGGATTTTGAGGGCAGGGTTCTGGTGGGCCACAGTTTTCAAGGATGCAGAGAAAATGGTAAGAAATGTGATGCTTTTCAGAGATTTTCTAGTAACTTGAAATTTTCAAGAAACGTGCCACTAAGACCAGTGGAGGTACAGATCCCTTTTCAACAATGGGGAATTGACTTTATTAGAGAGATACCAAACAAGTCTAGTGGGGGGCACTCTTGGATCTTAATTGCTACTGACTACTTTAAAAAGTGGGTTGACGATATTCCCACAAGAAATAAAACAAGTAAGGTAGTGATTGATTTCTTGTTGCAAAATATTGTCACTAGATTTGGTTACCCGAAAACAATTGTTTGTGATAATACAATGTGTTTTAGATCTAGTGAATACAAATAATTCTATGAGAGTCTAAGGATTCAATCATCATACTCCTCTCCTTACCATCCACAAGGAAATGGACAGGCATAATCAACTAACAAAAGCCTGGTGAAATTTCTTAAGAGGATTCTTGAAAAGAACAAGGCATGGAATTCAAAATTGCCATTAGCTATGTGGGTTGATAGAGTAACAGTGAAGAAGGAAATTGGGTGTGAACCATTTGACCTTGTATATGGAATTCATGCAAGAATGCCACAGAATAATTTGTTAGAAATGTAAAATTTTGTTCAGTTATATGATGATGATTTAGATGATGAGATGTAATTAAGGATCAAAGATTTGATTAAGCTAGATGAAACCAAAAGGGAATCGGCTTCAAGGAATACTAAGATGCAATTGCAAGTTAAGAACTTGTATGATAGAAAAGATGTAGAGATAAAATTTGAACCAGATGGCCTAGTACTACTTTGGAATGCCAAATTGGAGGACAAAGGCAAAAATGGAAACTTTGACCCAATTTGGCTAGGGCCATATTTGGTTCATGAGAAATGGGGCCCAGATTCATATATTGTTAAAGATCTCACTGGTGTTGTTCAAGAATTTCCTATTCATGGACAATTCTTGAAGAGGTACTTCTGTCAAGAGGTATTTTTATTTCCATGAGCATTAGTTATGATTTTTTTATATATTGTAAGTTTTGTATAGGTGTGGTGTGTTTCTTTCCTACTTCGTTTGGTCATTGTATATAGGTTTTTCTCAGTGCTCTCTACATGTTGTCATTGTGTCAAGTTTGTGGTCTGCTTTCCCTAGAAATTCTAGAATCTTGCATGGGAATAAGTTACCCATCATCCCTAGATAGAGTCACTGTTAGCCAAGTTTTTTGAACTTGCATAATTTGTGAAAAAAATTATTTTTACCTTGGAAAACTAGGTCTTTGTTCTTAGGGTTTCACAAAAAATTGTCATGCTAATGTCTAAAACCCTACCCATGTCTATTTTCATGTTACTTTTTCATGGCACTTAAGTCTTTCCTTGCACATGGTCTTATTTCCTTTTTTTATCTAGGTCTCGTAATGTTTTAATGTTAACAAGTATCATCTAGTGATCTAGCGACTAAAGGATGTCACACAATGTTCACGAGATCTCCAAGTTCTGAGTAGTTAGTTGTAAACATCTAGCAATCTAGAAAATATGGTTGTTTCTTGTTCTCTTATTTCTGGCAGTTAGTGGCCTAGCATTCAGTGATCTAGTGAACAAGCACTTGATTAAGCATGTTACTATTATCACTCATTCTCTTAATACAATGGTCAGGTTTCAAATGATCCAACGACTTAGCGATGACTGTAGATGCAGACAAGATCTAACAGCTGGTGCTTGATCTCATGATTTTTCTAGGGTTGAGTAAATGATCTGGTGACTTGGAGAATAAAGGCTATCATGTGTTCTCTAAGTGTAACTAGGGTTAAGAGAATTGTTCCAAGATCAAGTGAATGCTTCAATCGCGTGATCTCATGATTAAGCATGAGTTAAGACAGGAGTCTAGAGGATGTGAGATTCATTCAGTCATGGGATCTTGTGATATGGCCATGGTTAGTAAAAGAATTTGGAGAATGTGAGAATAGGTCTTAGTATCTTATTCTCTGAATATAACCTTAGGTCAAGCAATGGTTATGAGATTACACGAATATCTTTGTTCGTGGGATCTCCAGATTAAACCCAGGTTAAATGAAAGATTTAGCGATTCGGAGAAGTCTTCAGTTGCATATTATCCAGACTAGGGATGAGTTAACATAAAGGTTTAAAGGATTTAACATGCTCTGTTGATGCAGTCAAGATCTAACGGTTGGTGCTAGATCTCTAGATTAAACTTCAGGTTAAGAAAAGGTTCAGCGACCATCTGAATGCTTCATTCACATGATCTCTAGATGAGATCCTAGTTAAGTAAAAGGTTATGAGATCTAGTGACTACCTCAATCACGTGTTCTTGTAATGAAGTGTGGGCTAAGCTTAAAGGCTTTGAGACTTAGCATGGACCATTGATAAGCACAAGATCAGATGGTGGTCGCTAATTCTCCATATGTGACTCCAGTTAAGGAAAAGGTTGGGCAATTCAGTGAATGTTTTAGTCACTGAATCTCATGATCAAACTAAGGTTGAGTAATGTATTAAGAGATTATGAGAACTTCCTTAGTAGCTGAATCACTGAATAAGTAAGGTTAAGTTCTATAGGTCATAAAGTGAAAAAGAAACTCTGATGTAGAAAGGATATAATGACAAGTTGGAAAAAATCAATTAATTGGCCAATCACAGTATTGATGACATTTTTAATCCATTTTCAAGGTTTTTTAAAGCAATAAAATAGTGATCATGGCTTGTCACCTTTTCTAAGAATTTAATGCAGCCTATCAACTTCTTGTATTACGACTAGCCTAGATTTGAACTTGGTTTCACGTAGAAGTGAATATTGAGGTGACAAGGAAGAAGATTTTCATAGATTTTGATCATTCCCATGCATTCATTTCTCTAGAATATATAGACAAGGTGCTCGTATTATCACACTTATCAGTTTTCAGAAGAGAGAATTTGTGAAGACAAGCAGTTATAGAGAGCCAATTTCAAGGAGATAATTTGTAGAGAGAAGTATTTTCAGAATAAACAACATGAGTCAACCAGAAGCAAGTCATGCATCATCCAGTGAAGGAATACATGAGAAGGGTGGTGACTAGAAAGGGAAGCCAAACTATTCTAAAGAATTCATTCATTTTCTCCCATAATCAACGCACAATAAGAAGGTTAGTGATGATACTTTCACTAATTCCATGGAAAATTGTAGAGACCCTCTTACTCCAGGTGTCTCAGGTTACCACATTTTCAATTACTTTCACAGTAATAGGGATAAGCCCATTATAGTGTGTAATTCCTGGAAGCTAGGATTAGGAAAGTTGGTAGTGCCTGATGTCTTCCTAGATGTAAACTTGTTAATTAAACTAGCTATAAATTATGATCCTGTCTCCAAGACAATTCAAAGAAGTGATAATTCAGCCTTAGTTACCCTAGATAGAGGGTCATTCATGAAAGCTTTCAACATGTTCACTTCCTCCTCAACATAAATTGATCTAGGAAAGGAGAAGGAAAAGTATAGCAAGCAGACCCAGCTGGTAAAATCCCAAATTGTCCACCATATGCCAAAAATTGGAAAATGCATAGCCTCACTCCCTACCCATATGAAAGCCCCATATGAATTTTAGCCCTTGAATTTTTACATGAAGTACATTTCCTATGGATTATGTCAGATCTTAGGGATTGATGGAGATAAAGAAAGAATGCCAGCAGACTTGCTGATGATCATTTTGGATATGCAAAGTCATCATGCCAACACTGATTATGATTACATCTAGTATGTGATCGATAGGATGCATGAGGGTCTGATTTTCATCACAGACAATAGTAAGCCATCAAGGTTCATGCATTATTCCTTGTTAATGCATTCGATTATGTTTTTCAATGTTGACCTCATGGATGTGAATATGTTGAGGCCCAAGAAGGTGGGCAAATTAGGACCAAATCCAGTACAACTCTGGTTGAGGGTTTGGAATACTACATCAAATGAATGTGAATTCAGTGGTTTCCAAAATTGGATGGTGTACCCTCTCTTAAGAATGATGTAAAAAAATTTCACAAGGCTCCCAGTGAAAGCACTAAGACTTCTCAAGCCTAAGAAATTTGTGGATAAGTGTCAAGGAGATCACAATTGGGGAGATTTCTACCTAGGAGAGAATTTCACTATAATCAGGGTGTATGGGTGTCCTTAGGCCCCTCATGTTCTTCCCAAGTATGTTACACCAAGGATTGATCAATTGGAGTTTATCTAGAAGTTGATATGGATAGACAAGGAGATCTTGGCTCCACACAAAAAGAGGACATTCACTCCTAGAGTGTTCAAAGTAACAGATTTTGCAATTGGGAAGAGAGCCCTACCTCAGTTGACTCAATGGCTGAACCAATTCATGATGGCTACTAGGGCATACTGATATGTAGATTCTGAGGAATTCATCAAGATAGCTAGGAAAATTCTTATCCCTAGCATTAGAGTCATTAAAGAGCATGAGGGCTGTGATATGGAAGATATCATCAGGAGCATCCTGGATGAAGAGGAAATTGAAAGAAGATTGAGAAAGATCTGAGATTTAGTGGATTTGGAGGCACAATTGAAAAAGGATAAGGTCCCCTTATATGGTTTTTTCGCTAATCTCCCGTATATTGCAAGGATTAACAAGATGATCTAGAACTTTGATGTCGTGTATGATAAATTAGATTCCCAGTTGGATGCCAAGGAGAAAGCTGAAAAGGGTTACTCATCTTCTGAGTATGAGACTGATAGTGAGGGTTCCTATGAGGAAGATAGCCCACCTCAAAATTTGATAGAGACATAAGAAGAATAGGGCAATGATATACCAGAGGTAGAGGATACACATGAGCCTCCACAAAAGAAATTGAGGATTGAAGAGGGTGAATCCTTAAGGGATAAAGGTGAAAATAAAAAGATGGACATGACTTCTCCCCTAGTACCAAGTGATATGTCTTATCATCACCAATTGAGAAAGAAGATAAGAGAAGGGAAGAAGGTACACACACAAGAGGAGGTTGAGCTGCCCCTATTTTCGTGCTAGGATGAAAGAGAGATAATTCAAGAAGAGCTTATAAAAGATGATGAATTCATCAAGAGTGATGAATTTAAAAACTTCTTGATTTGGAGAAAGCAAAAAAAGCTTGCTAAACAGGGAGTTGAGGGTGAAAATCCAAACAATGAAGCCCTCTAGGCATTAGCCACATATGATCCAACATCATAAAAGATAACAGTTGAAGAGGCTAGGTAGTTGGTGAGGTCAAGTGGGATACTCCTAGTTCCAGGATGGGACTTAACCCCGGCCTTCATAATTGATCAAATAAGGAGACAACCATAGGGTATCTTGTCTTATGAAGCTTAGATTGGAGAAATGATCAGAGTTTGTGGTTATGACCCTAGATCCTAGACATTGGCAATGTGGTCTCTAGCTAAAAGTACACAATAGCCCTCTCTTGTTAGCATTGAAGACAAAATGGATGGAGACAAGATCATTTGGACTATTCAAAACACCAGTGATCTTGAGGTCTCAAAAGTAGTGATTCATTTTTCCCATTTGAATGATGTTGAGACTTCTCAACTTTCTAATAGATATGGGAGATTATTTGATGATTCCATTAAATTGGCTAGGGACAAGGAGGAGAAGCTTGTAAGAGTAAAAGTTTTGGAAGATGAGCTTGAAGCAATGAAAGGCGGGCTTGAAGAAGCATCAAAAGTTGTCCCTCCTCCTATCATAGAAGTTGAGGTTATAGAGGTCGTGATAGAAGAGGTACCTGAGGTGGCATCAGGGGAGTTAGATAAAGATAAGGTCAAAATTTCCCTAGTTTCCTTGACAGAGATTTTGAAATATAGGTTTGAAATGATCAAAGGAAAAATGGACTTAGTCCACAATTCATTTGCCATGTTGCAAAAGACAAATGAGGATGTTAATGATGCTATGGCTACTTTGGAGCCATTATTTAATGTGTGGTCTAGCCGAAGTGCACTTTTTGAGAAACTTGAAGCATTGCAGCCACATAGGACTAACATCCCTAAGTCTATTGGGGAAGTGGGAGAAAATGTTGAGCTCATTGGTTCAACACAAACATTTTTCAAAGGAAAGGCCAGCTAGGTCTGAGCTAGGCTAGAATTGTTCAAACCTGACTTTAGTAAGTACTTGCCTCCTATTCATAAAGGTGATTGTGACATCATAGGGGTAGAGGAGTGGAAATCGGGAATGGATCAAATGCTAACAAATCCAGATGTTTTCCTAAACAGTGATGGTACTTTGGACATCACTAGGTTCAATAACATCCTTGATGATGTTTTTAAGGTGGAGAATGATTGCTCCAAGTTTTTTGCAGAGGCAAAAGCTACAACTGATGCCAGGTAGAATAAGCAGATGAAGATAGTACAAGATTTGAAGTACACCTGGCCTACCAAGGAATCAGTTGCTACATGGGACAAGAGCACAAAGCCCAAGAAGAAGAAACATGTACCACTTGATTTGGACACATTGGAGGAGGACTAAGAAACACCTAGCACCTGATCATTGATCATAAGGAGAATAGTCATCATGAAGAGGATATTATAAGTTAGCTGGTTGAGGCGGTCACTTTCCATATAACAACCTAAGAGACTATTCTGAATATTTGTAGACACAGGTACCACCTGTTGAAGATATTACATGATGTAGAAAATATTCCTCTAGTCTCCATCATGTTTTTGTAATTATATGTAATGATTTTTGTCTTTAGTGCTTTCCTTTCCTAGCCATCTAAAGCTTGATGCATCCTAACTTTTCTAGGATTCCAAGATAGCTAGTGAATGCTATAAGTAGCCAATTGTAACTTTTTGTTAAGGATGTTGAAATTTTGAAACGAGATAGACTGTAATTTTTCTCTCTAGTTTTTATTCAGGCATTTCTACCATTGTTAATGTACTGATACATAAAATATCAATGAGAATATACTAGAGTTTCTTCTCAAATTTGTGTATATCTTCCTGTTTTAAAGCTTAAGTTCTTGTATATTGAATTTGCAAAGAAAAATTGATGTATGGCTTACAAAGTAGGTTTTGAATTTATCTTTTAGTTCTCTTTCAAGGAAGGGGTAAATTCTTTAAGATAAACTTGGAGAGTTTGTAGTTTTTTACAGGAGTTAGATATTTGAATGAGAGAATGAGAGGGACAATTTGTAATGCATTTGTTCTAAATTCTAGGAATGTTTGAGTGATGTTTCTATTGATGTATGATGTTGATGACTCTATGTCATGGAATAAGACACTGGTCTATTCTATAGAAGCTTTCTCTTCAACATCAAACAATCTATAAATTAATAAAATCTTCAAGTTAAAGTAAGTAATATCCAAGTTAAGTGATATAAACTAGTTTCTGATTCCTTTCAAGAAGTGAATCTATAGGTATACCCACCTGAGCATTTAAGGCTCAAAGTGTAGGGGGGTCATCTCATTGATCCATGTTAATTGATCCCTTTCCTTCTAGATCTGGAGTGGGTTTCAAGATTTAGTGACATTAAGTTGTTAAGTATATTGTAAATCTACAAGTGGAAACAAAAGGAGCCAACAAGAAGCATGTTGGGGAAGTCAAATAAATTTTGACTATTCTTGTTTCAAATCAATGTTTAATGAATCTTATGGTCAACCTGAATTTGTAACTCAACATTATAGATTGGTAATAAATTTTAGGGCTCAAGGATTGAGAAAGAATGATTGAGATTCAAATGTAATATGTTTTTTAAGTTTCATAAGTCCCTAATGATCATCTAGTTGTTAGGAATAGTCCTAAGAGATAACTGAGAGGGGGGGGGGGGTGAATCATTTATCTACAAGATTCAATTATTTATCCAATTAAGTACAGAATAAAATTAAGCACATACACAATGAGACAATGATTAACACAACACCACAATTTTGGTTACGGGGAAACTAAAATAGGTAAAAACCCAAGTGGGAATTAGCACCCACTATAAATTACACTAGAGTATAATGATCCATGTTAGAAGATATTTCAACACTATTAGGAGTTGATCTTTACAATGCATGAAGTATAGTGACCTGGTCAAGGGTCAGACCCTGTTAAGAGTATTTTATAGACAACCTTGTTAAAGGTGAGGACACACTGTCCGAGAGCACACTGCTCAAATGCTGAAGGCTACAACCTCCTACATAATAGATACACACTATATCTGGATCTTGGTGAACTATAAAGTATACCTTCTATCTTGATCAATTCCAATGAATAACATATACTCTCTCCTTTTTCACATAGATGTTCAACTGATGATTGAATCAACTATACTATCTCAATACATTTGCATCTTCTACTCTGCTCTCTCAATCACTCTTAGTGATTACAACTAACTGGCTATAAGTATCCTTCTCCAAATTATATAATCAAGTCAGCCTATTAGAACCTTCTTGAAATTATAATAGAGAAACACTAAAAATCTTCAACAACATCTCCAATGGCTAAACTAAGCACACAACACAAAAAGGACCACACAACTCAATATGACTAGACGTGTTGCTTCACACAGTCAGCTCCACCAAATTAATTGAAACTTTACTTACAAGCTCAAATATGTTATACACTCTTAACCAAACATTCATAACTCATCACCAAACAAGAAACCAAACATGCATATCAAAATGATAGGTGCAAGTACTAAAACAATATAAACAATGTCAGCTCCATCAAACAATCTTAGGAAACTGTAATTGGCAAATAGAAACATCATAACTCAACTCTAACTGCACAACTAACTCTAAGTCCATAAACATAGCTTCAAAAACATGTCTACAACACAAATATAAACACGCAAGGCTCCATCATAACCATACTGAGAATCACATACAAAACTCTTGTTGTAACACTGTCAGGAACACTACTAATATAAATTACTAAACAATTGTTTGCACTCAAAATCAACATCTGCATCTATGATATTATGCTGATAACATATCTAAGCAACATATGCTCAAGGATCTCTTCATAAGACTTCAACACACATTGCTTACCATATGTTGTCATCAATGACAAACATACAGTCAACACTGGCTTGCTAGAAAATCTCCAACAATCTACCCCTTTGGAGTTGATGGAAACATATGGAATGAAAAACACCACCAATCCAAACGTACAATAATATTATAACATTCTCCATTTCCTCAACAAAACTCCCCCAAGGATGAATTCTCCAAATACTACATCTTACTATATACTCTGCCCTTACTTCATACTCCTCAACTGTATTGATTTTCATCACTATATACTCCCCCTTTGACATCAATGGAAAAGGGCGCCAATTTATAAATAAGCACAAGTACTACTCCTAAAGTAGAGTAGTCGACCATTCATTAGTCACTAAGGACTGATGCACTACTGCAACTCTAATTAGATCCAGGGAAGGTAATTACTACCAGCTTCTCCTTGAGATACTCAAATGTATCCTTCGGTAAAGGCTTTGTGAAAATATCTACTAGTTCTTTTATGCTCATATAATCCAATTTTATTTCTTTCTCTGCAACTTTCTCTCTTAGGAAGTGATACTTTATTTCAATGTGTTTTGTCTTTGCATGCATCATAAGGTTCTTTGACATATTGATAGTGCTAGTGTTGTCACAATGAATAACAATAGGGTAATCAATATGGATTCCAAAATCCTTTATCATCTTCTTGATCCACACAATTATAGAACAATTTAATACTACTACTACATACTCTTCCTCTTCTGTGGACTAAGAAATTCAATTATGCTTCTTACTTGTCTAAGTAACAAGTCTATCTCCAAGAAATAATGCTCCTCTTGAGGTGCCCTTTCTATCATCAACGCAACCTACCCAATCTGCATCTATATACACATGAAGTTCTACATTCTCTAAATTAGGATACCATAAACCATAGTCTATAGTTCCTTTCAAATATCTTAATATATTCTTTACTATCATAAGATGACTTTTTTTAGGTTCTTCTACAAATCTTCCAACAATACCAACTGCATTATAAATATCTGGTCTAGATTGAGTAAGATATATGAGTTTACCAATCATAGACTTATATAGGGTCTTGTCTACTACTATAGAATCATCTTCTTTTGAAATATTTCTTCCTATTATCATAGGGGTACTTACTAGCTTGCATCCATCCATCTTGAACTTCTTCAATATCTCTTTCACATACTTAGACTAATTAATGAAAATACCTTTGTCTATCTGCTCCACATTTAATCCCAAAAATTACTTGATAGGTCCAATCATGCTCATTTCAAATTCTCTCTATATCTTTTTAGCAAATTCTACACTAAGCTTGTCATTTCCACCAAAAATAATGTCATCAACAAAAATATAAACTAGTAATAATCCATCAGGTGTCTCTCTTATGAATAAGTTACAATCCATTGCTCCTTTCTTGAATTCAATCTTAGTCAAGTAACCATCTAGTCTTCCATACCATGTTCTAGGGGATTTCTTAAGTCCATAAGGGTCTTTCTTTAGTCTTCATACCATATCTGGTTTGTCTGATAAACTAAATCCTTCAGGCTACTCTATGTAGACTTCTTCCTTCAACTCTCCATTCAGAAATGCTAACTTGACATCCATCTAATATACTTTAAAGTTTTTTCAAATGTAGCATAGGCTAGAAATAACTTTATGGATTCCAATATTATTATAGAGGAAAATGTATCAGAGTAATCAATTCCTTCTCTCTGTGCATATCCTTTACATACTAGTCTTCCTTTGTTTCTTACTACTGTACCATCTTCATTCATCTTGTTTCTGAATATCCACTTGGTTCAAATCACATTCTTGTCACTAGGTCTAGGGACCAATTCCCATGTATCATTCTTAACTATCTAACCTAGATCTTCTTTCATTGCTTCATGTCAATCTAAATTATTACATGCATCTTCAACACTTAAGGGTTCAATTTGTGAAAGTAAACATACCGCTTCATCAACTATTGAACTTTTTTCTTTTGATCTTGTCATGAATTTTCTATTCTGATATCCAATGATATCTTCTTTTGAATGGTATCTAGATGTAAATTTTGGAACATTAGGTATGAATCCCTCATCTATCTTCTATGTTTGTTCTTCACTTGTTTCAGGATCATTGAATAATACATCAATATTTTCAAACATTTCTTCAACAACTGCTTCTCTACTAGTAGGTCTAGGTTCTTTTTCAATCATAGGTGCATAATCATGATATCTCTCTTGAATCATAAACTTTTCATCAATATTTACATGTGCACTTTCAATAATATTTTTCAATATTAAGTTAAAACATCTATAAGCTTTTCTTTTAGTAGAGTAACCAAGAAAAATACCTTCATCGCTTCTTGCATCAAACTTTCCATTCGCTTCATCTCTCTTGATGTAACACTTTCTTCGAAAGATTCTGAATTATTTTACTATAGGTAAATTCCCAAACCATATCTCATAAGGTGTCTTGTTTGTGCATGGCCTTAATTGAATTATGTTGATAGTATAGACTGCAATATTGATTGCATCTCTCCAATAGGTGTGTGCAACTTTTCCTTCAATCATGATAGTGCACGTTGTATCAAGTATGATCCTATTTCTTCTTTTTGTAATTCAAATATACTGAGGGGTTCTAGGTGCACTTAGTTGTCTCTTTATCCCATGTTCTTCACAATACTCATAAAATCTGTCAGAGGTGAATTCTCCTCCTCTATCTAATCTTAGACATTTTATTTTTAATCTAGACTCATTTTCAACTTTAGCCTTGAATATCTTGAACTTCTCAAATGCATCATATTTTACTCTTAAGAATGCAACCCACATCATTCTAGAATAATCATCAACAAACAAAATAAAGTACCTTTCACCATAGTATGATCTTGTTTGAGTCGATCCACATAAGTCTGTATGCACTAGATCCAATTTGTTCTCTGCTGAATTATTCTTGCTTCTGAATGAATTCCTCACATGTTTTCCCATCACACATTCCCCGCATATTGTAGCAACTAGTTTTGCAATACTAAGGAGGTCTCTTACTGCCTTTACATTTCTTATCTTTACTATATTGTCAAAATTGATGTGATAGCCTTTTGTGCCATAACCAACTGTCATCTACTTTAGCAACAAAACAACTTGCTTCAGAATTAAGCTAAAAAACATTACCTTTTGTCTTTGAGCCTGATGCAATCATTACTCCTTTTTTATTAATGATGCACTTATTTTTTTTGAATTCCAACTGATATCCTTTGTCAAGCAACTGTGCAACACTTAGTAGGTTATGCTGCAAACCATCAACATATAGAACATCATCAGTGTTATTATTTCCATCCAAAGTGATGGCTCCTCTACCTATGATAGGTTTAGGAGTTTTGTCTCCAAATCTAACCATGTCACCTTTGTACTTATCCAGATGTACAAATCTATCTTTGTCTCCCATCATGTGATGTGAACAACCATTGTCAATGATCCAATTTTTTCTGATGTCAACTTGTGAAATTAATGCTAGCTCTTGTTCTTTCTTTTCATCTTCAATATCCATCTCATCAAACATTTTATCCATATCTTCAATAGAAATGAATCCAATTTCATCTTCTACTGAATCTTCATCTGATACTCTATCTTCATCATAGTAACTTTCTTTTGTATACTTACGCTTGAAATTAGTTTTGAACTTCTTGACTCTTGTAGGACACTTAGATGCAAAATGACCAATCTTGTTACATGAAAAACATTTGAATGGTAACTAGCCTTCATAGTTTCCTTTTCCTTTTCTTTCTTTCTTAGAAATCATAGCAATGAATTCATCTAGTTCTTTATCCTCATCTTCATTATCAAAGTTACCAGAAGTTTTCAAGGATTTCTTGCCATGGACTGAGGTTTTGAAAGTTGTTTCACTTTTAGGCTGTATCTTCAAACTTGATATCTCGAATGCTGAAATATTGTTGATTAAGGTCTCTCTACTGAAGTCTTTTGAAAACTACATAGTCTCATCTAGGATGTTTATATTGCTCTCATATTCTGCTGTCAGAGTAGTCATCAACTTATCCATTATGTCTTCTTCCAAAATTTATCTACCATTGTTCCTGATTCCTGCAACTACTTCATTAATTCTTTGATTGTAAGCTTTGATGATCTCTTCAGGTAGAATCTCCAATGTATTGTATCTTTTCTTCCATGTCTTTCTACATGCATTCTTGGCTTGGACATCTCCTTCAAACATGTCTTATAGATACTTCCATATCTATAGGCTTTATCTACTTTATTGATCTCTGAAAACTCACTGTCAGATAAGGCACTAATAAGGGCTTCTTTGGAAATTGCATTTTGAGTGAACATTTCCTTTCTCTTAATTGTTGCATCTTCTTTTGCAAGATCTAAAAAAGAGGGAATCTGAACCTCTCGAGAAGCTACTTCAAAAATCTCAAAACCAATGCACTGCAAATGGGTTGTCATTTTACTCTATCAGTCTAGATAATTCTCTCCATCAAAATTAGGACTTTATTTTCTAAAGAACACCATCCGATCAACCTCAAGCTATTAAACTTTCTCTCTAAGGCACTTTTCTCTGATACCAATTATTAGGGATAGTCCCAAGAGATAACTAAAAAGGGGGGGTGAATCAGTTATCTACAAGATTCAATTCTTTATCCAATTAAGTACAGAATAACATTAAGCACATACACAATGAGATAACACTTAACACAACACCACAATTTTGGTTACAGGGAAACCCAAATAGGTAAAAACCTCGGTGGGAATTAGCACCCATTATAAACTGCACTAGAGTATAATGATACCTATTAGAAGATCTTTCAACACTATTAGGAGTTTATCTTTACAATGCATGAAGTACAGTGACATGGTCAAGGGTCAAACCCTATTAGGAGTCTTATAGATAACCTTGTTAAAGGTGAGGACATGCTGTCTAGTAGCACACTGCTCAAATGGTGAAGGTTGTAACCTCCTACACAATAGATACACACTATATCTAGATCTAGGTGAACTATAAAGTAGACTTGTTGTCTTGATCAGTTCCACTAAATAGCATATACTCTCTGCTTCTTCACATAGATCTTTAACCGATGATTGAATCAACTATACTATCTCAGTACATTTGCATGTTCTTCTCTGCTCTCTCAATCACTCTTAGCGATCACAACTGGCCAGTTATAAGTATCCTTCTCCAAATGATATAATCAAGTCAACCTATTAGAACCTTCTTGAAATCATAATATAGAAATACTAAAACTCTTCAACAACATCTCCAATGGCTAAACTAAGCATGCAACACAAAAAGGACCGTGCAACTCAATATGAGTAGATGTGTCGCTTCACACAATCGGCTCCACAAAATTAATTGAAACTTTACTTACAAGATGAAATACATTATGTCCTCTTAACCAAACATTCTTAACTCATCACCAAACATGCATATCAAAATGATAGGCACAATTTCTGAAATAATATAAACAATATCGGCTCCATCAGACAATCTCAGGAAACTGTAATTGGCAAATAGAAACATCATAACTCAACTTTAATTGCATAAATAACTCTATGTCCATAAACATAGCTTCATAAACATGTCTACAACACAAATATAAATGTGCAAGGCTCCATCATAACCATATTGAGAATCACATACAAAACTTTTCCTGTAACACTGTTAGGAACACTACTGATATAAACAACTGCACAATTGTCTGCACTCAAAATCAACCTTTGCGTCTATGATACTATGTTGATAACATATCTAACCAAAATACGCTAAAGGCTCTCTACATAAGACTTTAATGCACGTTGTTTACCATATGTTGTCATCAATGACAAATATACAATCAACACTAGCTTGTTGGAAAATCTCCAACACTAATATATTTATATATAAATTGGTTAATTATGCAAGTGTAGATCATGGATGCAAAGGTGTGATTGAGTGAAGAGTGAAGATTTTCTAGAAGAGAAGTAGTGTTTATTCTTAATTAGAGTTAAAC
This sequence comes from Chamaecyparis obtusa, assembly GCA_027943335.1. Taxonomy (NCBI): domain Eukaryota; kingdom Viridiplantae; phylum Streptophyta; class Pinopsida; order Cupressales; family Cupressaceae; genus Chamaecyparis; species Chamaecyparis obtusa. The sequence continues at coordinate 1,619,577 of BSBK01002696.1, forward strand.
AAGAAGAGGAGAAGTGCTAAACCCAGATCCTTGTACTTTTTGAATCCTAATAGGTTCTACAAGAAAATCCCTTGACCGGGTAGACTTTAACAGGTCTAATTTGTAAATCCTTAAACTAGGTGGCTCTTTAATTAGGGTTTGAAATCCTTTAACAATGTTACTCTTAATAGGGTAAAGATCCTAATAGGGCTAGAAGTAAATCCATTAATTAGGTGACTCCTAATAGGGTCTTCTACTTATCGAGCATGATTGGAAGCTTCTAACAAGGCACATTTCAAAAAAGTGAAAATTATTAGCGGGTGCTAATTCCCACTATGGTTTTTCTCTCTGACCAAGGGATTCCAGGATAAAAATATTTTCTTTTTTTTGTTGCATGTTTGGATGGTTTGTTGTTTATTTCTACACAAGTTATAGTTGATGAAATTTATTAAAAGTTATTGAAAGGGTGATGAAAAGTTTGGATTTAATAGATTACTGATTGACTCCCCTCTCCCTATTAGTAATCTTGGACCTTATAATACTAAAAATTGGTATCACAACTCTTGGTCCTCTTTGTGGTAAGCTTAACATCTTGAGGAAAAGATCCAATGATGAAGAAAAAAGGTCCTAAGTTCACAAACTAAAAAATATGGAGCGACCGAATGAAGATATATCTAAAAGGTATGGGGCCAAAATTTTGGAATCATGTTGAGATCAAATAATATTGTTCTCATTGGGAATCTTACTATAGATCAATTGAAGGAGAAGAAGGATAATATGAAAGTATTGGAGGCTATATTAAGTACTCTATCTAACACTGAATATATTGATATACATGGTTTAAAAAATTCTCATGAGGTTTGGCAAAATAATATATTAATCTATGGTGGAGAGAAGCATGTGTAAAAAGCCAAGGTAGATAGTTTGAAGGTAAAATATGATGACATGAAAATGGTTGAAGGAGAGAACATTTCTCAATATGGTCAAAGGATAAAAGAAGTTGTTGGTACTATCAAGAATGTCAGTGGTACCATTAAATAAGAATATGTGGTAAGTAAAATGTTGAGGACTTTTCTACCTGCTCATGCCATTAGAGTTTCTTCCATTCATGAATTGAGAACAATAGATAATAACTCTATTGATGGTTTGATTAGTAAGCTTACTGATTTTGAGTTGAGTAATTTTGATAATAGTGTTCCTAGAGTTGAAGCATATTTTAATGCCTCACCATCATAGAAGAAGGGAAAATAGATAATTTATAAATCTACCTACATGAAAATTTCTTCCAACTAAATTGAATATATCTTAGATGAAGAGAAGAAGAAACTAGAACTTGAAGCATTACTTTTGAGAAGACTTCCTAGAGGTACTGGAAAGTATAAAGGAAAGTTACCTTTCAAACATTTCTCATATAATAAGATTGGACATATTTTTGCTAGGTGTCCTACTGGTGATTAGAAGGATTAAAAAGATTCAAGGAAAAATGAAAGAAATAATATTATGTTGCATTAGATGAAGGTGTACCTGATGAAGACCTAGAAAACAATGAAGAAGTGGAGATATTATTTTTTGCAGTGAAAGAGGATGTTGCAAAAGGTGAAAAGGAATTAGTCTCTAACATGGATCAAGCCAATGGGTGGATCATTAATAGTGGCTTCTCACATCACATGATCGATGAAAGAAGTAAGTTCATTAAGCTTGAATAATTTGATGGTGGTGTGGTCAGGTTTGGTAACAATACACCTTTCTTGGTAAAAGGAAAAGGTACAATGTTTTTTAATAGAAAAAGAAATGTTGATGATGTTTAATTTGTAGAAGGTCTGACACATAATTTTTTGAGTTTGGGTAAGTTGAATGATAAATTTTATCGCCTAGGATTCAAAGGAGGTGATGAACTAGAACTAATTGCATACTTGAATGACTTGAAGATTAGTGATTAGAGATCACTGAGTTAATGAAATGATATGTAAGATAATTAAATTAGTCATTATGTTTTCATTGATGTCAACTAGTTTTGGAAGTACTTATCATGTTAGTTACAAACATCTAAACATATGTAAAAGAGAGAAAAGATGAAGAAATGAGATATATACATGGAGAAAGATGGATATGATAGATGAGGATAAGGAATACTTTGGGTAACTTATTGATGAGTCTATGATCTCATATTGTTGACTTTAATATGTTGCATTAATATTTTATGAAGATGGTAGCAAAATTGTACAAGGTAGTGTGGTCAGTAAATGAAGCACTTCAGTATACACTGAGCCAGTGTTGTGTATATCGAGCGACAATATTAATCGAGATTATATTCGCCGACACATTTATTTGTTAACTAAGTATGGATGAAAGAATTAAATGCTTAGCTTAGCTGAAAGAAAATGATGAGCTAGAAATTGTTATGATTTCGAGATTGAGGATAAAGTTTGTTATGAGATCCAAGGCTGAAAAAATTTGGAGAAGATATAAAGGATCAAATTGAAACATGTTATTGACACAACTACCGAGGAAGGTTTAAGAGGCAAAATCAATGAAGAAGGATAAGTGGAAAAATCTGATGGTTGATATGAAAATGATTTATCTGTTTATATAAGAGATATGAGTTTCTTTATTAAAACATGTCAAAAGAAAGAAGATTGTAGAGATTTCATGTGAATACATTTTCATGCATGCCTGATCAGACCGATTGAGGGAGAACCAAACTGGAGAATAGTACCAAGCGTCAGAGAGCTATTACCAAATGAAAGTAAGTTGAGGAAGTGAATTGAAATATTGATCAGAGGATTTGTATGGGCTTAGAATAGATCTGAACATCTACAAATTGAGTTGTATTGTAATCAAATCAACTACTGTTTTAGTTTAACCATTGATATAGAAAATCTCCTAACCAAGTCGACTTAACTGTCTTATATTATGCCCCTATGTACATTCCTTGAATGACATAAGGGCATAACATAAGATTTACTTACATAGTTTAAGAATACATTTTTGGTATGTGTATGTCATTTAAATTTTGATAACATGATTAAGATCAGTAGAAAGAGAAAATTTAGAGGACTTCCTAGCCTAACTAAACCTGATCATGTTATGTGTCATGAATATCAAAAAGGGAAGATGAAAAAATCTAGTTTTAAAAGTAAAGAATATTCAACATAAAGAATCTTGGAGTTAGCTCACACTGACCTATGTGGTCCCATGAGAACTTAGAGCAACTATGGTGATAGATACTTTATTCTATTTGTTGATGATTAAACTAGATTGATAACTGTCATGTTTTTAAAAGAGAAATCTGAGGCATTTAAAATGTTTAAATGGTACAAGGCTAAAGTAGAAAAGGAAACTAGAGAATAATTGAAATGCTTGAGGTCTAATAGAGGTGGTGAGTTTATTTCTAATGAATTCAGTAACTATTGTAATGAGCATGGCATCAAAAGATAGGTTTCTGCACCTAGAACACCACAGCAGAATGGGATTGCTAAAAGGAGAAATAGATCCATTATTGATTGTGCAAGAACACTGATGATAGAGAAAAATGTTGCACAAATGTATTGGAGAGAAGTAGTTAGCACAACTGTATATGTCCTGAACCAAGTTCAATTAAAGAAAGACACAAACAAGACACCCTACGAGTTATGGTTTGGATACACACTGAGTGTAAGTTACTTTAGAATTTTTGGTAGCAAATTTTTTGTTATGAAAGATGATAGGAATGGGAAATTTGACTCAAAAGGGGATGAGGGAATATTTCTTAGATATTCTACTGAAAGTAAAGCTTAAAAGTGTCTGAATAAGGTTACTAATAAGATGATTGAAAGTGATAATGTCAGAGTTGATGAATTTTTTGATAAAAATGACAAAGAAAGTAATAAAGAGTTAGAAGACTATGGTAGATTTTTTTATGTTGAACATCCAAAGTACCTACCAAAGCCATAGGCTGAGTCGACTGAGCATCAAGAAAATAACACCGAGGAACAACAAAGGGAAACCAAGGATCTGGAAGAAGCTATCGAGCATGGAAATGAACTTGAACAAAATGAAGAACAAAGAAGAGAACAAGTGCTAGCAATATTTATCAGAAGATATCATCTTGAGAATCAAATCATTGGAGACAAGAAAGTTGGCATGCTAACAAGAAGTAAGTTAAGACAAAATGTATGCTTAGTTTGTGAGTTTCAAATGAAGAATGTTAAGGTTGCACTTGAGAATGAAGAATGGATCAATGCTATGAATGAAGAGATTGAAAAAATTGAGAAAAGTAAGACATGGACTTTAGTACCTAGGCCGAAAGATAAAAATGTTATTGGTACTAAATGAATTTTCATAAATAAGCTGAATGAAAATAGAGAGGCTACAAGGAATAAAGCTAGACTTGTTTGCAAGGGGTATGCACAAGAATAAGGTATTGATTATGGTGAAACTTTTGCACCTATTGCTAGACCAGAAGGAGTCCATATGTTACTTGCATATGTTGCACATAAGAAATTCAAAGTCTATCAAATGGATGTTAAGTTAGCTTTTCTGAATGGAATACTAGAAGAGGAGGTCTACATAGAACAACCTGAAGGATTTGTTGATCTGAATCAAAAAGACATGGTATGTAGACTACATAAAGCTTTATATGAATTGAAGTAGGCACCATGAGCATGGTATGAAAGGTTACATACTTATCTTTTAACTATTGGTTTTGTAAGAACTAGTGAAAACATCAATTTGTACATGAAAGGAGGATCTAATGATACTATTTTGATTGTTGAAATATTTGTGGATGATATAATCTTTTGAGGATAGGATCATATTTATAAATAATTTTCTGATGAGATGAAAAAGGAATTTGAAATGTCAATGTTTGGAGAGATTAAATTCTTTCTAGGCTTGCGGGTTATTCAGCAGAATAATGGAATTTTCATCAAACAATCAAAGTACATTATGAAAGTATTGAGAAAATTTAGCATGGAAGATGCTAAACTGGTAGGAACACCAATGGTTACAGGCTGCAAATTAACAAAAGATGATGAATCTATAGAGATAAATCAAACATTGTACTAATCTATGATTGGTAAATTGATGTATGTAGCACATAGTAGGCCTAATATGGCACATGTAGTGTAGATTGTGGCTAGATTTTCTACCAATCCAAAGGATTCACATATGGTTGCGGTGAAAAAAATCTTGAGATACCTAAAGAAAATAGAGGATTATGGTTTATGGTATCCTAAGGAAGGAAAATTTGAACTAAGATTTTACACTGACGCAGATTGGGCTAGAAATATAGATGACAGAAAGAGCACAACTGGAGGAACATTTTTATTTGGTGAAAGACTTGTAACTTGGACAAGTAAGAAACAACCTTGTATTTCTCAGTCTACTATTGAAGTAGAGTATGTTGTTTCTGCTCCAAACTATTCAAACATTGCTTATATCAAACAAGTTTTGGAAGGGATGAATGAGGTAATCACTGAGCCAGTGATTATATATTATGACAACACTAGTGCAATAAATATTTATAAGAATCCTATAATGCATTCGAAGACCAAGAATATGTTGACATGTGATGTTTTGGAGTACTGGGAATCACTTAAGGGTTTTCATTTATAGAAACACTTATGATGGACTGATCGCATGTTGTGGAGATTGCCATTGGAGTCACAGTCATAAAAATGACTAAGTCTAGAATCAGGATAACAGGGTACAGTGCCATAGTTTTGGATAGCGATAAAGATATATAGGGTATTATAGATTGTGAAGTTAACTGGAGGTATTTTGGGATATGCACATGCTTCAATTATGATCACATGAGTTTTGGATACCTGATGTGTGAGATACAGTGTTCAAAAGGTATGCGAAGATAGTAAAACAATATATCAGGGTACATGAATAGTTGCAAAGATTAAGCAAAGCATAATGGATATAGTAACGTGCTAAGACAAGTGAATAAAGCATATTGCCAACTCTTTGGTAATATAAGAGTGTCAACTCCATGTATATCATTTGCATAAGTTTCTATTATGTTTTGTATGAAAATTATGAGGCTGATTGGAAGGCTAATTCTGTATAAGTATAGATTGGTTTTGTGAAAGTGAAGTATGGATGTTTTTATGATGATGGAGTAAGTTTGCAAATATAAGAGCAGAGATTAGATGCAAGATCAGTAAGAGGTAGAGCTACAATTGGAACTATCTAAGAAAGATAATTTCTTGTATTGTTCCCCTTTTGAGAACTATTTTTGGGACAATATTGATTGTAAGAGTAGTGTACTCACCACCTTTAACCAGGTGTTTTGTATACCCCTAACAGGGTTTTTGTAATCCTCTATCAAGAAAATTTACTATGTAACAATTAGCTCTTAATAGGGCTAGATCTCCTAACAGGGACATAATATTTTAGTGCATATTTATGGGTACCATCCCCACCAGGGTTTTCCCTTTGGCTAGGGTTTCCTTGAGAACAAATCATCGTGTCATGAGTAATGTGTTATGCTTATATGTTCTTTTCATTTTTGCATTACTTTGGATTGTTTATAATTGTTTGAAGTTGAAATTAAAATTTTGTAATACTGATTCACCCCCCCTCTTAGTATTACCTAATCCTAACAATTGGTATCAGAGCTTCTAGCCCTTTGAGAGAAATCTTAACAGCTTAAGGGAGATCATAATGGATTCAGAAGATTTACAAGTGAACTTTGAAGCTACACTAGAAGATCTAGATAAGATGAAAGCTGAAAATGGTGAACTAAAATTCAAATTAAGAAGAGCAAAAGGTTTCATGAGGAAACTTAAAGAACAACTTGAGATTGTAAAAAATTAGAGACAAGACCTTATGGAGAAAATCAAAGAAGGCTCAGACAATGATATATCAGACAAAGTAAAGAAGCAGGAGCAAGAAAAAGAAAAAATCAATCTCTTTATGATCAAGGAGATTCAGCATGAAAAGGATGAAAGAAACAAAGTTGAAAAGTCACTAAAAGAAGCTAACTTGTAGATAGGAAATATGAAGACTGAACTTGACCATTATAAGGATAAATATCAAGAATTGGATAATTACAATAAGATCATCAAAGGTGAACTCACTCAAGCCAGACTACACATTGAGGAGTTACAAATGAGAAATGACAAGAATGATGAACAAAGAACAGAAAAAAAATCTAAAGGAGACATGAGTGGACCCAATGAAGCTGGAAGTTCAAAAACTCAAGAAGAACCAAAAGAAGCCAAGAATGAGGAAAGACCTATTCTAGATGAAAGGCCTACAAATGAAGATCCTAGAGAACAATTCAGACCCTTCAAAGGTAGATGTTTCAGATGCAACAAAGATGGACACATGAAAAGAGATTGCAGAAGTAAAGGTAACTCTAAACCCTTTACCAACTACTACTTTAATTTCTATGAGTATGGACACAAGAAAGAAGATTGTAGAAAACCCGATCAATCTAGGTATAAGCAAGACTATATCAAAGAAGAAACTGCAGCCAAGATTATATGTCAGAAATGTAATAACTTTGGGCACACAGCAAGGTATTGTAAGCTACCAACTAGTCAAGAAAGAAGAAGACCACCTATTTGTTAGAAATGCAAAAATCCAGGTCATATTACAAATTTTTGTAAATATAATGGAGATGACAATAGAAGAGGACCAAGGAGATCTAATGAACCAAAAAGACCACCACCTATAGTTATAAGGAAAAATATCAGTGATAGTGGTAAAATCCTAAATGATTACTTAAATGAAAGAAAGAAATCAGAGGATGAGAAGATATGGCAAGTAAAAGTTCTAAATAAGGCAGTGGTTCAGGGAGAGACAACTTATGATGTTGTGTCTTCGCATGATGAATTATTTGAGGCATTAGCCTAAAAGGCCTCATGGCCTCATGGGGTGCATTGGATATAGATAGCAGAAATTATCCAGCCCCTGTATAAGTTGAGTAAGCTCATGCAAGCTTAGGTATGTTATGTATAGATGTTTTGGAATCTTTGGATAAGTTCGCAACACTTGGAGATTCATCTTTTGTGTTCATGAGTTTTGCATTGACTAGAAGGCATATGAAGTTGATCTACCTATGTTTAATGCACACACTCAACTTGCGATGAATAAAGGACTTGAAAGATCTCATTTCTCCACCATTTGTTGATCAGTGACCAAGAAGAGTAGAAGTGTGAAAGCAGAGTAGTAATCTAGCAGAGATATTTTGTGCTCGCGTGAAGCCAAGCATTGTATTTGTGTGCGTTAGGTATTTAGACCTAATATCTTTGGAAAGTCATGGATGCACTAGTAATTTATGATGTGGTTGATAGACCTAGGTATAATTTCAAAATGCATCCATAAAAATCCTATGAGGATGATCTGGAAGGGGCATTTTATCAAACCCCCGTAGGTGTGTTGCACATAGAGAACATTAGGGCATACATACACTACAAGTATGAGATTATTGGGGAGGTCAAAATATTATGCGAGTTGAATGGTATGATAGATGTAAATGGGTCCTTGATAGAAGAATTCAAACATTTAAAAGACCTGTCAATACTCAAGTTAACTTGACTCACTGAATTCATGGAAGTCGAATGGTTCAAGATCATTCTGAGTAAAGTTCATGATCGATTCTTTTGGATAGGTGACCAACCAGTTAAGATATGTGCTCAGTTGATCATGATATCATAGGGCTTAACAATGAAGGATCCCTACATGTTTTATGCACCCTAAAATGGTTGCCTAGACTTTGGGCCCCCATTCATCAATTTATCAATTTCCTGAATCAATGCTTTGCAATATTTTCAATTTAAATCAATTTCCTTGATCAAATCATAATTAATTAAAATATTTCAATATTTCCTAAGGTTTGATCATTTTTTCCTAAGCCTCATTTAATTAAAATAAAACTTCCCTTTTAATTAAATAAATCATCTTATTAAAATAAAATTCCTCTTTTAATAAAATCCCCACTTAAATCTCTCTTTGTGTTGAAAAAGGAAATAAAAATAAATAAAATCCCTTTTTCTCTCCACTTTGAATGCACATACTTTTAAGTGGTGGACCTTTTTCATCTTTTTGCCTCTTAAAGAATCTTGAGCACATGGATCAACCAAGATTTAATCTCCACCATTGCTCATTTCTTTTTGCATCTTAATCTTGACCGTCTGCTTTCCTTTATAAGGAGCCTTCTCTTTCTCATTTAGACACATCTAGATTTGAAGTATTGTTATGTTGTAGGTTTGAAGAGCGATTTTGGAGAATATTCTTGAGCATTTGAGCTTGGACATTGCAACTTCTCTTTTCTTGTCTTCTTCTCTCATGCCTCCATGGAAATCCATTTAGATTAATCTTGCACTTGCATATTAGATTAGATTCATATTTCCTTTCATAGAATAATCTTGCATAAGCATTTCCTTTCATAGATTAATTTTCTTTCATGCATTGTTATCATATAGAATAGCTTTCATTTTCATTTGCATGCATACTTGATGATCATGGAGACTAGCATTCTTGATTTTCCTCTTTGAATCTCTCATTTTATGGTGTACTTGCATGGGCACAAACTAGGTCTAATCTAAGGGCCTTCATTACAAACCCTTGCACTCCATGAATAGAGAGCTATGAGTCACCATTTGAGACCTCATTCTTGAGCAATCTTGGCTTTAATGACTCATAAAAGTGTGACAACATTTTAGTACACATTTTTGGCACCCACCATGGGGTAGAATATTGCATTTATTGCCTCATATTATTTTATTTTATTTTCTAATGATTTTCATGCATTGTTTGTACTTTTGTGCATCTCTGTTATGGAGTATCGCATGAAGTTTCTCACTATATCGTGTGAAGTTTTGCTGGTATTAGCATTTCTGTGCATGACAAAGGAATTTTCTTGCATGGGCCTATGTACTTTCTCGTGCGGGCCTATGTACTTTCTCCTATTGGTTGGTACTTTCTCATGTGACACTGTGTACTTTCTTATGCGGCACTATGTACTATCTCACGCAAACTTTTGACAGCAGAGACCTAAATTTCCAGATTTTCTAGTTTTACTTGTTCTTTTCTAACATTAATGCTTACTATGGTTTATTTCCCTAATTTTGATTGTTGGGGAAGCATAGCATTGGATTGCAGATCTTTGGACCTAAGGTGAGTTTCTATAATCTCTACAACATTTGGATTATGGGCATAAAATGAATCTCTCATGTGTCTAGCTTGAGTGTTTATTGCTTTCATAGATCACATTTCAATTTTGGGCTCTAAAAAGAACATAGATTCACTTTCTTGCATATGTGTTTCACATAGTAATTAGGCCCTATGAACACTATTTGTGGTGTTCTTGAGAGAGTGGGTTTCTTGAGAAGCTCTTCTTGACGATAGAACCCCTTGTAGGTAGGGAGGATATTGTTACTATCTCATGGTCTTACTTGGTTTAGTCTTCAACATTGATCGGTACGTTCTCTCTTAGTCCCTTTTAGAGAGCTTAGTAGACATTTTTGTTGACATTATGAACCTTGGCGAGGTGGTTTCAATCTTAGCATGTCAATGAACTTGCTTTCTATGTTTGGGTGAAGTGAAGAGGCTAGAGGATTATGCTCTACTCCCTTTTTGGGTAGTACTAGAAACTCAAATCCTTGATCTAAACCAAGTCCCCATGTGGTCCTTTTTGTGAGTCACCTTGTTAGAGAGAGTTAACCATAGTGGACATTCCCTTTATTGGGTCAACCACGTGGATGGACCCTCAAGTGCTAATAGCCATTTTCACTGTGGTAGCAAAAATCGTATACAAATGTCCTTGTGGAAGAAATCTCCATAGGTGTAGTTTCTTGTTGGGCTGTTAGATCTCCTCAGCATCTTTGATTGATTAAATTATTAGAATGTGTCAATTCCCTAGTGCACCTGGATTAGAGTTCACCCTCTTGAGATTACAAAATTTGCAAAGTCAAACCATTACTAAGATACATAGTGCAACCAAATTTGTCTTTCTAGGACTATGTGCGTGGTTGGAAAAAATTTGAAGAACATACACAAGTAGAATCTTTAAGGAGTAGCATACTAAGTCACTATTCTTGTTCATGTGCAAGGTTGCTTTCTCCCTTGCCCATTGTTTGAAGACATTTTTTTCTTCAACTCCTTGATTGTTTTCTTGTGTGCTTGATTGATGGTAAGAATCTATTGATACATCTAGTTGATCTTTTAAAAATGAACAAAAACTGAGTTCCTAAGTTTACAAATTTTTGTCAAGCGGCCTGATCCTATTTTTTTGCTTGGCTCTATGCACATTCTCGTGTGAGCCTAAAATTTTCTCACATGAGATTTCATTTTCTCACATGACCCCGAGCATTTCTTCATGCAGGATTGCATTCCCTTGTGCGAAACTATCCCCTAGTCTATCAGAACAGTGAGTTGATTTATGTCATTTCTAGTCTTCCTTGGTTGATTCAGATTATAGTAGGTCACTTACCTCACAGTTGTAATACCCCAAAAATGGGCTATAGGCACATTAATCTCCTATATCGACAAATCAAATGAAATCAACATCAAAGTCCTAACCAAAGGCACATCTAAACATCATTGAATCCTAATTGATTATCATAAATTCTGCATCAGGGAATATTCCTAGTAATATTCCCAATTATCCTAATTATCTTTGATTTAATGATTATTTGGTGATAAATCCTATTGATCCTAAAGTTTGATTAATTGAATATTCTCAATATTTAATTAATTAGATTTAATCCTGCCACTTAATTGTTTAATTGAAGTTAATTCTATTTATTCCTAAATTGTATTATTTAATTTTGACAATAAATCCAAAATCCTATGAATAATTGATTAAATTCTTATTTAATTAATTAAAGCAAGTTGTCAATTTTTAATAATATTGTTTTTGAATAAAAGTTTGAAAAATAATTGATTAACCCATAAATCAATTATTTTATTTTTCAAAATTAGTTAAGTTGGAAATAAATCACTTTATTAATAAATTAATTCATAACTAAAACATTCACAATCAGAAAAGCAGACAACTATCAATTATCAGTTAAATCTAAACTCTATTTTGAGTTGAACTCTGCTTTTGCATGTTTTGTGAGTTAATTATCCTTTATTTAAAAATAACTCAAAAATCAACCTGAGTTATTTGAGTGATTTATGGCTTTTTTTATGCACCTCCAAAGCCCTAGATTTCTATAAATTAAGGCTTCAACTCTTCATTTGAGATCAATCCATCCATGAATTGCACACTCACGTTGTTGAATTGGAGACTGAAAAATTGATCTTGGCAATTCGAGTTGTTGTGAGATTTTCATTGTTTTTGCATAGTATCCATATCATTTAGAATATTATTGTTAGATCATTTTAGCATATCAATTTTCATATAAGCATAGATTCATATCAAGTTTTCATTATCATAATTACACAGAAAAACCAAAAAAAATAGATTAATTGCATTCATTCCATATCTAGATTTTGCATTCAAATCCTTCGTTTAGGTGTCGTCAAGGTCACTGATCTCGGTATAATCTGAGAATAAATACTCGCATCTACTAGAAGGCAGTAAATCACCTAGTTAGTTTAGTTTTTCATTCATTGCATGATTTTGATTTTAGCTAACCTCTAATGTTTTACTAAAGTGTTGTGTCTACAGATCAGGTACAAAATTCACACACACATTTCTAGCACCCACCGTGGGGCCCTGAAATAGTTTTCCCTTCAAATTTTATCAATTTCTATCATTTTCTTGTCTTTTTCTATTCCAAGCTATGATTTTTATTCTCTATCCGTACAATTTTCATATGAGTTTTGTCAAAAACTTGTACCAAGAGATACCCACTATCGTATGACAGTTGATTCAATCGAGGATCGCACAGCAGAAACCCATTGTCATCTGGAAGCTCTATTGTCATGTGATCTGATACCTAGTGTCGTACGAGTTTTTGGACTATCATCTCGAAGGTAACCCACTGTCGTACAAGTTTTAGTCCTAGGATTCAATTGTTGTTTCACTTTTTCAGGCCGTTTGTCAGATTTGGTTTTCAGATTTCGACTAACAGCTAACCCTAACAATTGAAATTCTTTGTTTTTGATTGATTTTCACTGGTTTTTTATTGGAAAAAGTGCAAGAATTGTTAAAAATAGGTAAAAATCTACTAAGCAAATTGTGAGGAATTAAGGTAACCTTCTCAGCTGATAACATTTTGATTTGGATTAAAATGAACATCTTGCATGTCTAGCTTGAGTGTCTTTCTTTTCCATATCACACATTTCATTTGGGCTCTAAAAATGAACATAGATTTGCTTTCAGCATCTTTGTTACACATAGTAAATAGGCCCTATGAACACTATTTGTGGCTCTTGAGAGAGTGAGTTTCTAGCAAAACTCTTCTCAATGAAGGAACCCTTGTAGGTAGGGAGGATACTGGGGGCATCTCACGTTCTACTAGATCCGTGTGTCTTCAACTTTTGATTGATGCATTCTCTCTTCAAAGAGGTTGATAGGTCATAAGGGGTTGTTGTCATAGATTTTTGTGAGATAATCTTGGTCTTAGCATGTCGGATTAATCTGTTTGCTTTGTTTGGGTTAAAAGTGAAAAGGCTAGAGGATTATGCTCTACTCCCTTTTTAGGTAGTAACAGAAACTCAGATCCTTGAATCTGGAACCAGTCTCCATGTGGTATATCTTGTGAGTCACCTCTAGAGAGGGTTAACCATAGCGGACATTCCCTTAATTGGGTCAACCATGTTGACGGAACCTCAAGTGGTAATAGTCATTTTCACCATGGTAGTGACAACTGTTATATAAATGTCCTGTTGGAAGAAATCTCCACAGGTGTGGTCTCTTGTTGGGCTGTGAGATCTCCCTAGTAGATCTTGAAGATTAAGTTCTTGGACTGTGTCAAAACCCCAGTGCACTTGGATTAGAGTTTTCCCTCTTGGATCATAAAAGTTGCAGAGTCAAACCATTACTAAAAACCCTAGCGAGGCTAAATTTTCATTTTCTAGGAATATGTGCATTATTGAAAAACTTTTTGGAACATACACAATTAGCAATTCTAAGGATTAGCACAAATAAGTCACTTGATTGTTCATGTGCAAGGTTGCTTTTTCCCTTGTTCATTGTTTTCAGACGTGCTTGAAATCACTTGCTTGCTATTTTGCGTGCTTTCTTATCTATCTAGTTACTAAAAATGAACAAATCTGTTACAATCCTTGAATCTAGACATTGAAATTTGCAAACAATCTAAAACTAAAAACCTAAAAAATTTCAAAAATTGAAGTAAAACACCTTTCTGGAGTCAACAGTTATTTTGTAAAGTTAGAAAGTTGTACGACTTTTGGCTATTGTCATTTTAGAACCCCCAGATTGTCATATGGTATCAGGTACATTATCATACGAGTTTTGCTGCTAGTCATTTTCAAAAGTCAATTTTCCTATTCTCAACTATCATACGAGCCTGTAGAAAGTCATTTGAGAAAATTTAAAAAGTTGTTAGAAAGTTGTCAGAACTATCAGAGACACAGCTTTTCCAGCCCATTTCTAGAATCTGTCAAGCAAATCACTATATCAGGAACAAAGCAACAAATACTGAGAATCCCATCATTTTCCTAAAGTGGCCTTTTGAATCCAATTTAGCCTTCTATTTAATCGATTTGAGTCTTTTTCATCTTGTGTCAAAACCTTGTCATAACTATCAATCTTTAATCAATCATAAAAAATGGCTAAGTGTTGTGAACTCATGTTTGCTATCTTTTGGGAATCTACCCATACATCCAGGGCACAGTATCCCTCATCTAAGTCAAATCTATGCTTCAATCAATCAAACCTTGACAAGGTTGCATCATTTGATCTTCTTGAATTAGATCCTTCTTCAGTTGTCTTCATCATATTCTTTTGATTCACCCAAGGTTAATGGTGGAAACTAGAGCTTCCTCTCACAAGAAATCAAGAGAAGCACTTAACACCAGAACTTTGTCTACTCATGTAGGTCCAAATCTTGAACAACTCTACAATCCTAGTCTTTATGAAGATGATAGTCTTGGCAACTTTCGATTAAAAACTAGTTACATTCCTCCTTCATCAACTCACAGAGGTAATCAACAAACCCCACATCAATCTATCCTAGGTAGAACTCCTACCATGTCTCAAGCAGGGACAAACTTTGGCTCTCAAAGAGCTCAATCTCAACATGGTGCAGATCAGGAACCCACACCTAAAGAAATTTCTCAATATCAAAATGATGATAACTTCAAACGAATGATGAAGCATTTCTTGAAAGAAGATAGAGAGGCATACTTTTTACAATTGGCTCATCAAGGAGCTAAACTTCCTCCCAAATTTAATGTTGAAGATATCATTACACATGCAGAAGAAACTCCACTCATAGCTATGATGAAATATATGCATGCCATGCAAGTCAAGCTTAATAACCTTGAGAAAGAAAAGGAACCCAAGGAGTTCTCCATGGAGGCCCTATGTCCTTTTCCATTTGACAAAGACTTGTACATACTACCATTCCCAAAAAGAGTGGAGATACCTAAGTATGATAAGTATGATGGACACTCAGATCCCTAAGATCATGTCAGAGAATTCTATACACAATCTATGGAGTTCATGCACAAACCAACCTATCTAATGTGTCTCTTCCCTCGATCTCTAGGGGGAGCAGCCATTCATTGGTTCTCTAGATTGCCTTCTACTATCAAAACTTTTGAGGAGTTGATCAAATTGTTCTATCAGTAATACTCCTACAATCTTCAACATCCAGTCACCATAATCGATATTTGCAATCTCAAGCAATATCCAAGTGAACCATTCTTGACATTTCTCAAAAGATGGAGGAAGAAATTCTCTCTATATGCTAGGCCTATTCCTGAAATTGAGAAAGTAGAAATCTTCATCAATAATCTTGTTCCAGAGATCAACTATCCTTTACAAATGCAAGATCATACATCTTTTGATAAAATGGTTGACAATGCGATCAAAATTGAAAAAGTACTTGTGAAAAAAGGAGAAATCACACTTCAAAAAGACAAGTATAGATTAGGATCCAGTTCTAAAGACAAGAACAAAAATTGGAACAAGAATGAAGTTTTATCATAGATGGTGTTGTTGATACTATTCATGCCCCATCAAAGGCACCAGCTTTCAATCTAACTATTGGTACCCAAGCCATAAAAGCTTCAGAACAAAAGGTGCCTAAATCATCTCAAAAGAAGCCAAAGTATAAAAAGTGGTTCGCTGATAATAAATGAATGTTCACTCCTTTGGGAGAATCTTTGGAATCAGCTATGAGAACTCTGCTAGCTAATAACATCATCTCTTTTCTTGGGATTCGACAATCTGATTCTGATCCTAAACCAAAATGGTGGAGAGAGAATGAATTCTGTGATTTCCATTGGGGTAAAGGTCACAAAACTAATAACTACTTACGCTTGAAACATACTATTAAAGATCTGATTGATAAGGGAGATATGACCATTGACAATCATAAGAGCAATAATTATCATACAGCATTCACAGAACCATTTCCAAAATATGGTCAAGAAGTTTCATCTTCTCAACCTAATATGGGGGCAAAGGTCAATTATGCTTACCCTGGAAATAATGCTATTATCAATATGGTTGAACCTTGTCTCTTTGAACATTGCAATGTCATCACAATTGTGTGAAGAGATAGAGATCATCCTTTAGCTAACACAGTTACTCGATCACAAGCTCAGACACATCTAAACAGACAAATCCCAGATTCATCAAATGTCCCTAAGATGCCCTTCAATCTTTCTTCCACTTCCAAATAGAAGGCTACTTCTAAATCTTCCAATCCTAAAGACACGAGGCCAACATCTTATAGCATTGTTCAACAACTCCAACACACTAATGCAAAAATCTCCATGTTTGAGTTTCTTCAAATATATCCAGCTCATAGAGCCATTCTAGACAAAGCTTTGCTCGGATCTAATGTTCTTGATGACCTTGATTTAGATAGGTTCCAGACTATGGTCAGACATCTTATGTCTTCACAGTATATATCCTTTTTAGAGGAAGATGACAACTCCTTGAGTCACCCACATAACTAGCCCTTACATATAGAAGTCTTGAACCAGAACCGTAGAGTCAAATGTGTGTTGATAGATGGAGGCGCTGGCCTAAACATTTGTTCTTACAACTTGATCACACAATTGGAATTTTTAGAATTGGCTATTGATCCTAGAAAGAAAATAACTATAAAAGCCTATGATGAACAAGAAAGGTCTTCTAAAGGCACCATTGTCTTACCTATCAGAGTAGGTCCAGTTATCAAAGATACTATATGTCAAGTTCTTGATCTACCTTTGGCTTACAACATTCTTCTAGGGAGACCATGGATACATGAGATGAAGGCTATTCCTTCTACATTTCACCAATGATTGAAATTTCCTTATGAAGGAGTAGAGGTCACTATTCCAGTAGACATATCCATCACTAGTAATACATTGAAGGAAAGTACAGATAAACTTGTGCCTAATAATAGAGAATCTTCCATTGAACCAACTAAAGAAGCATCCACATCTAAAATACAAGATCTTGCAAAAGAGGTTAATATCAAAGAAAATAGTATGGGTGAATATACTATAGAGCCAGTCTTATCTTTGACATCTCTCCCTATCTCACCTAAGTCTTATGGACAATCTTTGAAACAATCCAAACCAGACTCTTAAGAACCTCTTGAGGCATATAAAAAGAATTTTGTGGCAGAAGAAGTCTCCAAGCAACAATTTGAAGAGGATGAAGCTATGCTTGCATGGCTATACAAAGAGGAATCTAAATCCCATGATATTCAAAATAGTAACTCAGCAGTACCGAAAGATCCTTCTAAGTCATATGGCCCAGGAGATAAGTTGATAGCTAAGATGGGATATCCAAGTAAAGGACCTCTAGGAGTCAGAGGAAAAGGTCTTGAGGCATCTATCCCACATACTGGTAGAGAAAATAAAGACAAAGTTGTCTTAGGATTTAAAAAGAAACCCTTTCACCTCAAAGGTAATTGTTCTCATGTCATAGAGAAGATCGCACCAGGAGAACCTCTTCTTAAGAAGGAAGAAACTGAACCTCAAATAGTGATTCAGATAGCTCTGAACTTATCCCTTATGAGCATTTTCCTAAAGAAATCAAAGACCTTGATGATAAAGATGATCCAATCAAAATAATTAATGTAGTAGAAACACAAGAACCTACTATCAATCAAGAGATAGTTACAACACAAGAACCAACTAATCTAAAAAATAATCAAGAAGAGGAAGGTGGTAGTTATTCTGAGATAGATTCCCATGAGTATGAATTCAAATCAGAATCTGAGCGTAACCCTTCTTGGGGTATTCATCCTGACTTTACTCATGTTCTTAGATTTCCTAGAGGCATAGATGAAGAATCTAATGACTATGAATGGGGAGCCATTCTAGAAGAAGATGATCTTATTATAGAGAAACATGTTGATGTTATTCACCAATATGCACCTAAACCCAACATAAGTCTAGAGTGAAATGATGAACCTATCGAGTCTGATCCACCTATGGCTGAATTGGACTCCCATAATGACATTGAGCCTATTCATGAATTGAATGTCTTAAGTTGTAATATCACCTTTGAAATTGAGCATCAGGTTAGGACCAATGATGACAGATCCATATCCGTAAACACTATCTCCCAATCTTTCCTCATCTTGACTATCCAATATCCAGACCTTATTGATCAAACCTCCACAAATCTGAGCCATGGTATTTACACCTTCCTCAATGACTATGCCCTTGCTTGCTACCTCAATGCAGTTGAGCCTATGAGGACTTCCATCAGTGAACCAAGCGTTAGCATGACAAAGTCAGACATCAAATATCTTAGTAAGAAAAATAAGAATAAAAAGAAAAAGAAAAAGAGTTCTGAGGGTGAAAACCACTTTGTGGCAGTCTCAGAACCTACAAAAGTAAAAATAAAAGATGTATCCAAAGGTGAAAACCTCTCTGAGGTGCCTAAGGATGAGATATTTGATGTCTTTCCATGTCATTTACATGACAGATCTCTAGTTCTAATTGAGCCCACTCAATCTATCAATTTGGGAACAACAGAAGAACCACAGTTGATTCATATAGCACAATCTTTATCAGAAGAAGAGAAGTAAAAATTTACAACATTCCTAATAGAGAAGAAGATCAACTTTGCATGGAAATATTTAGATATGCTAGGGTTGGATCCTAATCTTATAATGCATCATTTATCTATAGCTCCAAATGTCAAAACTGTTAAGAAAAAGTTAAGAAAGATGCATCCTCATGTTGCACTCTTGGTAAAAGCTAAATTAGAGAAGCTCCTAAGAGCAGAATTCATTTGAGTTATTGACTATGCAAAGTGGATCTCTAATATTGTACCTATTTTAAAACCAGATAAATCAATCAAAGTATGCACAGACTTTAGAGATGTAAATAGAGCATTCCCTAAGGATGATTTTCCATTACCTAACATTGATATGATAGTGGACATGACTATAGGCTTTGAGATGTATTCTTTAATGGATGGTTTTTTTGGATATAATCAAATAAAAATTGCTCCAGAGGATCAAGAGAAAACTACTTTAACATGTGCATGGGGCACCTTCTGTTGGAATGTCATGCCATTTGGGCTTAAGAATACTGGTGATACATATCAAAGATCCATGACATCTATTTTTCATGACATGATGCATAGGACTATGGAGGATTATGTTGATGACACTTTAGCAAAATCTATGATTAGAGCTAAACATCTAGATGACTTGAGCAAGATACTAGACAGAATGGAAAAATTTAGTCTCAGACTAAATCCTAAGAAGTGTGCTTTTGGTGTCACTTCTGGAAAGCTCTTAGGATACATAGTTTCAAAGAAGGAAATTGAAGTTGATCCAGCTAAAGTAAAGGCTATCATGGAAATGCAACCTCCAAAGAATATTAGTCAAATGAGGACATTGTAAGGAAGAGTTCAATCTATAAGAAGATTCATATCATAGCTGGCAGATATATCACAACCTTTTACAAAAACATTACGTAAAGGTGTGACCTTTGCATGGAATGAATAATGTGAGAAGAACTTTGACCATATCAAACAATATCTATCAAATCCTCCTATTTTGATTCCTCCTATTCATGGGAAGCCATTGATCTTATATGTCTCCGCAACAGATATGTCACTGGGGGCATTGCTTGCACAACATGATGAGAACAAAAAGGAAAGAGCTATATACTCTATTAGTAGAACCTTGGTTGCATATGAGAAGAACTATTCAATGATTGAGAAAGCTTGTCTAGCTATGATCTTTGCATCATAGAAACTGAGACACTGCATGTTAGCTTATACCACATAATTGGTAGCTAAGATTGATCCACTCAAGTACCTACTAAGCAAAGCTGCCCTCACAGGTAGATTAGCTAAATGGGTCATGCTCTTAAGTGAATTTGACATTGAATATGTGGAAAGAAAAGATATCAAAGGATAGGTTATTGCTAATCAATTAGCAGATGCACCTATGATTGATGATACACCAATGCAAATGGAATTTCTAGATTCCTCTATCGTGACTCTTCTAGAGAATGGTAGTTATTCTTTGATGGCTCCTATACATAGAATGGATCGGGAGCAGGCATATTATTCATAAATCCTCAAGGATACTCAATCCCAAAAGCATTTAGATTAAAGTTCCCTAGCACAAACAATATTGCAGAATATGAAGCCCTTTTGAACGGTATGAAAATAGTGATTGAATGGAGAGTAACAGAGCTACACATTCATGTAGACTCTCAACTTGTTATCCATCAAGTCAATTATGTGTACCAAACTAAAGATGAGAATCTCATTCCTTACAAGAGAATGGTAGATGATCTAAAAAAGTATTTCCTATCTAGCACATTTGAGCAAATACCTAGAATAGAGAATAGGGTCATCGATGCAATGGCAATGCTATCTACTTTATTACAGTAGCCTGAACATAAGCTATGCTATGAGTTCCTAGTGGAAGCACTATCTTATCCTGCATATGATTCCCCCAAAACCTACATGATCTGCACTGTTGTTGGTCATGATTCATCCAAATACAAAAACCTATTTTCTGATCTCCAAGACTAAATCATTCCTGATACCTTAAACTGCCATGAAAAAAGATACCTTATCCATAATACCTCCTGATATGTCATCATTAGTCATGATCTATAAAAATGAGGTCTAGATGGTACGCTACTTATATGTTTAGAATGGGAAGAGTCTCAATGTGCATTAGAGGAAGTCCATGATGTTATTTGTGGGTCACACTCAAATGGTTTAACACTAGCTCAAACACTTATTAGGGCTCGGTACTATTGGCCTGAAAAGAGTCTATCAAG
Source organism: Chamaecyparis obtusa (assembly GCA_027943335.1). Lineage (NCBI taxonomy): Eukaryota > Viridiplantae > Streptophyta > Pinopsida > Cupressales > Cupressaceae > Chamaecyparis > Chamaecyparis obtusa. The sequence continues at coordinate 1,640,901 of BSBK01002696.1, forward strand.
TTTGCTAAGACCTGTCAAAAGTGCCAAGTGCATGGCAACTTAATTCATGCTCCAGGGAGAGATCTAATTCCCTTTACTACACAATGGCCTTTTCACAAATGGGCATTTGATCTTATAGGAGCTATACATCCCCATTCTTCTAATGGACATACCCATATAATCACAACTATAGATTATTTTACAAAATGGGTAGAAGTAGTCCCTTTGATGCAAGCAACTGGAAAGCAAATATCTATGTTCATATTGAACTATATCATATGCAGATATGGGATACCTCATTCCATAATCATAGATAATGGTGGACAATTCAAGAATAAAGACCTAGATGATCTATGTGCCAAATTCAAGATCACACAATATTGGTCTTCTATCTATTATCCTCAAGGGAATGGACAAGCAGAGGCTTCCAACAAGAATCTATTGAAAATCTTGCATCGTACAGTTAATAAAACAGGAAGAGACTAGCATCTCATGATCAATCTAGTTCTCTAGGCCTACAAAACAAGTATCAGAATGCCTACTAGGGCTACACCTTTCACTTTAGTTTATGGGTCTGAAGTGGTACTGCTTATTGAGGTTGAAATCCCATCACTAAGAATCAGAATGCATGGTCTAGTAGCTGATGAAGACTATAGAGTGTCTAGGTTGCAAGAACTGGAACTACTAGATGAGCATAGGAAAGCAGTGTATGATCATCTCAGAGTATATCAGAAGAGAATTTCTAGAGGTTACAACAAGAAAGTCAGACATAGAGAATTTTAGGTTGGTGATCTAGTCTTGAGAAAAAATCCTAAAAATCAATCACATCAAAATCACAAGGGGAAGTTTGAACCCAACTGGCTGGGTCCCTTTGTTATGACTGCTACTTTTGGCTCTGGTGCCTATCAACTCTCAATGACTAAAGGAGAATAGCTCTAAGAACCAATCTACATTCTCCATCTGAAGAAATTATATGCCTAAGGCATTCAATCTATGGTAAAATGTCCTGAAAAAATCTTTAAAATTGGAAAAAGTCTTAGAAAAAATAAACATCTTGGTGAAAACCTAGCAATGGGTTCCTTGATGATTCACAAAAAAAGTAAAAAATATCAAAAGTACAAAAAAAATTGAAAAAATGAAAAATACAAAAAAATGAGAAAAAGAAAAAGTGCCTTGGTGAAAACCTAGAAATAGGCACATTGGTAGAAAAAATAGAATCTTTGCCAAGATGGTGAAAACCTAGCAAATGGTCGCCACTTGTTTCAAAATGCTCCACCTATCAGCAAAATCTTGATCTTTCCCAGCTTTTAGTCTTGCTTTAGTTTGTACATATCTCCCAGTTTGTTTTCAATAAGTCAGATTGTACACCAATCAGCTCAAGCGTCGGTATCCTATCAAAGTTCAAGCTTGGGGGCAATAAAAGTCATATCCTATGGCCTCCAATGCATCTTAGATGAGTCATATCCATTCAGAGTCCTTTGAAGCTTCATTTGAGTTATTCAGTTAGTCTCGTCTCTAGAAAGGATTTTGCATCTACAACAACGCAATCAAACATAAACTGAAAATAATCTGTGCTTTTTACATGCTTCTATCTACTTGTATGCTTACTAATTCGCATTGATATTTCTACATATTGTGTCTCTTTGAGCTCTTCAATTATGTCCTTTATAGGATTTAGAGAGTGATGATTGGGGGCATAATCTTTTCTTTATTTTCTTCTTGTATGTGAAAATCTAACAACTTTGGAAATTCTAGATTGAAATGGTGTCTAACTGTAAGAGCCTCTATCTCGAATTGGATGGCCATGCATACCTCGACCATTAATACCCATAAAATTCAAGGAAGTTTGATCTAACTATTGTCTTTTTGAGTGAGTTCTTTCTCCTACTATGAAACACGATCTTGCCTAAGGATGTGGATGATAAAGGGTCACTACGGGTAATTCACATTGGATTTAGAATGACCTCTTGACTGTTTGTTGTGTTCGACCACAAGGCATATTCTGGTCATCACGACGTTTATGCTTTGATGCTTATACAAATTGCTATATCAAAATGGACATGATATTCAGGTTATCTTGGCGTTTGTTCCTTGGTGCTTATATCTAATCCGACATTCCAAAAAACAAAATCAATATTCATATATCCATGGTTGCCTAATCAGTGGGTGTTGTATTGGTTCTTGAGCATACAAATCAATATTCATATGTCTATGGTTTCATAACTAGTGGGCATTGTATTGATTTATCCGGTTATCTAAAAATTCAATGATGAGAATGATTGACACATGATCAGTGACTAGGTCCTAGGTCTTAGGTTGCATTTCATTCTACATGTTTCTTTGCATTTTGCATGTTTGCATGATCTCACAATGGCTAAACTTCAATGCTTAAACGATTCTTCAAATCGCATCTTCAAATCTAACAAGAGTTGAATCTCACATGAAGGTTCCTCCAATGAAATAGCAAGTAGAATCCTTTTTCAGGATCAAAATCAAAATTTGAGATCATTTATATAATTAACTACTTACATAATCAACCTTCAATCATCACAGGAATCCATAATTCAACTTAACTGATTATCTTACATTAAACTATCAAAATTTTAACTTGGTTAACCATGGTCAACTTGACATCAAAGTCCTAACCAAAGGCACATCTGAACATCATCGAATCCTAATTGATTATCATAAATTCTGCATCAGGGAATATTCCCAGTAATATTCCTAATTATCCTAATTATCTTTGATTTAATGATTATTTGGCGATAAATCCTGTTTATCCTAAAGTTTGATTAATTGAATATTCTCAATATTTAATTAATTAGATTCAATCCTGCCACTTAATTGTTTAATTGAAGTTAATTCTATTTATTCCTAAATTGTATTATTTAATTTTGACAATAAATCCAAAATCCTATGAATAATTGATTAAATTCTTATTTAATTAATTAAAGCAAGTTGTCAATTTTTAATAATATTGTTTTTGAATAGAAGTTTGAAAAATAATTGATTAACCCATAAATCAATTGTTTTATTTTTCAAAATCAGTTAAGTTGGAAATAAATCACTTTATTATTAAATTAATTCATAAATAAAACATTAACAATCAGAAAATCAAACAACTATCAATTATCAATTAAATCTAAACTCTATTTTGAGTTGAACTCTGCTTTTGCATGTTTTGTGAGTTAATTATCCTTTATTTAAAAATAACTCAAAAATCAACCTGAGTTATTTGAGTGATTTATGGCTTTTTTTCATGCACCTCCAAAGCCCTAGATTTCTATAAATTAAGGCTTCAGCTCTTCATTTGAAATCGATCCATCCATGAATTGCACACTCACAGTGTCGAATTGGAGACTGAAGAATCGATCTTGGAAATTCGAGTTGTGAGATTTTCATTGTTTTTGCAGTCTCCATATCATTTAGAATATTATTGTTAGATCATTTTAGCATATCAATTTTCATATAAGCATAGATTCATATCAAGTTTTCATTATCATAATTGCACAGAAAAACCAAAAAAAATAGATTAATTGCATTCATTCCATATCTAGATTTTGCATTCAAATCCTTCATTTAGGTGTCGTCAACGTCACTAATCTCGGTATAATCTGAGAATACATACTGTAATACCCCAAAAATGGGCTATAAGTTCATTAATCTTCTACATCTACAAATTGAACGAAATCAACATCAAAGTCCTAACCTAAGGCACATCTAAACATCATCGAATCCTAATTGATTATCTTAAATTCTGCATCGGGGAATATTCCTAGCAATATTCCTAATTATCTTAATTATCTTTAATTTAATGATTATTTGACAATAAATCACATTTATCCTAAGTTTGATTAATTGAATATTTTCATATTTAATTAATTAGATTTAATATCTTGCCACTTAATTGTGTAATTAAATTTAATTCTATCTATTATTAATTGTATTATTTAATTTTGACAATAAATCTAATATCTTATGAATAATTGATTAAATTTTTATTTAAATAATTAAAGCAAGTTGTCATTATTTAATAATATAGTTTTTAATAAAAGTTTGATTAAGTAATTGATTAACCCATAAATCAATTATTTATTTTCAAAAATCAGTTAAGTTGAGCATAAATCACTTTATTTATTTAATTAATTCATAATTATTATGCACATTCAAAAGAAACAGTTAAACTCTAAATTAGAAAATCAATGCAAAGTGTTGACTTTTTAGAACTCAACATCCTTTTGGAGTTCAAAAAGCTGATCTAAACTTCTAATTTGAGTTAAAAAGTTATTTTTGCATGATTTGCATATTTTTGTGAATTAAATCATCTTTATTATCAGATAACTCAAAAATCAAGCTGAGTTAATCTGAGTGATTTATGGCTTTTTTCCATGCACCTCCAAAGCCTTGGATTTCTATAAAATTAAAGCCTCAGCTCATCTCAAAGCATCTCATATTTTTGCACAATCACGCTGGGGAATTGCAATTGGGGAATCAAAGCTTATTGCGAATCAACATTGTTGTGAGATCACTTTTGTTCATATTATTGTTAGATCAATTCATAGCATATCATTTTTTACATATCATAGATTTCATATCATTTTATCATTCTTATTGCATAGAAAATACCAAAAAAATAGATTAATTGCATTCAATTCATATCTAGATCAATTGCATTCAAATCCTTCATTTAGGTGTCGTCTAGGTCACTGATCTCGATTACAATCTGAGAACATCAATCTCGCACCTACTAGAAGGCAGTAAATCGCTTGGTTAAATTAGATTTCAATTTTGCACGATTTTGATTTTTGCTAACCTCTAATGTTTTACTGAAGTGTTGTATCTACAGATCAAGTACAATTTTCACACACACACACATACTTGCATCTACTAGAAGGTAGTAAATCACCCGGTTAGTTTAGTTTTTCATTTATTACACGATTTCAATTTTAGCTAACCTCTAATGTTTTACTAAAGTGTTGTGTCTACAGATCAGGTACAAAATTCACACACACATTTCTGGCACCCATATCAGATTCATTGACATCCATATCAATCTGGTATTCTCTTAATCTTGTATATTGTATTAGTTTTTGCAACTATCTGTTCAATTGTGTTATTTCCTTGGTTCTTCAGAAACTGAAGGGTTCGGATGTGATACCAATGTGATTCTTATCAAAAATCAGGTTTGGAATCAATCACTCACTTCTTCGTAATCATAAGGTTCAGAATCAAGTGTTTTGACACTTTTTCGCAATCATCAGTTCATTGTTGTTATAGTTAACATTATCTTTGGTCATTAAGTTCCTATTATCTTCATATCAAATCTTTCAATCAGCTTCTGTCTCATATCAATATCAATTTCAATTTCAAACATCAGTTTTAAACATCATACATAGACTATCTTTGAACCACTGCACTTCACACAGTAATTCAAAGAGGGGCAAAATGTAATACCCCAAAAATGAGCTATAGGCACATTAATCTCCTATATCGACAAATCAAATGAAATCGACATCAAAGTCCTAACCAAAGGCACATCTGAACATCATCGAATCCTAATTGATTATCATAAATTTTGCATCAAAGAATATTTCTAGTAATATTCCTAATTATCTTTGATTTAATGATTATTTGGTGATAAATCCTATTTATCCTAAAGTTTGATTAATTGAATATTCTCAATATTTAATTAATTAGATTTAATCCTGCCACTTAATTGTTTAATTGAAGTTAATTCTATTTATTCCTAAATTGTATTATTTAATTTTGACAATAAATCCAAAATCCTATGAATAATTGATTAAATTCTTATTTAATTAACTAAAGCAAGTTGTCAATTTTTAATAATATTATTTTTGAATAGAAGTTTGAAAAATAATTGATTAACCCATAAATCAATTGTTTTATTTTTAAAAATCAGTTAGGTTGGAAATAAATCACTTTATTATTAAATTAATTCATAAATAAAACATGCACAATCAGAAAATCAGACAACTATCAATTATCAATTAAATCTAAACTCTATTTTGAGTTGAACTCTACTTTTGCATGTTTTGTGAGTTAATTATCCTTTATTTAAAAATAACTCAAAAATCAACCTGAGTTATTTGAGTGATTTATGGGTTTTTTTCATGCACCTCCAAAGCCCTAGATTTCTATAAATTAAGGCTTCATCTCTTCATTTTAAATCAATCCATCCACGAATAGCACACTCACGCTGTCGAATTGGAGACTGAAGAATCGATCTTGGAATTTGAGTTATTGTGAGATTTTCATTGTTTTTGCATAGTATCCATATCATTTAGAATATTATTGTTAGATCATTTTAGCATATCAATTTTCATATAAGCATAGATTCATATCAAGTTTTCATTATCATAATTGCACAGAAAAATTTAAAAAAATAGATTAATTGCATTCATTCCATATCTAGATTTTTCTTTCAAATCCTTCATTTAGGTGTCGTCAAGGTCACTGATCTTGGTATAATCTGAGAATACATACTTGCATCTACTAGAAGGTAGTAAATTGCCCGGTTAGTTTAGTTTTTCATTTATTGCATGATTTCAATTTTAGCTAACCTCTAATATTTTACTGAAGTGTTGTGTCTATAGATCAGGTACAAAATTCACACACACATTTCTAGCACCCATATCAGATTCATCGAGATCCATATCAATCTAGTATTCTCTTAATCTTGTATATTGTATCAGTTTTTGCAACTATCAATTCAATTGTGTTATTTCCTTGGTTCTTCAAAAACTGAAGGGTTCAGATGTGATACCAATGTGATTCTTATCAAAAATCGGGTTTGGAATCGGTCACTCACTTCTTCGCAATCATATGGTTTGGAATCAAGTGTTTTGACACTTTTTCACAATCATCAGTTCATTGTTATTATAGTTAACATTATTTTTGATCATTGAGTTCCTATTATCTTCATATCAAATCTTTCAATCAGCTTCTGTCTCATATCAATATCAATTTCAATTTCAAACATCAGTTTTAAACATCATACATAGATTATCTTTGAACCACTACGCTTCACACAGTAATTCAAAGAGGGGCAAAATGTAATACCTCAAAAATGAGCTATAGGCACATTAATCTCCTATATCGACAAATCGAATGAAATTGACATCAAAGTCCTAACCAAAGGCACATCTGAACATCATCGAATCCTAATTGATTATCATAAATTTTGTATCAGGGAATATTCCTAGTAATATTCTTAATTATCCTAATTATCTTTGATTTAATGATTATTTGGCGATAAATTCTATTTATCTTAAAGTTTGATTAATTGAATATTCTCAATATTTAATTAATTAGATTTAATCATGCCACTTAATTATTTAATTGAAGTTAATTCTATTTATTCCTAAATTGTATTATTTAATTTTGACAATAAATCCAAAATCTTATGAATAATTGATTAAATTCTTATTTAATTAAGTAAATCAAGTTGTCAATTTTTAATAATATTGTTTTTGAATAGAATTTTGAAAAATAATTGATTAACCCATAAATCAATTATTTTATTTTTAAAAATTAGTTAAGTTGGAAATAAATCACTTTATTATTAAATTAATTCATAAATAAAACATGCACAATCAAAAAATTAGACAACTATTAATTATCAATTAAATCTAAACTATATTTTGAGTTGAACTCTTCTTTTGCATGTTTTGTGAGTTAATTGTCCTTTATTTAAAAATAACTCAAAAATCAACTTGAGTTATTTGAGTGATTTATGGTTTTTTTTCATGCACCTCCAAAGCCCTAGATTTCTCTAAATTAAGGCTTCAACTCTTCATTTGAAATTGATCCATCCACGAATTGCACACTCACGCTATCGAATTGGAGACTGAAGAATCAATCTTGGGAATTTGAGTTGTTGTGAGATTTTCATTATTTTTGCATAGTATCCATATCATTTAGAATATTATTGTTAGATCATTTTAGCATATCAATTTTCATATAAGCATAGATTCATATCAAGTTTTCATTATCATAATTGCATAGAAAAACCAAAAAAAATAGATTAATTGCATTCATTCCATATCTAGATTTTGCATTCAAATCCTTCGTTTAGGTGTCGTCAAGGTCATTGATCTCGGTATAATGTGAGAATACATACTTGCATCTACTAGAAGGTAGTAAATCACCTGATTAGTTTAGTTTTTCATTTATTGTACGATTTTGATTTTAGCTAACCTCTAATGTTTTACTGAAGTGTTGTGTCTACAGATTAGTTACAAAATTCACACACACATTTCTGGCACCCATATCAGATTCATCAAGATCCATATCAATCTGGTATTCTCTTAATCTTGTATATTGTATCAGTTTTTGCAACTATCAGTTCAATTGTGTTATTTCCTTGGTTCTTTAGAAATTGAAGGGTTCGGATGTGATACCAATGTGATTCTTATCAAAAATCAGGTTTGGAATCGGTCACTCACTTCTTCGCAATCATAAGGTTCAGAATCAGGTGTTTTCACACTTTTTCACAATCATAAGTTCATTGCTGTTATAGCTAACATTATCTTTGGTCATTGAGTTCCTATTATCTTCATATCAAATCTTTCAATCAACTTTTGTCTCTTATCAATATAAATTTCAATTTCAAACATCAGTTTTAAACATCATACACAGACTATCTTTGAACCACTGCGCTTCACACAGTAATTCAAAGAGGGGCAAAATGTAATACCCCAAAAATGAGCTATAGGCACATTAATCTCCTATATCGATAAATCGAATGAAATCAACATCAAAGTCCTAACCAAAGGCACATCTGAACATCATCGAATCCTAATTGATTATCATAAATTTTGCATCAGGGAATATTCCTAGTAATATTCCTAATTATCTTTGATTTAATGATTATTTGGCAATAAATCCTATTTATCCTAAAGTTTGATTAATTGAATATTCTCAATATTTAATTAATTAGATTTAATCATGCCACTTAATTATTTAATTGAAGTTGATTCTATTTATTCCTAAATTGTATTATTTAATTTTGATAATAAATCCAAAATCCTATGAATAATTGATTAAATTCTTATTTAATTAATTAAAGCAAGTTGTCAATTTTTAATAATATTGTTTTTGAATAAAAGTTTGAAAAATAATTGATTAACCCATAAATCAATTATTTTATTTTTCAAAATCAGTTCAGTTGGAAATAAATCACTTTATTATTAAATTAATTCATAAATAAAATATGCACAACCAGAAAAGAAGACAACTATTAATTATCAATTAAATATAAACTCTATTTTGAGTTGAACTCTGCTTTTGCATGTTTTGTGAGTTAATTATCCTTTATTTAAAAATAACTCAAAAATCAACCTGAGTTATTTGAGTGATTTATGGCTTTTTTTCATGCACCTCCAAAGCCCTAGATTTCTATAAATTAAGGCTTGATCTCTTCATTTGAGGTCAATCCATCCACGAATTGCACACTCACGCTGTCAAATTGGAGACTAAAGAATCGATCTTGGGAATTCGAGTTGTTGTGAGATTTTCATTATTTTTGCATAGTATCCATATCATTTAGAATATTATTGTTAGATCATTTTAGCATATCAATTTTCATATAAGCATAGATTCATATCAAGTTTTCATTATCATAATTGCATAGAAAATAAAAAAAATAGATTAATTGTATTCATTCCATATCTAGATTTTGCATTCAAATCCTTCGTTTAGGTGTCATCAAGGTCACAGATCTCGGTATAATCTAAGAATACATACTCGCATCTACTAAAAGGTAGTAAATCACCCAGTTAGTTTAGTTTTTCATTTATTGCACAATTTTGATTTTAGCTAACCTCTAATGTTTTACTGAAGTGTTGTGTCTACAGATCAGGTACAAAATTCACACACACAGCAGTTGGAAGCCTATTTGCACCTTGGGTTCCTGTAACTTGACCTCTTGTATTAGTATTCTTTGATTTCACAAGTTACCTTTCTTGGAATCAGTTAGTTGGAGATCATCCTTGTTAAGAAAGTAAACCTTTAGATTCTTTGACAACATGCTTGGAGAGTTTTAGTAATCTCTTGTCCAATTCACTTCCATCCAAAATAAATTTCAATCAAATATAATTTGGGTAAATCATCCTCCTAATCCATTTGTGTTAGGATACTTATCTATTGATTGGGCATGTCTGTGGCAATGTTGGTTTATACCTTTTCCAAAAATTCTATCTTATCACATCTCTTTTAGAGAATTGAATGTTTTTACTATCCTAGTTTGGTACCAACATTTCTTAGGGTCATCTTATCACCTAGGATCTTTTCTTTCATGTTGGTTACAACAAGATATCAAGTAAATCAAGGAAAATGACCTCAAGTAGTCTTTGACCAATTACCCTTAGTTCAAACTTGCCAAAAATATAAGGGAAAAGAGCCTATCTTTGATCAATCCCCTAGGAATACCTCAGAAGCTTGGTTTGATCCCAAGTGTAATCTTAGTGAGTTGAGCACATCCTTAGCACCTTCTCAATCAGATATGGATATGAGTTACACAATGACTCAAAGGGAGAGGGAAGAAAGGGATAAAAGTCTTGACAGCATATTGGCAAGACATAGAAATAACATTCTATTTGGCAGTTCATCTCATGAAAATCAACCAATCCCATCTCTTATTTCTACTAGATATTTGGATGCTCACCAAAGGACTGAAAGGGAAATGAAGAAGCCCTATCAAGAAGAGCAATCACAACATGACAGTCAAGATGATGAACCTTATGATACTCATGTGAATGTTGCATACACTAATGACTTGTTTAAACATTCAAGACCAAGTTCACCGCTCCAAACAACCTCAAGATACACAAGTGAAAGACTCAAAAGGATTGAGCATGAAAAGAAAGCCTTCCTAGATGAACAAGCTACAAAGGAAGAGAAATTTAGACTCCTAGAGTCAAAAAGATAAGCCTTATTGGAAATAGAAAGGAGAGCCACACAAGAAGAGAAAGATAGACTCTTGGCTCAACAACTCAATGATCAATACAACAACATGTGTGTTGGTGGTGGAAACAACTCTCCTCCATCTACTCCTCCTAAGACTCCACAAAGTAGAAGGCATTCAAGATCAACTTCATGATCTCCTAGCCCTAGAGGAAGAAGGGCTTCACAACAAGAACATTATAGGAGACAAACAACTCCTAGGAACTTAAAACAACCTTCTCAACATGCTCAACATGGTTCACAATATGGGGGTAGTAGCTCAAGTCTTGCCCTCGACTCCCAAGATTTCATGAAGGTAAAACAAGAACCACTCTTTCAATAGTATGTGGAGAGATACTTGGAGCAAAAAAAAGACAAGTTCCTAGAGATTTTGATCAGCAAGGGTGCTAGGGTCCCTTACAACTTTGATGTGGACAAAAAGATCAAGAAGCAAGGTCCATCCCAAGAAGAAGGGATCAAGAAACTTAAGCATATGATGGAAAAAATGTTGGCACCCAAGAACTCATTAAATCTTGGTTCAATTTGTCCCAATCCTTTTGACAAGAGTGTGAGTATGAAAGATTTTCCAAGAAAATTTGAAATCCCCCAATATAAAAAATATGATGGTAATGGAGATCCACATGATCATGTGTGTCAGTTTTATATTATGAGTTTTGAGTTCCATCAAGATGACTTGTACCTCATGAGATTGTTCCCAAGGAGTCTTAAGGGTCAAGCGATGGAATGGTTCACCAACGTAACTCCCCCTGTCAAGACTTTCAAAGAGCTTGTCCATAGATTTGTCCAACATTTTGCATATAATCTTTCAAGATCTATCACCATGTTGGACTTATGCAACTTAAAGCAACATCAAGGGGAATCCTTTATCACTTTCTTGCAAAGGTGGAGATGACAATGCTCTTGATACTCTAGGACCATTCATGAAGATGAGAAGATTGAAATCCTTATTAGCAACTTGGTTCCTGAGATGTGGTATGAAGTTAGGAAGATGGTCTTTGATTCCTTTGACACCATGGTTGAAACCACATGTAGGATTGAGGATGTCTTGAAAGAACAAGGAATTTTTGCCAACAACAAAAACAAAAACAATGGTCAAAATAAAAACTCTAATAAGGATAAAGGGAAAAACTCACATTGGAATAGGAACAAACAAATGGTCAATGATGGAGTTGTGGACTCTTCTCAACCCAAAGGTCAAGTTGTTCTTCACTTGTCTAGCATTGTTCAAGCTATGAAGCTCAACTCATCTAACTAGCAAGAGTACAAGCCAAGATATAAAGATAAGCCTAAGAAAGAGAGGCAACAGTTTTCAAAACTTGGTGATTCATATGAGGATGTCTTCAAAACACTCATTGCCAACAACCTTGTGCATCCTCAAGATCCCACAAAGAATCATATACCTAATGTTAAGCCACATTGGTGGGATGAGAAAGCCTTTTACAAGTTTCATAATGGCATTGGACATAATATTGAAAACTGTTGGAAACTTAAGCATGTCATCCAAGATCTCATTGAAAATGGAAAACTTCAAATAGATGGGTTGAACACCAATGCTGATCATAAGGCTTTCAAAGAACCTTTTCCCAAGTATGAGAAGGGGGAAACCTCTAAACCTAAGAATGGCAAGGCTGAGATCAATTACAATTACACAGTTGCAGAGAATGTTGTCAACATGCTTGAAGTTGTGGAAGAAAATGTCAATATGATGAGAAATAAAGATCCCTATGGTTATTATCTAGACATGGACTCTCCTCCTATCTTTGATGAAGAACCTATTGTGGTGATAAGGGGTCCTAACTCTAGAATTTCATCCTAAGCTCTTAATGTTGTCATGTAAAGTCAAGGTCCTGTTGTCATTACAGGACCCAGTTCAAGTCAACCCAATAAACAAAAACAAGTGGCATCCAAGAATGTCACCTCAAAACTAGTAGTTAACCCCAAAATAAGCTATAATCTTGTAGATCAGTTGTAGAGAACCCTAGCTTAGATTTCGATCTTTGAGCTCTTAGAGTTTTCCTTGAGACATAAGCAAGTCCTTGAGGATTCTTTGTGCACAGAAAATGTCCCTAACAACTTAGATGTTGACCAATTCCAAAACATGGTTAACCATATTGCTAGCCCTCTTTACCTTACCTTCTCAGAGGATGATGATAAATCTTTGAGCTAGCCACACAATCTCACCCTTCATATTGAATTCATGATCCACAAAACCTATGTCAGGCATGTGTTGATAGATGGGGGTGTTGGGCTTAATATTTGTTCCTTGAGTATTTTGAAGATATTGGGTTATTCTGAACAAGTCATAGATACCAGAAAGAAGATCATGATTAAAGCCTATGATGAGGTAGAAAAGAGTTCCAAGGGGTTGGCCGTCCTTCCTATTAGCATTGGCCCTATTGAGAAGGGTATTTTATTTCAAATTGTTGATGTTGGTCCCCTTGCATACAACATCTTACTTGGTAGACCATGGATTCATGATATGCAAGCAGTGACGTCTACCTACCATCAGTATCTTAAGTTCCCCTACAATGGAGTAGAAATTTGTATACTTGGGGATAGCACATTATCTATTAACTCAATTTCAGCAAGTACTCATGTTCCTCTCAATAGAGAAGTAGAAGATTTCAATGCGATCTTAATAGAATGCAAAGACAAGTTCAAGTCGGTAGACATTGGTGTAGGGGGGTATCAACTTAACTCTTTTACAAAGCTTCCAATTTCACCTAGGTCTTATGGCAAGCCTTCACAGGAAGTGATACCTTCCTCTTTAGCCATGAATTTATTTGGCACATTTGTAGAGTCCTCAGTGCCTATTCAAGATGAGAAAGAAGAAGTGGTTGTTAAAGACTAGATTTATAGAGAAGATGAATACATGCATAATGAGAACTTCTCTCCCTCTCCTAAGGCTTATGGAAGAGGGTATAATTTTGTCAAGAAGATGGGCTATCATAGACATGGCCCTCTTAATCATATATTGGATGCTAGATTTGAACCTCTTAATCATGCTCTTTTTCAGCACAGGTCTAAGAAGACGGTTGGCCTAGGATTCATAAATCATAACAAGAACACTGCTCCTATCCTTGATGAGTTGGATAGTGAAGCTGAACTAAAATACATGTCCAATTTGACAAATCAACAAGATATGTGTGAAGATTGAGTCCCTTCCACTAACCTCCTTTGGGGAGATTCAGATAATCTAGTTGCTCATGCGATAGTTGCAACATTAGAGAAAGATGAACCATATGTAGAAGATCCCATCAGAGAATGTCAACACAAGAATATTATTCATTTGATGGAGAGAAATTTTACCCTTGATGACATTAGAACTTCCACATCAAGGTGTCCCAAACCTTCATGGTGTAAACATCCTAGTCGGGATTCAGAAATAGATTCACATGAGTATGAATGGGACTCTCTCTCAGAGCCTTCTATAGTTGACATGAATGTTGATGTCATCCATAATTATAGTTCTCAACCCAAGGTAGTTGATGAGTCACATGTAGGATTAGAGGATTTGAACCCACATGTTTCCTTAGTGGATGATTCTTCACTTGTTAGGATGAATCCTAATTTGGGTAGCTTAGAAGGATACTTGATGGACTCTAACTCTTTGGTCACTAGAGATGATACCATTCATATCCATAACCTTGAACCATCCATTGACTTACCTCTTGCTCATCCTAACCTCATTGATTGGTCCCAAAGCTATCAAGAGCCTGAGCTCTTAATGTTCCAAAATGATTATGAGATAACCTGTTACTTAAATATCATTGAACCCATAGTCTCTTCCACCAATGAACTGACTACCAGCATGACAAAGCTAGATATCAAGTACCTTAGTCATAAAATGAAAAGAAAAGAAAAAAATAATAAGAGTTTTGATGGTGAAAACCATTGTGTGGCAGTGTCGGAACCAAAAAGAGTAAAAATAAATGACGTATCCAAGGGTGAAAACCTCTCTGAGGCACCTAAGGATGAGGTACTTGATCATCTCCCTAGCTACTTTCAAGACAGATCTTTAGTTCTTGTTGAGCCAACACAAGCAATCAATTTTGGTACACATGAGGCTCCACAAATAGTACACTTGGCTCAGTCCTTGTCAACATAAGAAAAAGAAGCTTACACTAAGTTCTTACAGAAAAAGAAGATCAATTTTTCTTGGACTTATCCAGATTTTCCAGGGTTGGACACTAATCTTATCATGCATCACTTGTCCATAGCTCTGGGTGTAAAACTAGTCAAACAAAAATTGAGAAAAATGCATCCACACATAGCTCTTCTAGTCAAAGCAGAATTAGAGAAACTCCTTGGTGTAGGATTCATAAGAGCTATTGACTATGCTGAATGGATATCAAACATTGAAACAATTTCCAAACATGATAAATCCATTCGAATTTGCATAGATTTTAGATATGTCAATAGAGCGTACCCAAAGGATGATTTTCCACTCCCAAATATAGACATGATAGTGGACATGACTGCGGGTTATGAGATTTATTCCTTGATGGATGGTTTTTCTAGATACAATCAGATTAAGATAGCTCCTGAAGATCAAGAAAAGACTGCATTCACTTGTGCATGGGGTACCTATTGTTGGAACATTATGCCTTTTGGATTAAAAAATGCAGGAGCCACCTGTCAATGAGCTATGACAAAAAAATTTCATGACATGATGCATAAAAACATGGAAGATTATGTGGATGACACTTTGGCCGAGTCTAAGAAAAGAGACTCACACTTAGATGATTTAGAAGTCATTCTAGATCGCATGGAACAATTTCAATTAAGGTTAAATCCTAAGAAGTGTGCATTTGGTGTCACCTCTAGAAAACTTCTAGGATTCATCATTTCAGCAAAAGGAATAGCGATAGACCTTGAAAAGGTCCAAGCAATCATGGATATGCCACCTCCTAAAAATATTAGTCAAAAGGAGTCTTCAGGGACATCTTCAATCCATAAGGAGGTTCATTTCACAATTGGTAGATAAAGCTCAACCTTTTAACAAGAACTTACACAAAGGAGTCAAATGTGTTTGGAATGAAGATTGTCAAGAGAGCATAGACCAAATCAAGAAATACTTGGCAAATCCTCCTATTTTAATGCCTCTTATCCCAGGGAAACCACTTATTTTGTACATATTAGTGACAGAATCTTCTTTGGGGGCATTACTAGCTCAACTTGATGAACATGGGAAAGAAAGAGCAATATACTACATCAGTTGTACTCTTGTTTCGTATGAGGCTAACTACACCAGCACTAAGAAAGCTTGCCTTGCGGATGTGTTTGCTTACCAAAAGTTGCGACATTACATGCTTGAGCATACAATACACCTCATAGCAAAAATTGATCCACTCAAGTATTTACTTGGTAAGGCTGCCCTCACAGGTAGACTTGCTAAATGGATGATGATCATTTTTGAGTTTGACATAGAGTACATTGAACATAAAGCAATCAAAGGACAAGCTATAGCAGATCAATTGGCTGATTTCCTAATTCAAGATAGTGCACCTATTCAAGTTGACTTCCCAAATGAGCACCTCATGTATATGACTAAAAGAACATGGAAGATGTTCTTTGATGGATCTTTTATGAAAAATGGTTTAGGAGCTGGTGTGTTGTTTGTTTCTCCTCATGGGTACACAATTCCTAAGTCTTACAAGCTATTGTTCCCATGTAAAAACAACATTGTTGAATATGAAGCTTTAACAAATGGACTTAAGATGGCCATAGAATGGAGAATCACAAAGTTACACATCTATGGGGATTCACAACTGATAATCAACCAAGTCAATAAACAATATCAAACAAAAGATGAGAAACTGGTACCTTACAAGAAAATGGTTGATTCCTTGAAACTATATTTCACATTTGTCACATTTTAGCAAATCCCTAGAGCAGAAAACAAAGCAGTTGATGCTATGGCCGCACTTGCTTCCCTCCTTCAGTTAGAGCAACATGAGTCAAGATTTGAATTTCTGGTGGAAGAGCTACATCACCCTATTTATGACTCCCAAGAAAGCCATGTTATTTGTACCCTTTTTGGTCATGATTCATCCCATTATGGTGCCATTTACTCATACCTTCATGATGGTATTATCCCTAAAACCTTTAACTGATTGAAATGAAGAAACCTTACCCGAAATGCCTCTCATCATACCCTTATCTCTGGTGATTTGTATAGGAGGGGTCTAGATGCAACACTTCTTCGATGCTTAGAAAAGGAAGAATCTGACCAAGCGTTAGTTGACATTCATGAGGGCATATGTGGGGGACATTCCAATGGTATTTCCATAGCCTAAAGGTTACTTAGGGTGGGGTACTATTGGCCTATGATGCAGTAGCTTGTGCAAAGTCATGTGAAAAGTGTCAAAAACATGGTAACCTGATACATGCTCCAGGCAGGGAGCTCATTCCTTCTATATCTCATTGGCCATTTTAGCACTGGGCCTTTGATCTTGTTGGGTAGATTCATCCCAACTCATCAGGTGGACACAAGTTTATTATCATTGCTACTGATTACTTCACTAAATGGGTGGAAGTTGTCTCACTTTATGTTGCCTCGGGCAAGACAGTCTCTCTATTCAGTCTAAACCATATCATCTGTTGATATGGAGTGCCTTCTGAGATTATCACTGACAATGGAGGTCAGTTCAAAAATAAGGACCTTAAACAATTCTGCAATAAATTCAAGATTAAACAACATTGGTCCTCCATTTACTTCCTGCAAGGAAATGGTCAAGCAAAGACATCAAATAAAACCATTCTTAAAATCCTACATAGAATAGTTCATAAGAATGGTAGAGATTGGCATTTACAGATAAATCTAGCTTTATGGGCTTATAAAATGAGTATTTGTACTCCTACTGGGGCTACTCCTTTTTCTCTTACATATGGTGTTGAAGCAGTGTTACCTTTAGAGGTTGAGATTCCTTCACTTTGAGTTTCCCTCAAAGGTCTAGTTATAGATGAAGACTACAATGCCATGAGACTTTAAGAGTTAGAACTTCTAGATGAGAAACGTCAAGCATCATTTGACCATATGAGGGTTTATCAATAGTGTATGTCTAAAGCCTTCAACAAAAAGGTTTTCTTTAGAGAATTCCAAGTGGGAGATCTTATCCTACGTGAAAATCCTAAGAATCAATAGCATAGAGATCAAAAGGGAAAATTTGAACCTAATTGGCTTGGACCTTACATCATTACAACACCTTTTGGGACAGGTGTTTATTTATTATCTATTGAAGAAGGAGAGCAGCTCCCTGATCCTATCAATGTCTTGCACCTGAAGAAGCTCTATCCATGATGCCCATTTTGTCTGGGGCCATCCTTTGTACATACTTATTGATCCTAAAAAAATCCAAAAAAATGATATATTGTCAAAAATTCTAAAAATTGGAAAATGTCTTGAAAAAATGATCATCTTAGTGAAAACCTAGCAATAGATGCTTTGATGTATCTCAAAAAATTATATATTCCAAAAATACCAAAAAAATAAAAAAAATTCAAAAATTCAAAAATTCAAAAACAATAGAAAAAGTGCCTTGGTGAAAACATGGAAACAGGCACCTTGGTAGCAAAAATACAAAAAAAATTATAAAAAGTCCAAAAAAAAATTTTTGCAATAAAATCTAAGTGGTGAAAACCTAGAAATGGGCACTACTTGAGGCCTTTGCACCCCTATTTCTTAGCACGTGTCCTCGACACTTAGCCTTTATCCATCATCCCTTGTCCTCATTGCCTTGGTTTGGAATTGGTCTTTGTCTTTTTCTAGGGGGCATAACTGTGTTGGCTTTTGTCTCTTGGATGTGTTAGTCTTTAGGACACCTCGTAAATAGTGTTTTTCAACACCTCCCCAACTATGTTTTTCAACACAACCCCTGACATCAAGTGTTTTTCAACAATTATAAGTTTGGTCTTACCCAATTTTGTCATGTGATCGTACCTTCTTTCAAGAATTCAATCCTTATCCTTGGAACTTGGTATTAGTTAACACACTTAAATTTTTAAACACAACACTTAATGCTTGAGCTATGTCATGATCTTTTCTTTGTGTGCTGACTGTTATTGATTTTTGCTGAGTGTCCTTGTCTAATAAGTTTCTCTAGGATGCATAGCTAGAGGACTTGGGACATGGGGCATGTTTTTATTTTCTTTCTTCTTGTGGGTGTGGTCTTGAAACTCTTGAGTGTCTCTTGTTGTTCCCTTGAAACACTTAGGAGATTTGAGGCATCATCCTTGACCATTTTTGCACAACCGTTCTTATGGTCATCCCAGCATCTATGCCTTGATGAGAGTGTGGTTTTGATACATTAAATTGGGTAAGCTAACATTGAAGTCATCTTGACCTTTATGTCTTTTATGCTTATGTTAGAGTCTTTCCACATTCCAATTTGATATAAATCACATTCATATCTTCATAGTTGCGCTTGTGACTAGTGATGATTGTGTGATTTTCTGATGTCCATTAATAATGGCCCAATGATGAAAATAAGTTCCTTAACATTCTCTAATGAATGATGAACACAAAAATCCTATGTTACAGTTTCTCTATTGCAAGTACTCCATTGCATTTTCATGTAGCTTGCATTGTTAGACTTCATGTTAATTTGCATTTTTAGGCTGCATTAAGAGTTTGAGAGGGTTTTCCTTCATCTTTCTTTTGGACTTTTAAATCAACTATGGTCACATTTTGATCTTCATTTTTGTATCTTCTTTCATGATCTCAATCAAAATTTTCTATCTTAAACAATTGATTGATTTTGGGGCATTCTCTTTCTTGAGGCAAATTCTTTTTCTTCTCTTCATTTCTTTTCACCTCTTCCAAACTTCTATCTTCCATCCACTTTCACCCCACTTCTTTTCTTCTAATCCAACCTTGGGGCATAATCTTTCATGCTTAATGATCTACCTTGGTTCTGTGATCCTTATATCTTTCATCTTACATCAAGAACCTTATTTTTAGTTTGATTTTCTCAAATTTATCAATTTGATGTTTCTCCTCTATCTCATTTCAATTTTGATCATGAGGGGGCAGTACCTATCAAACTTCAATCCTTGATTAAGATCTATCAAACCTATCAATCAAACCTTGCTTGAGACTTGACAATTACCTATTTATAGGGGTGTTGGCCTTGTCTTTTTCAATCAACTTATCTTTGTCCTTATGTGTTCCCATCTATCGATCACATGTCTGGGGTATTTTTTGATCCCAAATCGATCTCACACATCAACTTCATTCTTTGACTACATGTTTTCCCATGAAGATCACGCATTAGTCAAAGAGGGGAAAATGTATGCACCCTAAAGTGGTCACCTAGACTTTGGGCCCCCATTCATCAATTTATCAATTTTCTGAATCAATGCTTTACAATATTTTCAATTTAAATCAATTTCCTTGATCAAATCATAATTAATTCAAATATTTCAATATTTTCTAAGGTTTGATCATTTTATCCTAAGCCTCATTTAATTAAAAGAAAACTTCCCTTTTAATTAAATAAATCATCTTATTAAAATAAAATTCCCCTTTTAATAAAATCCCCACTTAAATCTCTCTTTGTGTTGAAAAAGGAAATATAAATAAATAAAATCCCTTTTTCTCTCCACTTTGAATGCACATACTTTTAAGAGGTGGGCCTTTTTCATCTTTTTGCCTCTTAAAGAATCTTGAGCACATGGATCAACCAAGATTTAATCTCCACCATTGCTCATTTCTTTTTTCCTCTTAATCTTGACCATCCGCTTTCCTTTATAAGGAGCCTTCTCTTTCTCATTTAGACACATCTATATTTTAAGTATTGTTATGATGTATGTTTGAAGAGCAATTTTGGAGAAGATTCTTGAGCATTTGAGCTTAGACATTACAACTTCTCTTTTCTTGTCTTCTTCTCTCATGCCTCCATGGAGATCCATTTAGATTAATCTTGCACTTGCATATTAGATTAGATTCATATTTCCTTTCACAGAATAATCTTACATAAGCATTTCCTTTCAAAGATTAGTTTGCTTTCATGCATTTTTATCATATAGAATAGCTTTCATTTTCATTTGCAGGCATACTTGATGATCATGGAGACTAGCATTCTTTCTTTTCCTCTTTGAATCTCTCATTTTATGATGTACTTGCATGGGCACAAACTAGGTCTAATCTGAGGGCCTTCATTAAAAACCCTTGTACTCCATGAATAAAGAGCTACAAGTCACTGTTTGAGACCTCATTCTTGAGTAATATTGGATTTAATGACTCATAGAAGTGTGACAACATTTTAGCACACACCTGTTAGTGAGAAAAATCTAAGAAAAGAAGCTGAAACACTTACACACTCTAAATGGTACAAGAGGGAAATGACTGTAAATGATATATATCTTCAAGATGTCAAATTGGTAGCAATGCTCATTGGCTACAAGTTATTTTACAATTCTAGACTTAATTAAGTATCAGCTAGAGTAATAATGATGGCATATAGAATGGTCAAAGAAAACAAGAAATACAACCTTTGTGAAATACTAGCTCAACAATTCATTGAAAATATAAAAGTTATAAAAAAGACAAATCTAAGGCATTCAGGTTTGGGTCATTACTAGTTCACATGTACATTCATGTCATTCACAACTTTCCTAGTATGCATCCTAGAGCATGGAAAGATAATGAACCCACTGGTCTACAAATCTCAGAATATTATAGAAGGCAGAAAAAGGATTGGGTTGATGGAGAATAGTTTGGCATGATTAAGATCTTGCAGAGATAGATGAAAGAAAGATATAGAATACCATAAAGCTTAGTAGAAAAGTATGAGGACACCATCTGTTTCATGGTTGAAACTGATTATGTCTACTTTGAGGCAGTTGAGCCTAGAACTAAATGGTGTTATCATATGGGATATGAAGTAAGTTCTGAAGTACTAACTATTGAAGTAGAGCATGTATTGGCTGCAAAAAAAGGACCCTACTCAAGAAAGATGAGGGTACATACACAGAAAAATATGAAAAATTTAGAGAAGAACAAGAGAAAGTAACAAGAAAGAGAAAATTTAGCAAGATAGTAGAAGATATCACTACAATGGGGGGTATTACAAAATCACAATTGATAGACATCAAAAATAAGATGGAGGCATCTTCTAGTATTGCCACTAATTCACCCACTCCATTGGAAGTAGAGAAGACAGTTACTACTGATAAAATCATTGATTTATCAGTCCCTCAAGAGGAAGAAACACATGAAGTTGTGACTATAGTGGTTCCTAGAAGATCATTTAGGATAGTCAAGCAGGTCAGTCCCAAAGAAAAAGAGATAGAGGCAAAAAGGAAGAAGGAAGAAAAGGTTATGGCAAAAGAGGAAGACAAAATGGTTCAAAAGAGTCCACAAATCTTGTGGAAATCTTATATGAAAGCACTATAGAAGAGGGTTATCAAGGATGGAAATCTGATATCTATAAATAGATACTATGAGAGATATAGCCCTGAGGATCAAGGAATCATTGAGGACACTATCATTGAGAATTTGTTAGTTTTCAAAAAGAATTTATTGGAAGTTGAAGCTAGTGTCCCCAAAGATCTATACAGCAAGTTGGAAATTAGAAAACAATTAGCACATTCAGAAGATGAAAACATAAGAAACAAGACAATTGATGATATGTTTCTGGTTGTGTCTCTTCAAGAAAGAGAAAGAATTATAAAGGCACTGAAACCTCTTCTAAGAACAAAGACCATACTAGTCAAGATAATGGCTAGAAGATATGATGAGGTAATTGAAGATACCAAAAAAGCATTAGACCAAGTTCTAATGCATGACATGCCTAAAAAGGTGTCACCTCCTGAAAATGCTCAACCTATATCCTTGGGTTTAGGAGAGAGATCATAGGCAATTGATGAGAGTGTTCAAGTTAACTTGCAACCAGATTTCTTTGCCACTAGTGTGCCTATTAGCCTTGACACTTCAAAAGATATAAATGATCCATTTATGGACAAGATGGATAGTGTGATAGAATTTGAAGATCAGGAAAAGATAAAAGAAAGCAAATTAGAAGAGAAACCAGAAGAAAAAGTGCAGGAGAAGGATTTATAGCAAGAAGAAAAGAAAGAAAGACAACCTAAAATAGAGGAGGTTACTGAAGTCAGATTGGATTCATCTCTATTATTGGCAAGTGTGGCCAAACCAGTCAGCTTTGATGTGGACAACATGGATGAAGATGAACTTATCAGACTCTCATTCATGGTCTTTGCTAAAGCTAAGGAGAGATTAGTCTAGAAAGGAGATAAAAGAGCTAAGATAATGGTCAAGGCTGTAGAGACAGTGAACAAGATACTCCCCTCACTAGTTATCCTAAAAGACAAGGATGAGGTTGAGAATCTCGGTATAGTATTGGATAGCTTTGATAGTCACTTTGACTCATTGCTAAAAATAGCAGAGGAGAAGGTTGAATATAACTTCTTGGAGAATAAGTTGAGAAAAGTTCATAAATCCATTTTATGGGACTTAGGCATTCTAAAGGCTAGCACTCTTAAAGCCAAGAGTTATGTAGCACAAGGCAGTAAATTATATAGCCATTGCATAAATCCCTGCAGACATTTGAAGAATGTTAAGGAGGCCATAGCCAAAGATAGGGCTAGTATTGACAGCATAATGGAAATTTGTGAATCATCTTCACAAACTATGGGAGAGATAGATAAGGAGACATCCAAGCTACTGGAGAAAATAGGAGTATTGGAAATGGAGAAGGGGAGAGTTGCATACAGATTTGGTTCATTAAGAAGCCTATTGACTCCCAAGCTCTCAATATTTGAGACTCATCTCTCTGAGATGATAAAGGTTGAAAGCTCAATATTAGTACCTGTAATACCCCAAAAATGGGCTATATGTTCATTAACCTTCTATATCAACAATTCGAACAAAATCGACATCAAAGTCCTAACCTAAGGCACATCTAAACATCATCAAATCATAATTGATTATCTTCAATTCTGCATCGGGGAATATTCCTAGTAATATTCCTAATCATCATAATTATCTTTAATTTAATGATTATTTGGCGATAAATCACATTTATCCTAAAGTTTGATTAATTGAATATTTTCATATTTAATTAATTAGATTTAATATCTTGCCACTTAATTGTGTAATTAAATTTAATTCTATCTATTATTAACTGTATTATTTAATTTTGACAATAAATCCAATATCCTATGAATAATTGATTAAATTCTTATTTAATTAATTAAAGCAAGTTGTCATTATTTAATAATATAGTTTTTAATAAAAGTTTGATAAAATAGTTAATTAACCCATAAATTAATTATTTTATTTCAAAAAGCAGTTAAGTTGAGAATAAATCACTTTATTTATTTATTAAATCATAATTATCCATGTGCACATTCAAGGACCAGTTAAACTCAAATTGGAAAATCAATGCAAGTTGTTAGCTTTTTGAAACTCAACATCTTTTTGAGTTTTAAAGTTGATCTAAACTTCTAATTCGAGTTGAACTGTGCTTTTGGATGATTTTTGTGACTTAATTATCTTTATTTAAAAATAACTCAAAAATCAACCTGAGTTATTTGAATAATTTATGGCTTTTTCTCATGCACCTCCAAAGCCTTGGATTTCTATAAAACCAAGGCTCAGCTCTTCATAATTCATCTCACAAATTGCAAACTTACTCTACAGGAATCATAGCATATCAGATTTGGAGAATTTGCACAATTGGAGCTTGAAAGATAAATTTGAGGATTCGAAGCTTTGTGAGATCAATTTCAAATTCATAGCTGTCATATTATTGTTAGAATTTTCATTCTCATATCATATCATTTCTAGATTAGCATTGCATATCAATTTACATATTAGCATAGATTCATATCATTGTTAAATCAATTTCCATATTAGCATAGATACATATCAGTTTTTCATATCATTGCATAGAAAATACCAAAAAAAAAAAAGATTAATTGCATTCATATTTCATATCAGTTTGGCATTAAAATCCTTCATTTAGGTGTCGTCTAGGTCATTGATCTCGATAACAATTTGAGAACATCAATCTCGCACCTACTAGAAGGTATTTTATCGCTTGGTTAAATTAGATTTCAATTTTGCACGATTTTGATTTTTGCTAACCTCTAATGTTTTACTAAAGTGTTGTGTCTACAGATCAGGTATAATTTTCACACATACATTTCTGGTGCCTATGTCTTATAGCATTGTTCAACAACTCTAGCATACTAATGTGAAAATCTACATGTTTGAGTTACTTCAAATATCTCCAGCTCATAAAGCCATTCTCGATAAAGCTTTTCTCGGTTCCAATGTTCCTGATGACCTTGATTTAGATAGGTTCCAGACTATGGTTGCACATCTTACATCTCTGCAATATATCTCCTTTTCAGAGGAAGATAACAACTCCTTGAGTCACCCACATAATCAGCCTTTGCATATCAAAGTCTTGATCCAGAACTGTAGAGTCAAACGTGTGTCGATAGATGGGGGCGCTGGCCTAAACATTTGTTCTTACAACTTGATCACACAATTGGGATTTTCAGAATTGGCTATTGATCCTAGAAAGAAAATAACTATCAAGGCCTATGATGAACAAGAAAGATCTTCTAAAGGCACCATTGTCTTACCTATCAGAGTGGGTCTAGTTATCAAAGATACCATCTATCAAGTGCTTGATCTACCTTTGGCCTACAACGTCCTTCTAGGGAGACCATGGATACATGAAATGCAAGCTATTCCTTCTACATACCATCAATGTTTGAAGTTTCCTTATGAAGGAGTAGAGGTTACTATCCCCATAGATCTAAATACAACTTGCAACACCTTGAAGGAAAGTGCAGATAAGCTTGTACCTAATAAAAGAGAATCTTTCGTTGAACCAACTAAGGAAGCATCCACATCTAAAATGGAAGATCTTGCAAAAGCGGTTAATATCAAAGAAAATGGTATGGGAGAATATACTATCGAGCTAGTCTTATCTTTGACATCTCTCCCTATCTCACCTAAGTCTTATGGGAAATCTTTGAAACAATCCAAACCAGACTCTAAAGAACCTCTTGAAGCATATAAAAAGAATTTTGTAGCAAAAAAAGTATCCAAGCAAGAATTTGAAGAGGATGAGGCTGTGCTATCATGGCTGTACAAAGATGAATCTGATGATGGAATATGGATGAAGTGACTGAGAGGGGGGGGGTGAATCTGTCAACCATAAAACACTTCACTATTATTTCTTTCCAGATCCCTTAGGATATCTTAATGAATATTCTTTGTTTAACACTCGGTAAATAGATTGCAGTAACTTGGTAGATGTAGAAAGTATTAGTAAATTATCTTTAGATATTCATCACCACTTGTATATGATTAAGATAACTATTAAGAACACAAGAGACACAGGATTTAACGTGGAAACCCAATATGGGAAAAACCACCAATGTATCTAGATACTGATTTTCACTTTTCTGAAGTGATGCCCGGTTAGAAGCCAACCCGGTAAAAGGTTACAAAACACACTATTAGGTGTGACCTTGTTAGAGGATTTAATCACCCTGCTAGGAGTGGCCTGGTAAGAGGTCTTGAGAACAATTCAATGGAATTGTCACCTTGTTAGAGGATTTACAATATGGTTGTTAAACCAACTCAGTTAAGAGATTTAGAATTCACTGTTACAATGATAAAAAGGTAACAATGAAAATGACCTATATAATAATGCAACTGCCTTGCTGATTATAGATCTATGTTCTGTATAAGTAAGATCCTTCCTGATCGAATATATCTCTGCTGCTCCTCAAGGATATCTGGTCATCCTTCACAATTTCTCACACACCTTTCCTGTCTTTCTTCTATGTATATTCTTCTATAACTCTACTTTATTTTTCACATTTGACCTTTTATTTATATGATTTTAGATTTGTCAAATTGGCATTACTTAGTATAACAGTCGGCTGAATTAAGCAAACTTTATTTGCAAAGATCCTTCAAGGGCCAACAGTGCTCGGTGACCATAATGAAATTTTCTACAATCTTTCGAAGACCGAGGGAACTCGGTAAACACTGATAATCCTTTTTCTTCGATAACCGAGTGAGTTTGGTAAATGCTAACTTTTCTTTGACAACTGAGTGAACTCGGTAAACACTGATTTTCTTTGATAACTGAGTGAACTCGTTAAACACTATTTTTAATGCCAGGCAGACTGACTGAGCTCGGTAGGTACTGATTGTTGCGGATTATGACATTGTGTGACATCAAAGACAATACATAATTTGAGTAGCAATTTTCTTCAAACAATTGTTTCCAACAATCTCCCTCTTTGGCATTGATGGCAACACAATATGTCATAGCATAAGAAATTTTGAAAGAATTAGCTCGGTTCAGATTCAAATCTCCCTCTGTCAGCAAACTTTCTTTTTCTTAAAAATGCTTCCTTCTGACTATTGAAAATTTCTTGAAGTAATAGCAAAGACACTCCCTCTTTGACAACATATGCCAAAGACAATTCACATATTACCGGTGTAAACTAATGTACCTCAAGTACTAATTCATATGCAATGATTCCTTGAATATGCTGCATCAACTTGTTGATTTTCAATCATGTTCTGGTTGATGCATCACTAAAACTATATTTAGTGAGCCTCAGATAGGGGAATGACCCCTAACTTACCTCTTAGATACACAAATGCATCATTGGGTAATGGTTTGGTGAGAATGTCTGCAATCTGCTCTTTTGTATGAATATATTCTAATCTGATTTCCTTGTCCTGCACCAATTCTCTGACAAAGTGATATTTAATAGCAATGTGCTTGGTTTTGGAATGCATTACTAGATTCTTCAAAATGTTTATTGCACTTGTATTTTCAAAAAATATAACAACTGGTTCTTTGATCTCAACCTTCATACCTTGTAATAACTGTTTAAACCAAACAATATTTGAACAATTTACTGCAACAGCAACATATTCTGCTTCAGCTGTGGATTGAGATGTGCAATTTTGCTTTTTACTAGTCCAGGATACCAATCTTTTGATTCCTCTTTCAATGCAAAAGTTGTTAAATTCATGGGAGATGAATTCACCACCTCTGTCTGATCTTAAGCATTTCAATCTTTTCCCTATTTCCTTTTCCACTCTTGCCAAGTACCATTTGAACTTTTCAAATGCTTCTGACTTTTCTCTTAAATACATAACAGTCATCATTCTAGAATAATCATCAACGAAAAGAATAAAGAATTTATCTCCAGTATAGCTTTCTATTCCAATAGGTCCACATAAATCAATATGCACAATTTCCAAAATCTCTTTAGACTGATAGTTTTTACTCTTAAAACTAGTCTTACTCATTTTGCCAATCTGACAATTCTTAAATAGACTAGTATCAGGTTTCTTCAAAGTAGGAATTCCTCTTACCTTCTTGAATTTGCTTATTTTCATCATGTTATCAAAATTCACATGACATAACCTTTTGTGCCATAGCCAACTTTCTTCAATTTGAGCAATAAAACATGAATATTCACTGAGATCAAGATAAAATAAGTTACCTTTTGTTTGTTTGCCTGTTCCAATGAGTTTTCCTTTTCCATCCAGCAGTCTTGATTGACTATTCATGAATTCAACCTTGAAACTAGTGTTGATTAGCTGTGCTACACTTAGAAGATTATGTTTTAGTCCTTCAATCCAATAAGCATTATCACATATGAGTTCTTTGGTTAATGAGATTCTTCCTTTTCCTTTTTGATGCAGGAGCATCCTGGGTGTAAGAGCAATCTTGCATCACCCAAAAATATTTTTGTTTTTGAATTCAATAAGGGTTATTTTGTGCAGAGCTGCTATTTATGGAAAGTTACTATTTTTGGTAATTTTCGTATGTGCTCAGAATGATCTGATTTCTTTCTTGGAGGTTCATTTTGGTCATATAAGTCTGCCAGTAAAGTTTCATTGCCAGATCAAGTGTATATTAGAAGATATTGAAGATTTTCGGTATTGGCAGCAGGGTACAGAAACTTTGAACTCAGTTTTGAAGGCTTTAGAGGCCCCGGATGAGGTCAAAAATTTGCGTGACAAGCGCTTGCGCCGGTCAAGCCTGTAGAGCGCTTCGTGGCGTTTCTGAAATGGGGTTATAGTGGCCGAGCGGGTCAACTGGTGATGACTTATGGTCTTCGGAAGCTGGGCCACCTGAAATGGCGAAAAATAATTTTCTTCAAAATTTCTGTTCGGGTTTCAAAGGTTATCTTGAGCCGACTATGATGTAATAAAATGTAAAATAAAATAATTCTAAGTTTGGTCGGCCTTATTGGCTAAAATTCTGGAACCTTCCCAGGCGGTGGATAATTGCCTATATAAGGAAGGCTTTATTATTGTCTTAGGCAGTTCAGAATAGTTCTGGGTAGTAGATCTGGGTATTGATTTGAGGCTTTGTCCTACAGAATATTGTAAGGAATGCCCATGTGGCTTTGCATATTGTAATTCTGAAAGTTTGTAATTCCACATTTGTGGAGATAATAAGAAGCCAATTTTCTGTTCTTGCATATTGATGTTGTTTCTCTATTTCTGTTATGTGTTTGTGGTATTAAGGGGAGCACCCTTCATCAAGTGGTATCAGAGCAGGAGTTCTTGAGTGTGTAAACAGATCGTGGACTGTGAGGCAGTTTACACCAGGACCGTGGCTAGGGTTTCAGCGCACATTGCGAAAATGCCTCCACGAAGGGAACGTGGCGGAAGAGCTGGTGTTGTAACACCTGAGGTTAGAGAGCTGCAGAGACAAGTGCGAGCATTGCAAGAAGAGATTCGCAGAGGAATGAATCTTAATGTCAGAGATGAAAGCGAGGATGA
Source organism: Chamaecyparis obtusa (assembly GCA_027943335.1). Classification (NCBI taxonomy): domain Eukaryota; kingdom Viridiplantae; phylum Streptophyta; class Pinopsida; order Cupressales; family Cupressaceae; genus Chamaecyparis; species Chamaecyparis obtusa. Next base: position 1,670,674 of record BSBK01002696.1, read on the forward strand.
AGCCGAAGAAGAATATCAAGAAGGAGAAGTTGAAATTGTGAACCAGGAGGAAGAAAGACTTTTTCGGGCGATTTCCAAGATTGGGAAAAGACCTAAGATTGAGGTTCCTACATTTTCTAGAAATCTTAACCCAGAGGAACTGATTGACTGGATCAATGAGTGTGAAGAATATTTTGAGTATGAAGATGTTGAGGATCCTGATAGGGTCAAATTTGCGAAGGCCAGACTGAAAGGTCATGCGAAGATCTGGTGGCAAGAAATTCAATTAGAGAGAAATAGAAGAGGGAAAGATAAAATCACAAGATGGGATCGGATGGTGGATAAATTGAAGCGACAGTTCATTCCTGTTGATTATGAGCTTGACCTACTAAAGAAAATGTAGAGTTTGAAGCAAGCAGGAAGATCTGTTCAGGAGTATACAGAGGAGTTCTATCGACTTCTCATCAGAACAGGCCATGCAGAAGCTGATAAAGAGAAAGTTGCCCGATACCTTAATGGGTTAAGGCCAAGCATTCAGGAGGAGCTGAATCTGGTTCGAATGAACAGTATTGAAGAGGCATACCAGTTTGCCCTAAAAGTGGAGGAAAAGCTGAACAAGAAGTTTGAGAGCAGACAAAACGGAAGAGGTCGCGGTGGACGATCTGGTGGACGGTCATATGGTGGCCGAAATGAAGATCTGAAAAAGAAGGATGAGGCCAGTAGCAGTCAAAATCAGCGAGGAAATAATTCCAATCGCTTCCAGGATCAGAATAATAGAGATCAGAGAGGAAGAGGAAGAGGACAAGGATCTGGAAGAGGTGGCTTCCGTGGAACATGTTTTCACTGTGGAGAAGAAGGTCATAGGGCATTTGAATGTCCTCAGCACCAAGGCAGAACAGACAGGAGAAATGAAGGCCAGGCCAGAGTTGCACATGTTGATGAAGATGCCAGATCATCAAATTCTGAAGATGCTGAAAGAGGAGAAACGTTGATTAACAGAAGAGTCCTGTTGAGTGGTGAGAATGAACCTGAGCAAAGGAGGAGCCTGTTTCGCACCAGGTGCAAGTGTGAAGGTAAATGTTGTGATGTGATCATTGATAGTGGAAGCACTGACAATTTGGTGTCAGAAGAGATGGTGACAAAGTTGAAGCTCAAGAGACAGAAACACCCACATCCATATCGGATTGCCTAGGTACAGGATGACCACAAGGTCATGGTCAATGAACAATGCCTAGTGAAGTTCAAGATTGGCGGATACCAAGATGAGGTATTGTGTGATATCATATCTATGGATGCATGCCATATGTTGTTGGGTAGACCCTGGCAGTTTGACAGATGTGCTGTACATGATGGTCATGCGAATACCTATTCCCTGACAAAGGATGGAGTGCGACATAAGCTAAAACCGTTGAAGGAGACTGAAGAAAAGGTATGTGGTAATGCAAGGATAACTTTTGTTGATGGAAGAAATTTCCTAGATGGTATGAGGCATGAGCATGTATGTTTTGCTTTAATTCCAAAAGCTGGTAAAGAGGAAGTAGAAGATGTTCCTGTAGAAGTTGCAGATTTGTTGAATGAGTTTCAGGATATTGTATCTGATAACGTGCCTGATGGATTACCACCAGTCAGGAAGATCAGTCATCAGATGGACTTGATCCCAGGAGCGAGTTTGCTGAATAAGGCAGCACACAGAATGACACCTGCAGAAAGTGAGGAGTTGAACAGACAAGTGCATGAACTGTTACAGAAAGGATTGATTCGAGAGATTCTGAGTCCCTATGCTGTACCAGCGGTATTAGCACCAAAGAAGAATGGAGAGTGGAGGATGTGTACAGATTCCAGAGCAATAAACAAGATCACAATCAAGTACAGGTTTCCATTGCCACGAATGGATGATATTATGGACTGTTTGAGTGGAGCTGTGTATTTCTCAAAGATAGATCTGAAAAGTGGATATCATCAGATTCGGATCAGAGAAGGAGATGAATGGAAGACTGCCTTTAAGACAAAGGAAGGACTGTATGAGTGGTTAGTCATGCCTTTTGGGCTAACCAATGCACCGAGCACTTTCATGCGGCTCATGAATGAGGTTCTGAAAGAATTTCTGGGTAAGTTTGTCATTGTTTACCTAGATGATATTTTGATCTTTAGTAAGACATTGGATGAGCATATGATGCATATTCGTATGGTATTTGAGAAGTTGAGAGAAGAGAAATTGTTGATTAATTTGAAGAAGTGCAGTTTTGTGAAGAAAGAGTTAGTGTATTTGGGATTTGTAGTTTCAGCAGAAGGTCTAAAAATGGACCCAGAGAAGGTACAGGCTATCCTCGAATGGCCTACTCCAAGGAGTGCTACTGAGGTAAGATCTTTTCATGGTCTAGCTAGCTTTTACAGAAAGTTTATCAGAAATTTTAGCAGTATTTGTGGACCCTTGACTGAAACAATGAGAGGGGATAGAAAAGAGTTTAAGTGGACTAAAGGAGCAGAAAAGAGTTTTCAATTATTGAAACAAAAAGTTACAGAACAACCTATTTTAACACTTCCAGATTTTAATAAGGTGTTTCAAGTAGATTGTGATGCTAGTGGTACTGCAATAGGAGCTGTTATGAGCCAAGAAGGTAAACCTGTTGCTTATTTCAGTGAGAAGTTAAATGATGCCAAGAGGAAATATTCTGTTTATGATCAGGAATTTTATGCTATAGTTCAGGCATTAAAGAAGTGGAGACATTATCTGCTTCCTAAGGAGTTTGTTTTGTATACTGATCATCAAGCTTTGCAATATTTGAATCGTCAAGGAAAATTGAATCAAAGGCATTTGAAATGGGTTGAGTTTTTGCAGAGTTATACATTTGTTTTGAAACACAGGAGTGGAAAGTCTAATAGGGTTGCAGATGCTCTTAGCAGAAGGCAACTATTGCTGACAGAAATGTAGATTGAAGTGGTTGGGTTCAAGGAACTCAAGAATTTGTATCCAGAGGATCCTGATTTTGGTGAAGCTTGGAAAGCTTGTGCAGAACCTGTTACTCTAGACAGGACAAAGTGGTTGGATTTCATCATCCAGGATGATATGCTATTCAGAGGGAATTAGTTGTGCATTCCACGAAGTTCTATGAGGGAGAATCTCATCAAGGAGAAGCATAGCGGAGGATTGGCTGGACATTTTGGTTGTGATAAAACCCTTTCTTTGGTTAGTGAGAATTATTATTGGCCACAGTTGCAGCAAGATGTGAAGAAGTTTGTACAGAGTTGCAGAGTATGTCAGATGGCGAAAGGAGTGAAGCAGAATACAGGGTTGTATCAGCCACTACCTGTACCAGAGAAGCCTTGGGAGGATATCAGCATGGACTTTGTTCTTGGTTTACCGAGGACTCAGCGGGGACATGATTCAATTTTTGTGGTAGTTGACAGATTTTCAAAGATGGCACATTTTATTCCCTACAAGAAGACTAATGATGCTGTTCATGTAGCAGAATTGTTTTTCAGAGAAGTAGTGAGACTTCATGGTTTGCCAAAGACCATAGTTCCAGATCGGGACACTAAGTTTGTTGGATATTTCTGGCGTACATTGTGGAAGAAGTTGAAGACAGATTTGAAGTTCAGTTCATCACATCATCCCCAGACTGATGGACAGACAGAGGTGGTGAATAGGAGTTTGGGAAATTTGCTGAGATGTTTGGTTGGAGATAAGCCAACAGGATGGGATTTGATTTTACCACAGGCGGAATTTGCATACAATAATTCTGTCAACAGGAGCACTGGTAAATCACCATTCCAGATTATATATGGAAGTAGTCCAAGAAATGCATCTGAATTGAGAAAGATAGATAAAGGAGAAATAAGTAGTGCTGAAGCTGAGGATTTTGCAGAACACTTGAAGAACATCCATGAAGAGGTGAGGAAGCATATTACCAAGATGAACGCACAGTATAAGGCTAAGGCAGATGAGAAAAGGAGGCATAAGGAATTTCAGGTTGGTGATGAAGTCATGGTTCATTTGCGGAAGGAGCGGTTTCCAGTTGGTACATATAACAAGTTGAAAATGAAGAAGTTTGGACCATGCAGGATATTGAAGAAACATGATTCAGGAAATGCATATGAGGTAGAATTGCCTAGTGAGCTAAATATTTCACCAGTGTTTAACATTTCAGATCTGACAGAGTATCATGAAGGAGGTGTTGAAGATGAGATCACAGCAGCACAGTGGAGTATTCCAGCAACTAGTTCAGACACTAAGGAGATCGAAGACATACTGGACAGTCGTGTTGGTAGAAGCACAAGGAATAGGACATATGAAGAGTATTTGGTCAAATGGAAAGGACAACCTGTAGAAGATTCATCGTGGCTAACAAAGGAGGAGGTTAACCATCTTGGTTTTCCTCTGCACACCTGAGTCGTGACAGGGTCACTTCTCAAATTACCCTGGGTGTCTGATGCAGGAGCATCCTGGGTGTAAGAGCAATCTTGCATCACCCAAAAATATTTCTGTTTTTGAATTCAATAAGGGTTATTTTGTGCAGAGCTGCTATTTATGGAAAGTTACTATTTTTGGTAATTTTCGTATGTGCTCAGAATGATCTGATTTCTTTCTTGGAGGTTCATTTTGGTCATATAAGTCTGCCAGTAAAGTTTCATTGCCAGATCAAGTGTATATTAGAAGATATTGAAGATTTTCGGTATTGGCAGTAGGGTACAGAAACTTTGAACTCAGTTTTGAAGGCTTTAGAGGCCCCGGATGAGGTCAAAAATTTGCGTGACAAGCGCTTGCGCCAGTCAAGCCTGTAGAGCGCTTCGTGGCATTTCCGAAATGGGGTTATAGTGGCCGAGCGGGTCAACTGGTGATGACTTATGGTCTTCGGAAGTTGGGCCACCTGAAATGGCGAAAAATAATTTTCTTCAAAATTTCTGTTCGGGTTTCAAAGGTTATCTTGAGCCGACTATGATGTAATAAAATGTAAAATAAAATAATTCTAAGTTTGGTCGGCCTTATTGGCTAAAATTCTGGAACCTTCCCAGGCGGTGGATAATTGCCTATATAAGGAAGGCTTTATTATTGTCTTAGGCAGTTCAGAATAGTTCTGGGTAGTAGATCTGGGTATTGATTCGAGGCTTTGTCCTACAGAATATTGTAAGGAATGCCCATGTGGCTTTGCATATTGTAATTCTGAAAGTTTGTAATTCCACATTTGTGGAGATAATAAGAAGCCAATTTTCTGTTCTTGCATATTGTTGTTGTTTCTCTATTTCTGTTATGTGTTTGTGGTATTAAGGGGAGCACCCTTCATCACTTTTATACAACAAGGTTCATTGTTTCCAAATCTTACATTGCCACCATCACAGTCTTCTAGGTATTCAAATTTTGTCTTGTCACCAGTCATGTGATGTGAACATCCACTGTCTATTATCCATATATCATCTTTGCTTATATGAGAAATAAGTGCCATCTTATCTTCATCATCATCAGATTCATCTTTTATAGCAATAAAGACAATTTCTTCTTCACTATCATCAGAATCTTTAGCCATAAAACATGTTTTCTTACCTTTATCCTTGAATGATTTGAAATTCTTTTTACCATAGTACTTGTGACCTCTCTTCTCTTCCTTAGCTTGCTTGTTTGGGCACCTAGCTGCAATATGTCCAATTTCTTCACATGAAAAATAGATTAAAGAAGTTTTACCTTTATATTTACCTTTCCCTTTAGAGTACTTCTTTGCAAGTAGTGCTTCTACAATTTCAAGATCACTATCAGAACTTTCCTCTGATACTTCTTCACTTTCTGACTGAACTTCTTTTATTTTCTTGTTCTTCCTTAGTGAAACCTTGGCCTCAAATGCTGACTCAATATTTTTGGAATTTGGAACATAGTTGTCATAGTTGTCTAATTCAAAGGATGTCAATCTTCCAACTAAAGCATCCAAAGTTATATTGTGGTTTGTTTCACATCTTCTTTCTTGAATAGCTGATACTCTTATTGCATAGATAGGGAGTAATGTTCTAAGTACCTTGCTTATAATTGTTTCATTAGAGATTGTTCCTCTAGAAGCTCTAATTGCACTAACACTTGCTTTGATCCTTTCAACATATTTTGCAATGTTTTCATCTTCTTTCATATTCATCTTGTCAAACTGTCCTCTTAGGCTTTCTGCTTTGGCTCTTTTCACATTTGCATCACCACCATATATTTTCTTCAGTGTGATCCACATTTCATATGCAGTAGTGCATTCTTTAATATCATCAAATTCTTCATAGCTGAGAGCTGATGCAATGTCTATCATCATGGTGTTATGACTCTTTTTCTCTGCAATGTCTTCAACAATTAATGCGCCAGTAGGAATTGTGTATTCTTCATCAATGTATTTGCATCCTGAATCACCAATGGAAGCCAGATGAAGTCTCATGAGACCTTGCCATGCTGAAAAGTTATCTCTGTTGAGCTTTGGAATTTCTCTCTTGTAAGACATCCTAATCTTTAGCTTAGGTCCTTGAAACCCTTCCTGCAAGCACCAAAAGCTCTGATACCAATTGATGGAATATGGATGAAGTGACTAAGAGGGGGGGGGTGAATCAGTCAACCATAAAACACTTCACTATTATTTCTTTCCAGATCCTTTAGGATATCTTAATGAATATTATCTATTTAACACTCGGTAAATAGATTGCAATAACTTGGTAGATGCAGAAAGTATTAGTAAATTATCTTTAGATATTCATCACCACTTGTATATGATTAAGATAACTATTAAGAATAGAAGAGACACAGGATTTAACGTGGAAACCCAATATGGGAAAAACCACCAATGTATCTAGATACTGATTTTCACTTTTCTTAAGTGATGCCCGGTTAGAAGCCAACCCAGTAAAAGGTTACAAAACACACTATTAGGTGTGACCTTGTTAGAGGATTTAATCACCCTACTAGGAGTGGCCTGGTAAGAGGTCTTGAGAACAATTCAATGGAATTGTCACCTTGTTAGAGGATTTACAATATGGTTGTTAAACCAACTCGGTTAAGAGATTTAGAATTCACTGTTACAATGATAAAAAGGTAACAATGAAAATGACCTGTATAATAATGCAACTGCCTTGCTGATTACAGATCTCTATTCTTTATAAGTGAGATCCTTCCTGATCGAATATATCTCTACTGCTCCTCAAGGATATCTGGTCATCCTTCACAATTTTGCACACACCTTTCCTGTCTTTCTTCTATGTATCTTCTTCTATAACTCTGCTTTATTTTTCACATTTGACCTTTTATTTATATGATTTTAGATTTGTCAAATCGGCATTACTTAGTATAACAGTCGGCTGAATTAAGCAAACTTTATTTGCAAAGATCCTTCAAGGGCCGACAGTTCTCGGTGACCATAATGAAATTTTCTACAATCTTTCGGAGACTGAGGGAACTCGGTAAACACTGATAATCCTTTTTCTTCGATAACTGAGTGAGCTCGATAAATGCTAACTTTTCTTTGACAACCGAGTGAACTCGGTAAACACTGATTTTCTTTGATAACCGAGTGAACTCGGTAAACACTATTTTTAATGCCAGGTAGACCGACTGAGCTCAGTAGGTACTGATTGTTGTAGATTATGACATTGTGTGACATCAAAAATAATACATAATTTGAGTAGCAATTTTCTTCATAAAATTGTTTCCAACACCTGAATCTCAAGTTGTTCAAACTGGTGATTCTACAGTCTCCAAACTCCCTTCCAAGTCATATGGTCTAGGAGATAAATTAATAGCTAAGATGGGATATTCAGGTAAAGGACCTCTAGGAATTAGAGGAAAAGGTCTTGAGGTACCTCTCCCACATACTAGTAGAGAAAATAAAAACAAAGTTGGCTTAGGCTTTAAGAAGAAACCCTATCACCTCAAAGGTAATTGCTCTCATGTCATAGAGCAGATCGCACCAAGGGAACCTCTTCTTAAGAAAGAAGAAACAGAACCATCCGATAGTGATTCAGATAGTTCAAAATTCATCCCCTATGAAAAACTTCCTAAAGAGATCAAAGACCTTCTTGATAATAAAGATGATCCTATCAAAAGAATTAATGTAGTAGAAACACAAGAACCTACTATCAATCAAGAGATAGTTGCAACACAAGAACCAGCTAATCTTGAAAACAATCAAGAAGAGGGAAGTGGTAGTGATTTTGAGACAAATTCTCATGAGTATGAATACAAATTAGAATCTGAGGGTAACCCTTCTTGGGGTATTCACCCTGACTTTACTCATTTTCTAAGATTTCCTAGAGATCCTGAATCAGAAGATGAATCTAATGACTATGAATGGGGAGTCATCCTAGAACTAGATGAGCTTATCATAGAGAAACATGTTGATGTTATTCACCAATATACACCTCAAACCAAGGTAAGTCTAGAGTGAAATGATGAACCTATCGAGTCTGATCCACCTATGGTTGGATTGGACTCCCATGATAACATTGAGCCTATTCATGAATTGGATGTCTTAAGTTGTAGTATCACCTTTGAACTTGAGTGTCAGGTTAGGACCAATGATAACAGATCCATATCTGTAAACACTATCTCCCAATCTTTCCCTACTTTGACTATCAAATATCTAGAACTTATTGATCAAACCTCCATGAATCTAAGCCATGGTATTTATACCTTCCTGAATGACTATGCCCTTGCTTGCTACCTCAATGTAGTTGAGCCTATGAGTACTTCCATTAGTGAACCAAGTGTTAGCATGACCGAGTTGGACATCAAATATCTTAGTCAGAAAAACAAGAATAAAAAGAAAAAGAAAAAGAGTTCTGAGGGTGAAAACCACTTTGTGGCAGTCTCAGAACCTACAAAAGTAAAAATAAAAGACGTATCCAAAGGTGAAAACCTTTTTGAGGTGCCTAAGGATGAGATATTCGATGTCCTTCTGAGTCATTTATAGGACAGATCTCCAGTTCTAATTGAGCCCACTCAATCCATCAATTTGGGTACAACAGAGGAACCACAATTGGTACATGTAGCACAATCATTATCAAAAGAAGAGAAGAAAAAATTTACAACATTCCTAATAGAGAAGAAGATCAAATTTGCATGGAAATATTCAGATATGCTAGGATTGGATCCCAATCTTAGAATGCATCATTTATCTATTGCTTCAAATGTCAAACCTGTCAAGCAAAAATTAAGAAAGATGCATCCTCATGTTGCACTCTTGGTAAAAGCTGAATTAGAGAAGCTCCTAAATGCTGGATTCATCCGAGTTATTGACTATGCAGAGTGGATCTCTAATATTGTACCTATTTCTAAACCAGATGGGTCAATCAGAGTGTGCACAGACTTTAGAGATGTGAATAGAGCATGCCCTAAGGATGACTTTCCACTACCTAACATTGATATGATAGTGGACATGACTACAGGTTTTGATGTATTCCTTAATGGATGGTTTCTCTGGATATAACCAAATAAAAATTTCTCCAGAGGACCAAGAGAAAATTGCTTTCACATGTGCATGGGGCACCTTCTATTGGAATTTCATGCCATTTGGGCTTAAAAATGCTGGAGCTACATATCAAAGAGCAATGACATCTATTTTCCATGACATGATGCATCAAACTATGGAAGATTATGTTGATGATACTTTAGCAAAATCTATGATCAGGACTGAACATCTAAAGGACTTGAGCATGATCCTAGATAGAATGGAAAATTTTAGTCTCCGACTAAATCCTGAGAAGTGTGCTTTTGGTGTCACTTCTGGAAAGCTCTTAGGATACATAGTTTCAAAGAAAGGCATTGAAGTTGATCTGGCTAAAGTCAAGGCTATAATAGAGATGCAACCTCCCATGAATATCAGTCAAATGAGAATGTTTCAAGGATGAGTTCAATCTATCAGAAGATTCATATCACAGCTAGCGGACATATCACAGCCTTTTATAAAAACATTACATAAAGGTGTGACCTTTGCATGGAATGAAGAATGTGAGAATAAATTTAACCATATCAAGAAGTATCTATCAAATCCACCTATCTTGATGCCTCCTATTCATGGGAAGCCATTGATCTTATATGTCTCCGCAATAGCCACATCACTAGGGGCATTGCTAGCACAACATGATGAAGAGAAAAAGGAAAGAGCCGTTTATTATATAAGCAAAACATTGGTGGCATATGAAAAGAACTATTCTACGATTGAGAAAGCTTGTCTCACTGTGATCTTTGCATCACAAAAACTGAGACACTATATGTTAGCTCATACCATGCATCTAGTAGCAAAAATTGATCCACTAAAATACCTACTAAGTAAGGCTGCCCTCACAGGTAGACTGGCTAAATGGGTCATGCTTCTAAGTGAATTTGACATTGAATATGTTGAAAGAAAAGCTATAAAAGGTCAAGTTATTGTTGATCAACTAGCAGATGTACCCATGTTTGATGACACACCAATGCAAATAGAATTTCTAGACTCCTCTATTATGCACCTATCTTCTAGAGAATGGCAATTGTTCTTTGATGGCTCCTATACACAGAATGGATTTGGAGCAGGCATATTGTTCATAACTCCTCAAGGATACTCCATCCCAAAAGCATTCAGACTAAATTTCCCCTGCACAAACAATATTGCAAAATATGAAGCCCTTTTGAATGGTATGAAAATAGCAATTGAATGGAGAGTAAGAGAGCTACACATTCATGGAGACTCTCAACTTGTTATTCATCAAGTCAATGATGTGTACCAAACTAAAGATAAAAAGCTCATTCCTTACAAGAGCATGGTAGATGATCTTAAGAAATATTTCATATCTATCACATTTGAGAAAATTCCTAGAATGGAGAACAAGGCTACCGATGCAATGGAAACACTATCTACTTTATTACAGTAGCCTGAACATGAGCTATGCTATGAGTTCCTGGTGGAAGCACTATCTTATCCTGCATATGACTCCCCTGAAACTTGCATGACCTGTACTATTGTAGGTCATGATTCATCCTGATATAAAAACCTATTTTCCTATCTCCAAGACCAAATCATTCCTGATACGTTCAACTACCATGAAAAGAGATACCTTATCCATAATGCCTCCTGATATGTCATCATTGGTAATGATCTATACAAACAAGGTCTAGATGGTATGCTACTTAGATGTTTAGAATGGGAAGAATCTCAATGTGCATTAGAGGAAGTCCATGATGGTATTTGTGGGTCACACTCGAATGGTTTAACACTAGCTCGAAAACTTATTAGGGCTGGGTACTATTGGCCTGAAATGGAGAAAGAGGCTATCAAATTTGCTAAGAATTGTCAAAATTGTCAAGAACATGGCAACCTAATTCATGCTCCAGGGAGGGATCTAATTCCCTTTACAACACAATGGCCTTTCCATCAATGGGCATTTGATCTTATCGGGATGATTCATCCTCATTCTTCTAACGAACATACCCATATAATCACAGCCATAGATTATTTTACAAAATGGGTAGAGGCGGTCCCTTTGACACAAGCAATAGGGAAATAGATATCTATGTTCATATTGAACTATATCATATGCAGATATGGGATACCTCATTCCATAATCATAGATAACGGTGGGCAATTCAGTAATAAAGACCTAGATGATCTATGTGCCAAATTCAAGGTCACACAACATTGGTCTTCTATCTACTATCCACAAGGGAATGGACAAGCAGAGGCTTCTAACAAAAATCTATTGAAGATCTTGCATAGAATAGTAAACAAAATTGGCAGAGACTAGCATCTCATGATTAATCTAGCTCTATGGGCCTACAGAACAAGTATCAGAACACCTACTGGGGCTACACCTTTCACTTTAGTTTATGGGTCTGAAGCGGTACTACCTATTGAGGTTGAAATCCCATCACTAATAATCAGAATGCATGGTCTAGTAGCTGATGATGACTACAGAGTGTCTAGGTTACAAGAACTAGAACTACTAGATGAGCACAGACAAGCAACATATGATCATCTCAAAGTATATCAGAAGAGATTGTCTAGAGGCTACAACAAGAAAGTCAGACATAGAGAATTTTAGGTTGGCGATCTAGTCTTGAGAGAAAATCCTAAAAATCAATCCCATCGAGAATGCAAGGGGAAGTTCAAACCCAACTGGCTGGGTCCCTTTGTTATCACTGCTACTTTTGGCTCTGGTGCCTATCAACTCTTAATGACTGAAGGAGAATAGCTCTAAGAACCAATCAACGTTCTCCATCTGAAGAAATTCTATGCCTAAGGCATTCAGTCTATGGTAAAATGTCTTGAAAAAATTATAAAAATCAGAAAAAGTCCTGAAAAAATGAACATCTTGGTGAAAACCTAACAATAGGTGCCTTGATGATTCACAAAAAAATATATATATATCAAAAGTGCAAAAAAAAAAATTGAAAAAATGAAAAATACAAAAAAAAATAAAAAATGCCTTGGTGAAAACCTGGGAACAGGTGCCTTGGTAGCAAAAATAGAATCTCTACCAAGATGGTGAAAACCTGGCAAACAAGCACCACTTGTTTCAAAATGCTCCATCTATTAGTGCAATCTTGGTCTTTCCTAGCTTTTAGTCTTGCTTTAGTTTGTACATATCTCCCGGTTTATTTTTGCATTTCCAGTTTTCAATAAGTCGGTTTGTCCACAAATCTACTCAAGTGTCTGTATTCTATCAATGGTCAAACTTGGGGGAAATCAATGTCATATCCTATGGTCTCCCATGTATCTGAGACGTATCATATCTAGTCAGAGTCCTTTGAAGCTTCATGTGATTCAGTCTGTCTGTCTTGTCTCCAGAAAGGATTTTGCATCTACAACAATGCAATCAAACAACAAACTAAAAATGATCTGTGCTTCATGCTTTTATCTCCTTGTATGCTTACTAATTTGCATTGAGATTTTTTCATATTGTGTCCCTTCAAGCTCTTCGATGATGTCCTTTACAAGATTTAGAGAGTGAAAACTGGGGGCATAATCTTTTCTTTATTTTCTGCTTGTATGTGAAAATCTAACAACTTTGGAAATTTTGGATTGAAATGGTGTTCGACTATAAGAGCCTCTATCTTGAATTGGATGGCCAAGTGTACGTCGACCATTGATCCCTGGATGATTCAAAGAAGTATCGATCTAACTATTGTCTTTTTGAGTGAGTTCTTTCTCCTACTGTGAAACATGATCTTACCTAAGGATGTGAATGAAAAAGGGTCACTACAGGTAATTCACACTGGATTTGGAATGATCTCTTGACTGTTTGATGTGTTTGTCATGCAAGGTTTATTCAGGTCATCACGATGTTTATGTTTTGATGCTTATACAAATTTCTATATCAAAATGGACATGATATTTAGGTCATCCTAGTGTTTATGCCTTGGTGCTTATATCTAATCTGACATTCTGAAAATAACATCAATATTCATGTATATCCATGGTTGTTGACCAGTGGGTGTTGTATTGATTCTTGTGCATACAAATTGATATTCATATGTCTATGGTTTCATAGCTAGTGGGCATTGTATTGATTTATCCGGTTACCTAAAAGTTCAATGATGATAACAAATTGACATATGATCAGTGACTAGGTCCTAGGTCTTAGGTTGCATTTCATTTTGCATGTTGCATGATCTCACAATGACTAAACAAACTTCAATGCTTAAATAATTCTTCAATCACCTCTTCCAATCTAACAAGAGCTGAATCCCACACGAAGGTTCCTCCAATGAAATAGCAAGTAGAATCCTTTTTCAGGATCAAAATTCAAATCTGAGATCATCCATATTATTAACTACTTGCATATTCAACCTTCTATCATCACAAAAATCTAGTATTCAACTTAACTGATTATCTAACATCAAACTATCAAAATTTCAACTTGGTCTTTTGGGACCTTCCAATGATGCACAATGTGTTCCTAGACGTGTTTAACCACTTTTCAAATCAATTAACATGCTTCTAAACTCTGAACGCTGACTTTTCTTGTCAAATTTCAATTTTAATCCCAAAGGGGGCATGGAATTGCATATCATTCAAAGTCTATAATCAAATTTGAAATCATATCTTTGTGGAAATCATATATTCCTCAGTAATCAAGACAACAACCACGTCTAGTTACTGAGTCATCAAAAAAGACCTCATCACTCAGGGCAAATCTATCATCACTTGGGGCATATCAGATTCATCAAGATCCATATCAATCTGGTATTCTCCTAATCTTGTAAACTGTATTAGTTTTTGCAACCATTGGATCATAGTGTTCTTCCCTTGGTTCTTCGGCAACTGAAGGATTTGGATGTGATACTTTCTAGTTCTACTAAGACAATCGAGTCTAGAACCGGTCACTAACTTCTTTGCAATCCTAAGGTTTGGAATCAGGCGTTTTGACACTTTTCACAATCATAGGTTCATTTGTTGTTATAATGAACATTATCTTTGGTCATTCAGGACCTATTATCTTCATATCAAATCAATATCAATCAGCTTCTGTCTCATATCAATTATCAATTTTGAATCAGTTTCATATCTCTATCAAACATAGACTATCTTTGAACCACTACGCTTCGCACAGTAATTCAAAGAGGGGCAAAATGTAATACCCCAAAAATGGGCTATATGTTCATTAACCTTCTATATCAACAATTCGAATGAAATTGACATCAAAATCCTAACTTAAGGCACATCTAAACATCATCGAATCATAATTGATTATATTAAATTTTGCATCGGGGAATATTCCTAATCATCATAATTATCTTTAATTTAATGATTATTTGGTGATAAATCACATTTATCCTAAAGTTTGATTAATTGAATATTTTCATATTTAATTAATTAGATTTAATATCTTGCCACTTAATTATGTAATTAAATTTAATTCTATCTATTATTAATTGTATTATTTAATTTTGACAATAAATCCAATATCCTATGAATAATTGATTAAATTCTTATTTAATTAATTAAAGCAAGTTGTCATTATTTAATAATATAGTTTTTAATAAAAGTTTGATAAAATAGTTAATTAACCCATAAATTAATTATTTTATTTCAAAAAGTAGTTAAGTTGAGAATAAATCACTTTATTTATTTATTAAATCATAATTATTCATGTGCACATTCAAGGACCAGTTAAACTCAAATTGGAAAATCAATGCAAGTTGTTAGCTTTTTGAAACTCAACATCTTTTTGAGTTTTAAAGTTGATCTAAACTTCTAATTCGAGTTGAACTGTGCTTTTGCATGATTTTTGTGACTTAATTATCTTTATTTAAAAATAACTCAAAAATCAACCTAAGTTATTTGAGTGATTTATGGCTTTTTCTCATGCACCTCCAAAGCCCCGGATTTCTATAAAACCAAGGCTCAGCTCTTCATAATTCATCTCGCAAATTGCAAACTTACTCTACAGGAATCATAGCATATCAGATTTGGAGAATTTGCACAATTGGAGCTTGAAAGATAAATTTGAGGATTCGAAGCTTTGTGAGATCAATTTCAAATTCATAGCTTTCATATTATTGTTAGAATTTTCATTCTCATATCATATCATTTCTAGATTAGCATTGCATACCAATTTACATATTAGCATAGATTCATATCATTGTTAAATCAATTTCCATATTAGCATAGATACATATCAGTTTTTCATATCATTGCATAGAAAATATTAAAAAAATAGATTAATTGCATTCAATTCATATTTCATATCAGTTTTGCATCCAAATCCTTCGTTTAGGTGTCGTCTAGGTCACTGATCTTGATAGCAATCTGAGAACATTAATCTCGCACCTACTAGAAGGCAGTAAATCGCTTGGTTAGAATAGATTTCAATTTTGCACGATTTGATTATAGCTAACCTCTAATGTTTTACTGAAGTGTTGTGTCTACAGATCAGGTACAATTTTCACACACATAGTACCCACTCTCATTGAGATTAAGGTAGTAGAGACAACATCATATGCACTGAATGGATTAATCCATGTCAGTGAACTTCTAATAAGTTCATGGATTGAGGAAGTTAAGACCTTGGAAATCTCCTTCCAAGATGTCTTAAATCTGGTGAGTAAGCACTAAACCATTTGTGCTTAAGTCCTGGAATTTGGTGTAAACCTTTTCCATTGATGTCAAAGGGAGAGGAAGAAAAAAGAAAAATGAGGAAGAGAGTTATATACTGAAAAGAAAGTAAAAGAAAAGATGTAGAAAACAAAAAAATATATAAAAGAGGAAAAGGAAAAGAAAGTTGTATTGTAACACTTAGTCATTTTTCTAAGTATTTCCATCAATGCCAAAGGGAGAGATTGTTGGCATGTGATGTTTTGGAGTACTGAGAATCACTTAAGGTTTGTCATTTATGGAAACACTTATGATGGAGTGATCAAATGTTGTACAGATTTCCATTGGAGTCACAGTCATAAAAATGACTAAGTCCAAAATCAGGATAATAGGGTACAGTGCCATAGTTTTGGATAGCGATAAAGATATACAAGGTATTATAGCTTGAGAAGTTAACTAGATGTATTTTTGGATATTTACATGCTTTAGTTATGATCGAATGAGTTTTGGATACCTGATGTATGAGATACAGTGTTTGGAATGTATGCGAAGATAGTAAAATAGTATATTAGGGTACATGAATAGTTGTGAAGATTAAGGAAATCATAATGGATATAGTAACATGCAAAGACAAGTAAATAACCTATATTTCCAACTCTTTGGTAATATAAGAGTACTAACTTCATGCATATCATTTGCATAAGTTTCTATTATGTTTTGTATGACAATTATGAGGCCGACTGGAAGGCTAATTATGTATAAGTATAGATTGGTTTTGTGAAAGTGAAGTATGCATGTTTTTATGATGATGGAGTAATTTTTCAAGTATAAGAGCAAAGATTAGATGTGAGATCAGTAAGAAGTGGAGCTACAATTGGAACTATCTAAGAAAGATAAGTGATTGTATTGTTCCCCTTTTGAGAATTATTTTTGGGACAGTATTGATTGTAAGAGTAGTGTGCTCACCACCTTTAACCAGGTGTTTTGTATACCCCTAACAGGATTTTTGTAATCCTCTAACAAGGAAATGTACTATGTAACAATCAGCTCCTAACAGGGACATAATATTTTAGTGCATATTTGTGGGTACCATCCCCACCGGGGTTTTCCCTTTGGCTAGGGTTCCCTCGAAAACAAATCATGGTGTCATGAGTAATGTGTTATGCTTATATGTTCTTTTCATTTCTGCATTACTTTGGATTGTTTATAATTGTTTAAAGTTGAAATTAAAGTTCTATAATATTGATTCACCCCCCTCTTAGTATTACCTAATCCTAACAGAATATTTCAATTAAGTATCACTACTTAAGAGAAAAGGTACATGAGAACCAAGTCACACTAGAATATGTTACATCCAAGGAGAAACTTGTGTATATTTTTACCAAGCCTCTACCGAAGGACACTTTTGAATACTTAAGGACTAGACTTGGGGTTTGTCCCCTATCTACCATTCACTAACATGATCTAGAGGTTGCATCAGCCTATTCTTATTAGAATATCATTCATGTTGATGCAACATAGCTCACACTTGGGATTATGTCTATGGTTGTGAAAGATTTGAGGAGCTAGAACAATGAATTTGCATATCATTATACAGAGACACATTGTCTACACCAAACAACAGATAGTTACTTGGCTATTGTAGAGCTGTATGTTTTATGTTTTTCTTTGGCATTATTATCAAAGGGAGAGATAAATAGTAGGAGAGATACACAATGAAATATCTATCTAAGGGAGAGATAATCTGAGAAAGTCAGGGAGAGATTTGTTGCTAAGAAAAGAAGGAATCTGAGAATTGAAAAGATCAAATCCACAGAGGAGAGTCTGCACTTGTAATGTTGTTATGTAACGTAGTGATAAAACATATTAAAAATCAAGCTAGGGAGAGCTTACCAAGCTACAACATTTACTTACATAGTTGTAAAATACATGTTTGGTAGGTGTATGGCATATTTTCATTTTACTTGTGTTGCCATCAATGCCAAAGGGAGAGATTGATGAACTACAACTAATTGAATACCTGAATGACCTGAAGATCAATGATTAGAGATCACCAAGTTACAGAAATGATATGTAAGATAATTAAATCAGTCATTATGTTTTCATTGATGTCAACTAGTTTTGATAGTACTTATCATGTTAGTTACAAACATCTAAACATCTGTAAAAGAGAGAAAAGATGAAGAATTAAGATATCTACATGGAGAAAGATGGATATGATAGATGAGGATTATGAATACTTTGGGTAACTTATTGATGAGTCTATGATCTCATACTGTTGACTTGATTATGTTGCATTAATCTTTTATGAAGATAGAAGCAAAATTGTACAAGGCAATGTGGTCGGTATATGAAGCACTTCAGTATACACTGAGCCAGTGTTGTGTATACTGAGTGACAGTATTGTGTATACTGAGTCACAACTAAAGGATGGTATCTATATCAGCTATTCCAAGTACATAAAGGAAGTATTGAAAACTTTTGGAATGGAAGACTCCAAGCCAGTTGGAACCCCCATGGTAATAGGATGCAATCTATCTAAGGATGAGGAGTCAAGTACGATGGATGCAATTCTATACAAATCCATTATTGGTAAGTTTCATTATGTTGTTCATAGTAGACCAGAAATTATACACATAGTTGGAATAGTAATCATATTTTAAGCTAATCCTAGGGAATCTCATGTGGTAGTGGTAGAGAGAATATTTAGGTACTTGAAAGGGACATAATACTATGGTCTTTGTTATTCTCACAAAGGTGATTTCTCTTTAATTTTTTTACTGATGGAGATTGGGAAAGAAACATTAATGATAGAGTAAGTACAAGTGGAGGAACATTATTTCTAGGAGGAAGACTTGTGTCATGGACAAGTAAGAAGAAAAATTACATCTCCCAATTGACTGTAGAATCTGAGTATGTAGAAGAGGCTATCAATTGTACATAAATATAACATGGATGAAGCAGATCCTATAAGGTATCAAAGAGAAGGTAACTAAGCCAGTGACAATATTATAGGATAATAATAGTGTAATCAACATTTCAAAGAACCTAGTGATGCATTCTAAGAAAAATCATAGTGCAATCAAGTATCATTTCATAAGAGAGAAAGTGTAGGAAAAGGTAGTCAAGTTGGAATATGTGTCAACTAAGGAGCAGCTAGCAGATATATTTACTAAGTCATTACCTAAAGATAATTTTGATTATTTTAGGGGTAAGTTAGGGGTTATTCTCCTACCTAAATAGAACTAAGATTCTATTTTATGCATCAATCTAGTGGACTCATTGAATATATTTCTCCATTGGGTTGATGTTAAGGGGACTATTCCTTAGGGAGAGTAGTCAGAGGATAAGGAAGTTTTTGCAGCAGTAGGTGATCTAGGTGAACCTTTGGCATTATTGTCAAAGGGGGAGAAGAAAAAATAAGTAAGGTATTGGGGAGAAGATCTAAAGAAGACATGGGGGAGAAGACCACAATGATCAAGACAAGAAGTTTGGTTCATCCTCTAAGGGGGAGAAATTGATATCACATCAATTGGTATTTCCATCAATGCTAAAGGGGGAGATTGTTGGCATAACTGATGCAGTGGTTGATTCAGTGCTGATTGGTAAAGGTTTGATCAAAGGAAGATAATTTATTGTTATTTCATTGACGTCAACTAAGTACTATATTGGTTGAAAGTGAGATGATAAGTATTTGAGCTGTTGAATCTAATGTGTGGTGAATATGTGAAGGAATTGGAGTGTGTGACCATTTTTGGAGACTCAAGGAGGTCTCTTGATACATTTTGTATGATCTCACTTGATGAGAATAGGGATGGAGTGACTTATGATCAATTGAAGAGAAACAAGGCAGCCAAGAGAATAGTTAGTGATAATCAGTGAATAATTTGATTATTCTATCAAATAAGTATGGATCCAATTGTTGTGGTCATGATATGTTTATCTTGACTATGATATGTTATTGATACTATGATCACTACAAGCTTGGGGAACTACAAGGTATCATTTTAGTTGATAGAAGATCACTTTGTGCTAGATAGAAAAATGTTTGAACAAGTTTAAATAATTGATGTTAGATCAGTAGGTGGTGATGATGTGGTCAATTGTAGTGGATATTTTTGTGATCCACGTGACATGGTGATGTGGTATGAAAGATTTTTAATGATGATTTTTAGTTTCATTGTTCAAGGTAAGGGTGGTCCCACAATAGTGTGTCCCACTTTTTGGCCAACTTTGACACAGAGATCAATATTTTGAGAAAAAACTTCACTTTCGAACACTTGTTGCCGCAAAACTATTAGGAATTTGAAGATGATGTAAACTAGAGTCTTTTAGATTTTTAATTCTAATTTATAAATATATATATTTTAAAAAAATTAAAATTCATTTAAATTCATTTTTCCTTCTCCTTTGAAAAGTGGTTTGTGTGAAAAAATTATGTTTTTAAGGAGTTACTGTCACTTGGATCAGCATAACTTTTTTTATAAATATGATAATGAATAGAAGTAAAATTGAATCACCTCTATTCAAATATGTGAGAGAGTGGATAGATAGATGTGTGGGGAAATATGAGATCTATTCCCAAATCAAAATTCCCAAAATAGAGATCCAATTTGATCAACCAAGAGGTTAATGCACAATTGAATCAATTTATAAAGAATATGAAAGAGAGAGCGAATCCAATGTTTCCCTATAAAGGAATTATGCTTGAGATTTGAAGTAATTGAAATATGAATACTAAGCTCAAATTTGGGCAGATCTGGAAAATGTCAATTTCTGATGTCTGTGTGTACTTTCGAGCAATTCTGCAACCTGTTCTGGACTGGAAATGCCAAGATAGAGAAAACCCAAAAATATTTCTCCAATATGAGCTCGGGTCGACTTTGACCCTCATAAAAGGTCAAATACTACATTCTTTATTTGAAGGCCGATTCTGATTCTATTCATAGATCTTAGAAGTTCATTGAAAAGGGTATCCAAATTCGCTCTCAAATCCAAAATCCCGCACCTATACCTGCAAGAAAATGGGGGTTTTTGTTGTATGGGGGGTTTGTCTTGGTCAAACCCCAATTTAGGAATTAACCTTGAAATTGAATTGAAATATAGTGTGCATAAACAAAGTAATTGAAACAAATCACCTTGCTTATGTTGAAGTCCTTGTAGAGGATTCGAATCCTCAAATCCACAAGTAGGAATGCTTCAATGGATGTAGAATGAATGTAGGATGTCTCCAATCAATGGCATTTGATCTTCAATACCAATCTTGACTTGATCTTTGCATATGAGAAGGCTTAAATGAATGTAGAAGGATGGATCATCAAAGGGGCTCCAAAGAGATTGAATCCTTCAATAGCTAACAATGGATCTCCTTGATGGATGGATGCTTGAACACTTGAATGTTTGAAGAATTTATTGCACTTGAGATGAGATGTGAATAATGGATGTCAATTGCTTGATTATGGATATTCTCACAAAACTTGATGGAGAAAATGAGAGACGAAGACCTCCTTTTATAGTGAGCTAGGGTACAATCCTCTAGAGGGGCCACCTTGGAGAATTAAATCCCAATTAGGTCCTAAAATTTAGGAAATATACCTATATTTAATGCAATTGGAGGATTTACCATCTTGAAACCCGAAATGGCCAATCCAGAGGTGGGAAAACAAATATCCCGAAAGCCCGATGCCTGGAAATCAAGGATTCTAGAAATTTGAAGGGGGAAAAATCAAGGTTAGGACTGACCTAGTCAGTTACAACCTTGATCCTAACCTAGTTAGGTTTGAGCTCAATCCTGACCTAGTCAGGATCAACCTAAAATTTGACCCTGGGCCCAGATCCAATCAGAATCAAGTTAGGAGGTCCCGAAGATGCCCAAACACCTAAAAATGATATCAAACAGGGACAGAATGCAAGGGATAAGCATAAAATCCTATGATGACTCTAATGAAGGCCAAGAGGACCTATTTCTAAGTCCTTCCTAGAAAATAGAGCCACAAAAGAGGGAAATTTAGGAGAATCCTTGAGATCCTATCCCTAATTTCACCAAGAATAAAGAAATCCAGTGCAGGAAAGAAGTGGAAAGTGGGGAGAAAGCCAAATACATGCAAAGACCTGATCAAGGTGCTTAACATGACCCCAGACCATTTACTCGGAGGGATAAGTTCTCTTATCATGGAAGTGCTTTCATTTTAAGATGATACAAATAACAATGTAATTCTTTCGAGATTATATTTGTAACTTCAATATCTAAAGGTTGCAATTGGTTTCATTCATTTTGGGTCAATATTTCATAGTTTATAAAGTTGTAAAGTGATAGTAACTATAATGTAGACATAAGATCACTTGGATCACTCTAACTTGATTTGTGTATATCAAAATTCATTTTTTCTTTTTTTTATAGAAAGGTAACACAAATACTCTTTTCCTACATATTTTTCATAATTTTGTTTTGTAATTTAGTATTTTTCCTGAAGTCTTGAAGAGACAGGTTGTTGAATGACCAAATAACCTATGTTTAGTTAAAGTAATATTTAAAAGTGATAATGAACTCAACATGTATTAAAATTATATTCATTAGAAATCTTGTTCTGAATAGCATCATATTGCATAGATAGGATTTTCAAATAGATTCATTTGATCTACCAAAACATAAAGTCGAAGTGATTTTTTGTCAACATTTTAATAGGTGCGAAGGAGACTCCATTGTAGGTATGAATGAGTAGTATAGATGTTACATCAATTCTTTTTTAATCTAAGAGGCTTTGAGCTAGCCATTTGTAATTAATTCCTTCAAATGGAACCTCTCAAGGCTTAAATCATCATATTTTATTAAAAATATGTTATTTCAGCAAAAATCAACATGTCTAAAAAAGTGTGATCCACTATTGTGGGGTCACCCGTAATTGAATATATCAAGTTTTGGAAGCATTTTAGGGAAGTCAAATAAAGCTTGACTGTCCTTGTTTCAAATCAATGTGCAATGAATCTTGTGGCCAACCTAAATTTTCAATTAAACATTTTGGATTGGTAATACATTTTAGGGGTAAAGGATCAAGCGGGAATGATTTAAATTCAAATGTAATATTTTTTGTAATTCATCTAATTCCCTCATGAGCATGTAATTTATTTATACATAAATTTGTGAATTTTGCAAGTGTAGATCATGGTATTGAAGGTGTGGTTGAGTGAAGAGAGAAGATTGTCTACAAGAGAAGCAGTGTTTGTGCTTAATTGGACCTGAACAAGCAGATGATAAGTGCTACACCTAGATCAATGCACGTGTTTAATCCTAATAGGTTCTAAAATAAAATTCCTTAACCAAGTATACTTTAACAAGTATGATTTGTAAAACCTTTAACCAAGTGGCCCTTTAATTAGGGTTTGAAATCCTTTAACAAGGTTAATCCTAATAGGGTAAAGCTCATAACAAGGCTCGAGGTAAATCCCTTAACTGGGTGAATCCTAGTAGGGTCTAGTCCTAACTAGGCATCATTTTAAGATCCTAACAAGGCTAAGCCTTTAACCTCACCCATTTCAGAAGAGTAAAAAATATTAGTGGGTGCTAATTCCCACCATGGTTTTTCCCTTTAACCAAGAGTTTCCATGATTAAAATTTTGGTGTTCTTGTTTGCATGTTTGAATAGTTTGTTGTTTCTTGCTACACAAGAAATATGTTCATGAAAGTTATTAAATGGTTCATGAAAAGTTATTAAATGGTAGATTAAAAAATCAGCCCCCTCTCAGTAATATTGGACCTTATAATACTCTCTCTCTCTCTCTCTCTCTCTCTCTCTCTCTCTCTCTCTCTCTCTCCATAATCATTATCTTAATCCTATGAAGTTGAAACCACTCTCAAACATCCTAAAAGTATATACATAAATTGTATTTTATACTTAAATGTTACATTTTATGTATGCTCCTTGTGCTAACATGGGCCTCTTAGGGCCCATTAGATTTTTGTTGCTACATTTTGTACATGCCAAATAGGGTGTACACCTTAAAGGGTGTGCACCCTCTTCACATAGGATGCACACCAAATAAGGTGTATGCCCTATAGGGTGTACGACCTATGTCTTGGATTTACCAAGCCATAGGGCATCCACCCTATTTCCTTTTGGGGACCAAAAAAAAAATGGCACTTTTTTTTCCCTCATCTTCATGCATATACCCTATTATTTTATTTTTTTGGAGGATAAGTTTTTATTTTTTATTAATATTAATAGAATTTCACAATAAAATTTTCATAGAATAGTATCATATCACTACCGCACAAACCAAAACAATACATCTACATGATTTTTCATGGTTTTAGAAAAAACCCTAGCTCCAATAGACCCTATGCATAGAGGGTACAAAAAACTATAAATTGAACAATATTCATTATATATGTTTTCAAATGCTCACTCAAAACTAAACTCCTAGCATCCCTTTATGTGTAGGGAATTCAAGACTCCAAAATACATAGAACCCTCATATAAATCATCAAGGACTATGGATCTACACAAAAGGACAAATTTGTACAAAAAACCAAAACCTAGGATGTGTTTCACCAAAAATGCATCAAGCCCACCTTTTAGAGACCTCATAGCTAGATGCATTTGCATGCCCATACAACACTATAACTTCCCTGAAGGGATTCTTTTTCCATGACCTTGACCATGGTTCTTACCACATCCTCCACCCCTCAAACCATGAACTTGATAACAACCCACCATAGGAATTTGCCTCCAAATTTTTATGAGATTTTACTTAAGGCAGTATTTTTCCATCTACTCTCTAGAAACCACTATGGCCAAAACTATCTCCCAATCCTCCACATAATCCTTTATCATACCCTAGTATTTCTTTTCTTTTTCACATTGTTGATTCTTGTTTTCAAATGCCCCCCATAGGAAGAAATGTTGGACATGCCTAGGATATACAGGAACACTAGTCAAATCGACCCTTGTAGCCACAAACCCCACACTTGATTCTACTAGATTTAGGATTTCCTTCAAACCAACCCTCCATTTAGGTATTACATAGTGCTCAAAAATGTGCTCACCCTAGAACAAGCATCTATCTCTAGTCCCCATGTACAAAACATGGAAGACTGTGGTATTTTTCCTATACTTGAACTTAGAGACAATGAGTTTTATCCCTAGTAGTAATCTTACCAACATAAAAAAAAGGATCATCCATAGAAAATATGATCTTCAGCCTCTCCTCTATCACCTATCCCTAGAATATGAATTTTTTTGTTTTTCAACCTTGAACCTAAATTTAAGCTCTATCACACCACCGCACCTTTCACTTTCTCTCTACAAATGCTCCAAATAGTAGTAAAAATATTCTCTACAAAGTCTCAAAAAAGAAAATATCTCAAACAAATATCTATCTTTGCTAGCCTCATAAATGTAACATCATGACACCACTATTCGCACACCCCATTGAGGTAAGCTTGCAATACATTACATCATCCATCCACCTTCCAATGTACCCTCCCATACACTATCATCAATTCAAAACACTAGTTCTACCAAATTTGATCCAAATTCATCGGAAAAGGGAAGCACCAATTTAGAAAGTGCATCTGCCAACTTGTTCTCTTCACAAAAAATGTGGGTGACTTTGAAGTTTTTGAATCCTTCTAACATTTTCTAGAGAATCTAAATAATTTTTTCAATCTTCCATACATGGGCTCACCCACTATAAATGGTGTTGACAATAATGTGTGAGTCACCTTCTAGGTGCACATGTTCTTCCTTAGTTTTGGAAGCCAAGTCCACTGCTAAAAAGGCTGCCTAAGCTTTTGTATCATTGACAATCCCAATTGTCAACTTGTTTGTTTTAATCACTAAAATGTTTCCATATGGGTCCCTTGCCACACATCCAACACCTAATTGTCCATGATTGCACTTGAAAGAACCATCTAAATTAATCTTGATCCATCCCACCTGTGGTTTCTCCCACTACACCTCACTCCTATTTTTTGCATTGGAATTAACCCCCATAAGCCCATTAAAAGGATGATATTTATTTATTACTATTAATAATATATCAGTAGTCAAATATTATGAAATAATTATAAATAATTTATATTATATTTAATATTTTATAATGTATTAAAAATTAATTATTAATTAATAATTATAACTTTTGTTACACTAGAGCAGTTAGACATGTCCTTTGGTACCATGTGAGTTGGGGGATTGTTGGTTCCTCAAACTAGACTTTATGCTTTCATAAGCAACCAATACATCTATAGATTTTAAGGATGAGTTAGATCCAAATATTTAGTTCTAAGATGACTGGACCAACTATAGGGACAAGATTGCCCTCTGCACTTCTGGCTCTGCAAAACCAAGGAGGGTGCTCCTAATCTAGTGTAAACAAACCTTATTTCACTAATCACTTATTGGATTTAAATATAACATATAGATGGTAAGAAAATAATAAATGAGAACCCCTCATTCATTGATTCTCCATTACCATAAGATGAGGCAGAACATATAGGTCATAAAAACTTCAAACATTTTGCAATATTTATATCAAATGGGGGAGTACAATAGAACCCTATCAAGCATTGAGTTCTATAAAATAGCTTCACTGTTGGCCAGTGCCTTATCCATTGGGTAACACCATCACTGCAAAATATTGATACATAAACAAATATACTGAACTTTGATGATCTTTATCCTTTGAAAATACTAATCACCCTATGGTGGATTTTATCAAAGGACTCCTGAATTCACACTACTTACTGGTATCCTTCTACAAACTTCAAAGAGTCAGTGCTATATCTAGAGCTTATTTAATCCAATCCTAGATCAAACCTGAAGAATATCAATACATAACTCAAAAAAAGAACATGCATAGGAGAGTTGTAAACCCTAGATTTTATTCAATATGCTATATCATCATGTATACACAAAGTTCTTTAAAATGCAAACTATTTGGATATTTTAACCGAACCAACAAAATGCTATTATGAAAACTTGTCCTAATGCAGTCTACTGTATCCTAGACTAAGAGCAAAGTCCTCAGTCGGTGTTCTGAAACTGAACAAAAGACTAAAACTACATCTTCTACCCAACCCACAGAGCACTTGGGACCAGTTCTGAGAAAATTTATAGAGAATTGGGAACCCTTACAATAATGAGAAGATTTCACATATATCCCTCAGGAAAAAACCTAACAGATATTTCAACTATGACACCTGTTACTTCCAGAAAAACAATTCTGCAAATAACTTCTTTTCCCACCAAAATCTAACCTCAGGGAGAAAAGCACTTAGTACTCATTCCCACTTGTTCAAAACTGATTCTAACCCCTGCCATTGAATCCATCGTTTCGCGGCCTTTCCAACGATATATTACACTTATATGTTCGAGCAAATATTGAACCTCCAGGAGGATTTTCAAATTCCAGCCATGAGCAACTGACAGACTATTTAAATTTCAAAAATAAGATATAGTTTTGACTTTACAAATTTGTTTATTTTCATCTGCACATTTGAATTTTAGCGGGCCCCACATGTGCCACATGACACCATCAGATTGGGTCTTCCTACCACATCATCACTAGCTAGATCTTTGCATTTCACTTATTCCACTTGGTGCTCTCTAGTTGGCATGTCACTCTGCTCTGCCACCTCATCGGGCTGCCACATGTCAGCCTCTCACATGATCACAAGGGCTGATTTTCCTCCTTGTGATCATGTGACCACCGTTGATCTCTTTCAGCATGCATCTCGAGGCACAGACCCACCATCTTGCTTCTCTGTCATCACTCAGCGCCATTTGTCACTACCTCATTGGCTCGCTGCTCCAGCCAGGCAACTGAACTATATCACACTGCCATGTGTCAGCCTATCACATGATTGCAAGGGCTGATTTTCCTCCTTGCAATCATGCAACCATCATCATATGGGCATGCATCTCGAGGCACTGGCAAACCCTACACAATCACACTCTATCAAAATTGTCTTACCTGTGAGTGGGGCTCGCCAATTTTATCATCATCCACCTGTCGCCAGCTGGGCACCTCGAATCACGTGTGCATAGTCAAGTCTCCATTTCTTGGACATTATAGCTGATGTGTGCTTTGACAACTCATTTTCCTTCTCCGTGACAAATGTGGGATAAATCCCTTTAGTTTTATAATAATTTTGTATCAAAATTTACCACCTCGTGATAGGTACCCAACTAGGCCCACATGAATTCGATTGGCCCACATCCTATCTCTCTCTTCACTTTACTTTAGTCTGTGGCATCTTTGTTTTAAAGATCTCATATAAATGAGACTGGGTGAATGTGGGATAAAGGACTCCCACATACACATCCCACAAAATGGCCACTGTTCCATCCTTACCTACGTTCGGTGGGGGGGGGGGGTGTTGACCTTGGTGCATAGTACCCTTCCTTCTTTCTCTTCCTTCACACATAGTAGACCCTGTATGATTGATGGCAGAACCCCCCAGACTCATTCCTTACATGATAACCCTTTAAAAATACCATTTTGGATAGGAGACGATCTCATTTGTAATGTAGTTCAGCTTGGAGTTTGAGAGATTTTAGGAGATGCTGCTCTTGGTGAAGCTGTTGTTAAAGTCATGGCAGCAACTTTAGCAACATCACAATCATCATGATCATCATTAGAGACAAGCTCGTGTTTACTAAACAGCACTGTCTCAAAACTGTGCCTTTCCACTTTACCAAAAATTGGAAAACGTGGTGTTCTTTCCAAACAACACGTAGCCAATTACCTATGGACCTCCTTTCTTCACAAGAGACTAGCACCCATAATTTGAAGGTCCTGATCGACATTGTAACAAACTTGTATAGCTTCAACCATTATTATTTGTACTATTTGGATTCTGCCTCAATCAACCATGCTTTTGAGGTCATCCAGAGCCATCACTACTGTCCTGATCACTATTGCTCCTCTCCAATATATTGTAGTGATCAATCATCATCACTATGAATCCAGTCACAAATGCAGTTCCATTAGAAAGGAAAAAATAAGCCCTATTCAAATTGTATAAAGCCTCAACCATCTTGGTTGTCCTATTGCGCATGCTGGCAACAACCTTCCTCATCTCACAAAGCCTCATTCCTAATTGCACTGGCATTTCCCTCATTTTCTACGCACTCCTTTATCTCAAACACTAGCATCTTCTATCGAAATGGCTAGGCAGCCTGGGTGCTATGCATTGGTGCCTTTCTCCTAAACATGTGGTAGCTTCCATTGTATTTCTTATGCACATTTCCTTGAATGCATGGGGCCTGTAAACATACAAGCCTCCACACGCTCGCTTCCTTCATCTCTTATGATGGCTGCCTCTTTGTGTTTGACACTAGCATATATTTTGTGATTGACGCTACCATCTATTTGGTGTTTGTGAAGCACCACATAGAGCACATAAGACTCACCAAAGAGGAGCTTACGCAGCACCCCTGTACACGCACACACCATTTCTTCTCATACACATGGGTGCGGTGGACCTTTTCATCAAATCTGCTAGGAACAAAGAAATAAAGAAAATATGGAAGCATATTTGGAAAAGACGCCAGATATTAAGTATCAGTGTTTATGGCAGTTGTCATGATATTTGAGGAATAGCAACTCTCAATGCACTGAGAGAGAAAATGAGTGGCAACTGAATGGGAACCACATATATTTCACCTTTATGTCTAGGAAGAGCAAGATGTGGCTTTGGACGGGGACCATCACTTGTCATGGTAGAAGTACCGTGTAAAAGAGTGTCCACTATATAGTTATTAGTTTGATTAGTCAATAATGTAGAATGTAATATACCAAATGCTGGTGGTGTTTTCACTGTATTTTCAATTACTTCCCATCCCCACTCTATGACACCATCTCTTTATATCCTCCAAAAGTCATCCAACGATGGTTATCGCCATCGAAATTTCTAAGCTATGTAAACACCATAGTCTTTGTAGGTATATTGAGTCCCATTGCAAACCTAATCTTTGAGACTTCAAGAATTTGATACAAATTGTGCCAATCATAAAGCTCAAAGAAAATTTCAATGTAATTCCAAATCCCAACTGGCTCATCCACTTATTGCAGCTTTAATAAAAATAACAATGAGGCAGGTCGGGCCCCAAGTGGGTCCGGCCTAAAAAAATTTCAAACTCAAACACCTAGACCTCGAAAGAGATCTGGATAACCAACTCCAGCAACTACAAACAATTCGACCAATGCCAAATTTAAAAAACTTGACTTTTAACAACTTCGCCAAAGTGGCCAAAATGGAAAAATCTGCCTCCAGTCACATCATTAAAACGTTGTTCAAAATCCATCACTGGACCTTGAGAGTTGGCAAACATGAACTTTGTAATATAGATAATCATAGTAGATGCTTTCTAATCTTAGTAGGAATTTCATTTGGGAAACTGGGTATGCCATCAAAACATAATGGCACATACCTTTGTACTAAAAAGCTTCTGCACAAATATATTATGGGTTGCACTTTCACTTAATGGAATTTTAAAGTTCTTATTACGAACAACTTATGCAGTCATAAGGATTCTTCTAGTCATACATACTCCTCCAAGACATAACCAAAATTTTCCAACCAATCCGGAGAAATGTGTAGACCCACAAATATAAAATCCTTTCTATGGTGACTTCTTCACCCAATAAGGATCATGTAAGTACACAAATTACAAAATGAGAAATACTTGGTGTTTCCCCTTTGTTGTTGCTATTTTTATTTATCAGCTAAAACTATGGCAGATCTTATAGCTCACCTTGTAGCTCCATCGGGTTCTTTTCATGTAGAGTCACCACCTCCTTGAAGAGGAAAATATTTCACTTATTCACAATCTCTTTCCAACCAACACAAACTTTACCAGGATTTATTTTTTACACACTGTTTATCAGATCTGGATACATCATATCTTTTATTTTGAATTTGCACTGATCAACAAAGAACTCTCATAATCGCCACTCACAAATTAGTGAGATGAAATTAAAACTTTTCAAATCTGACTCTACACTTCTTCAATGGTAACCACTGGATAGATAAATAAGCTGGCCAGGAGTCTAGCTCTACTCGTACCTGCATTATTCAAACATTACTATAACACCAGAGATATCAAACTAGATTTAGCATGACATTTGCATCTATATTCCCCAGTAGACTCTCAATTTTGTTGGTTCCTCAAACCAAACTTTATGCTTTCATAAGAAACCAATAAATCTATAGATTTTAAGGACGGGTTAGATCCAAATAATGACTTCTAAGATGACTAGACCAACTATAGGGACAAGACTACCCTCTACACTTGTGGCTCTACAAAACCAAGGAGGGTGCTCCTAATCTAGTATAAACAAGCCTTATTTCACTAATCACTAACTGGATTTAAATATAACAGATAGATGGTAAGAAAATACAAAATGAGAACCACTCATTCATTGATTCTCCATTACCATAAGATGAGGCAGAATAGGTAGGTCATAAAAACTTCAAACATTTCGACATATTTATATAAAATGGGGGAGTACAATAGAACCCTATCAAGCATTGAGTTCTATAAACTAGCTTCACTACTAGCTAGTGCCTTATCCATTGGGTAACACCCTCATTGCAAAATTGTGATACATAAATAAATATACTGAACTTTGATGTTCTTTATCCTTTGAAAATACTAATCACCCTGTGGTGGATTTTATCAAAGGACTCCTGAATTCACACTACTTACTGGTATCCTTCTGCAAACTTCAAAGAATCAGTGCTATATCTGGAGCTTATTTAATCTGATCCTAGATCAAACCTGAAGAATATAAACACATAACTCAAATAAAAAACACGCATAGGAGAGATGTAAACCCTAGATTTTATTCAATATGTTATATCATCATGTATAGACAAAGTGCTTTAAAATGCAAACTATCTGGATATTTTACTGAACCAAAAAAATGCTATTATGAAAACTTGGCCTAATATAGTCTATTGTATCCTAGACTAAGACCAAAGTCATTAGTCGGTGTTCTGAAACTAAACAAAAGACTAAAACTACATCTCCTACCTAGCCCACAGAGTACTTGGGACCAATTCTGAGAAAATTCACAGAGAATTAGGAACCCTTACAATAATGAGAAGATTTCACATATATCCCTCAGGAAAAAACCTAAAAGATATTTCAACTATGACACTTGTTACTTCCAGAAAGACAATTCTGCAAACAACTTGTTTTCCCACCAAAATCTGACCTTGGAGAGAAAAGCACTTATTGCTCTTTCCTGCTTGTTCAAAACTGATTCTAACCCCTACCATTCAATCTATCATTTCATGGCATTTCCAACGATATATTACACTTATATGTTTGGGCAAAAATTGAACCTCCAGGAGCATTTTCAAATTCCAGCCATGAGCAACTGACTAACTATTTAAATCTCAAAAATAAGATATAGTTTGGACTTTACAAATTTGTTTATTTTCATCTACACATTTGAATTTTTAGCAGGCCCCACATGTGCCACATGGTACCATTAGATTGGGTCATTCTGCCACCTCATCGTCAACTAGATGTCTGCATTTCACTTATGCCACTTGGGGCTCTCTAGTTAGCCTATCGCTCTGCTCTGCCACCTCATCGGGCTGCCACATGGCAGCCTGTCGCATGATCGCAATGGCTGATTTTCCTCCTTGCGATAATGTGACCACCGTTGATCTCTTCCACCATGCTTCTCAAGGCACGAACTCCCCATCTTACTGCTTTGTCATCACTCAGTGCCACGTGTCACTACCTCATTAACTCACTGCTCCAACCAGGCAACTAAATTGTATCACACCACCATGTCACCAGAGTGCCACATGTCAGCCTGTTGCATGATTGCAAGGGTCAATTTTCCTCCTTGTGATCATGCGACCACCATCGGATGGGCATGCATCTCGAGGCACTGGCAGACCCTACACAATCACACTCTGTCAAAATTGTCTTACCTGTGAGTGGGGCCCACCAGTTTTGTCATCATCCACCTGTCGCTAGCTAGGTGCCTCGAATCACTTGCACGTAGTCAATCCTCCATTTCTTGGACATCATAGCTAATGTGTGCTTTGAGTTATAAACAACGCATTCGCCTTCTCTATGACAAATGTGGGATAAATCCCTTTAGTTTTATAATAATTTTGTTTTGAAATTTACCACCTTGTGACACATACCCAACTGGGCCCACATGAATTTGATTGGCCCACATCCTATCTCTCTCTTCACTTTACTTTAGTATGTGGCATCTTTGTTTTAAAGATCTCATATAAATGAAATAGGGCGAATGTGGGATAAAGGACTCCCACATACACATCACACAAAATGGCTAGCGTTCCATCCTTACCTATGTTCGGGGGGGTGTTGACCTTGGCAAACAGTACCCTTCCTTCTTTCTCTTCCTTCACCCATAGTAGACCGTGTATGCTTGACGGCAGAACCCAAAAACTCATTCCTTAAATGAAAACCCTTTAAAATCACCAATTTAGACAGGAGACGATCTCATTTGTAATGTAGTTCTTCTTGGAGCTCGAGAGATTTGAGGAGATGTTGCTCTTGGTGAAGCTATTGTTAAAGTCAGGGCAGTAGCTTTAGAAACATCACAATCATCATGATCATCATCAGAGACAAGCTCATGTTTACTAAACAACACTGTCTCGGAACTGTGCCTTTCCACTTTACCAAAAATTGGAAAATGTGGTGTTCTTTCCCAACAACATGTAGTCGATTACCTCTCGACCTCCTTTCTTAGACAACATGTAGTCAAAAAATTGCTACATTAATCTGACACTTAGAGAAAATTTTAGAAATGGAGTCAAAATAAAATCTAGATTTTTGAGCTCCAACAAGGAGAATGGACCTTTTGACCTTGTGCTTTATCCTTAAAAGCTCTTGTTAATCAAGCCAGGACCCAACCCACTTATATCAATTATAAATTATTATTAATATTAATGTAAAGTATATATATGCTAATAATCTATATTATTTCAATTACAATTTTAATATTAATGAGAATATATCATTATTTAAGTAATATTTAATTTACAATCACTATATAGCGTTAAATATATTATCTTTTATATTTCATATCATTAATATATTTATATAATCAAGTATGTAAGTAATATAACATTATTATTATTATAGTATTATATAAATAGATTAATAGTTAATATCATAAATTATTATTAATAAATAGTATATTTATTATTAATTATTAAAATTATTATAAACACATTTATTTACTAGTAATAATAATATGTTATGATATTAATTTAATATTACTTAACTAATAATATATCTCACATTGATATGTTACTATAACTGATGGTGATGATGATGAAGACCGACAGAGATCAGAGGTATTTAAGATTGTAAAAGGATTAGATCAGTTATTATTTTTTCATTGGGCAGGCAATTGATTTCTGGTTTATATTGAGTTTCCATATCATTCAGAGTATGATATAAGTTGAGTGAGTTAAAAAAAAGAAGTGAAAAGTTGTGAAGTTGAAGAACTTAATTAGGTAGATAATATAGATCAAACAATGATAAGATTATATTGATTTATTTATTTTTAGCTAAACATTTGATTATATCAAGTCAATAAAAAAGATTGGTCAAGTTGGTAAACAAAACAATTTGGTTACCAAGAAGGAAAATTTATTCGGTAAAAGGAAAGTAAGTTTCGGTAAAGTAAAAGAAATTCAAGACATTGAGTACATAGAGTCAGTTACCAATTGAAGCAAACAAAATTTTAGTTGAAGGAAAAGAAGTTAGCCACCAAGAAAGGAACACAAATTAAATACAAGGATTAGAACAACATTTAATAATGAGTCATAGTGATCAGGAAGATTCTAAGGATGAGGAAGAGTTAGTTAAAGAGATCTATGATCAGGAAAATTCAATGTAGTGATCTATGGTATAGATCTGAGCAACAAAAAGTGAAGGTACAAGTTCCAAAAAAGTTCAAGTTATGAGGTGATGATAAAACATTTTACTGAGTTCCAAATTCACTGAATTAGTTAATGAGGATGATCTGACAGTTGAGATTAATTAGAGGAAAACGTAATAAAGGAGATTAAGAGGAAAAATAGAGTCTATATAAAGGATGAAATTGTATGAATAAAAAGCTGGAAATTTGAAGGGTTGACAAGTAACCGACTGATGCAGTGAAGAAGAAAAAGGTTGAAATGCATCTGTAGGTGAAGATTGATGAAGTGTTGAAGCCAGTGGATAGTGATGGAGTGAAGTGAAGACAAATAGTGCATAATATATCTATTTTAGAAAGATGTAGTTATAGATTTATAAATCAATTTGAATACTATTGCTTATCAACATTTTGTTGAGTGTCATTTTCACACGAGACAACGGCTAGGAGTTTACGTGAGCAGATTCCCCTCTTGGAATAATGATGTAAATCAATCTCAAGGTTCCTTCTGGGTTGGGTCTCAACCGCTTATATAGCTTAACTAAAGATAAATGTGAATCTGTTCATGAGGAAGCCTTTGTTGGTTCGAACTTCGAGGGACTACAAAACAAATCTTAATTTACACGACAATATTTCTCTTTTTTGGATTTTTTGAATCTTTAGATGAAAGCAATGTTAATCTATTTAATCTACTGTGACTGATTTGCAAAGAAAGTAAGGAGCAAGGTAACAAGAATTTGAAATAAATTTGTTGAAAGGAAACTAATGGACATAAACCGATGTTGTGTTGCCTTGCAAATTAAAATACCAAGAAGATAAGGAAAACCCACAAAACAAATATCTAAATAAATCAAAATCCTAGCTTAGCAGATGCAATCATCAATGGAAATAAACGCAGATGTATGATAAGTCAAAATTCATCAGATGATGAAGCCACTATAGATGTATGCACATGTGAGACAAATTTATCTTAAACCACCGCAGAGAGATCCTCTCAATAATTCATCACATCAAAGCAATGCAACAAAGATAAACACCAGACTAAAAGAATTGCAGATCAAAATCACCATACCATCAATTGGCTCTTTGAAACAAATGAATGAGCAAATACACATTCATGAATTTCACAAAGATAAAAGAAAAATCACACCACAATTGAAAAACCAATTGTATGTAATGTATTGCAATAATAACCGACCTTAATTAGGGATTTGACTGCACAAAAACTTGAAAATAAATCTAAACTAGAGTTTACATGAAAGAAACTATCCCTAAAACAAGTTAAAACTACACTAGCACGGAATTAAACCTTGGGAATTACAATTTGGGAGAAAATTATGCACAAATATAACTCAAAATCAAAGTTTGGAACTCATGCATGTTCTTAAAACTTGTAGTTCTGCCCTTTATTCATTATTGCAGCTCTTCTTTGTGGACTCAATTGGAAGACGCCCTCAAATCATGCTGAAATGACCCTATGAAAGTGATCATTCTGACTGAAAAATAAACTAGAGAAGACTGGAGTTACTGGCAGTGATGGCCCAAATATTTTAGACCCCGAACATCAACCCAAAAAAATGGAGCTCAAAAATTGGTTAAGTGTTAAAGAAACTCAATTACAAGATTCAGACTTTCGAAGGCCGAAAATCCTATAAGGCCGAAATATAAAAAATCTTGGTCCTCAAAATTGGCTAAGTGTACAAAAAATGCTCTTCTTTCATACAAAATCAGCTAAGTCAAAACAAGACACTTAGTGAGTTGGCAGGATTTCTGGGTGAGCCTTGCGAAGCCTATCCATGATCTCTTGTACTTCTTCAAAATATGTCATATTGACACCTTTGAGGCATTCTTGTTGCTTCTTTTGGAAGGTGACTATTTCATTGGCAAAAATTCTTATTTCCTCTTCTTGAGACACCATCTTCTGTATTTCCTCTTCTTGAGACACCATCTTCTGTATTTCCTCCTTCTGATCAAAACATCTATTGAAGATCTTTTGTTCTAACTCCATTAAAGATATCAATATATTGATTTATGATATCCTTAATGGGATGTGTCATTTCCTTATCATCTTCATGATAGAGGTCCAGGTCCAATCCTTCAAAAAACTATGCATCTATCCAACCCAGAGTAATCCTTCATCCCTCTTCTTATCTACTTAGGGTTTTCTCATAACCACTCAAAGTGTCAGTGATGTCCTTGATCCATTCTTCAAAATTATCTAACTCTGACCCCTCATATTTCTTGTCCAAAACTTGGAAGTGTTTCTTCCTTATTATTGTGAGGTCCTAAAAGTCCTTTTACCCTCTTAGAATTATCTCCTCAAGGCCATCTTCTCCACTCATAAGGTCGACCAAATAGGTGATCCCCTGAAGAATACCCCTGAAGGGCCTCAAAATATTCCTAAGATTATTCTTAGAAAACCCTTCAAAATCCTCTTTCCAATTTGTACATGCATGAATGAAAGAATGTGAGACATCTGTCGATAGTTCTGAAGCACCCCTCTTTTCCAAAATAGTCTGTAATGAGGCCTCATGGTTACTAGGGTCAATGTGGCCCGCCATTTTAAGAATAAAATTTTTCATCACGTCATTTTTCTCCATTAAGGATTTTATCTTCTCCTCATCCTTATCCATGATTCCTAATGCATGCTTCAATCCTAGCATAGCCAGAGTTTTACTTCCTTCTCTTGTTCGCTCTCCTAGGTCCACCTCTTCCAACACATAGTCATCTGGAGTGATCTCCCCCATGCTAATATTCATTGTAGGAACTGCTACTTGAGCCTTCCACCTACCTACTTTTTCTTGTGTCACATAGGGTAAGGTCCTTGCCCAAACATTGGATCCTACTTGGTGAAATGCTCGTCCAAGTGCTACCATATATGTATCCTCTTCATTAGTATATACCCTTACCCTCAGTTGTATATCATGGTAAACCAAGTGGGTTTAGAGAAGGCATTTATAGGCTCATAATGTATGACTAAGCTTGAGGTAGCAGCTCTATTCTCAGTCTAAATTTCCTCATGTCCTTCCTCCTCTTCTTCTATTGTTTCTTATTCTTCTCCTATACTTTGTTCCTCTCCCAGGCTTGTTTGTTCCTCTCTTCCATCTTGTCCTTCTGATCCAACTTGCTCTTCAGATGGAGCTTCATTAATCACCTATGTTTTCTTTTATGTCTCTT
This sequence comes from Chamaecyparis obtusa, assembly GCA_027943335.1. NCBI lineage: Eukaryota > Viridiplantae > Streptophyta > Pinopsida > Cupressales > Cupressaceae > Chamaecyparis > Chamaecyparis obtusa. Next base: position 1,708,773 of record BSBK01002696.1, read on the forward strand.
GAGGTCCTTGTAAAACTATCTCAACTTCAGAAGGTGGAGGAGTAGGAAATTGAACTGGAGGGTTTTGTGCAGGGGGAGTAGGAGGAAGAGGATGAGTGGGAAAAGGCATTGGCATTTGTCGAGGAGGAAAAGTAGGCATGGGAATATTAGAAGGTGAAGGTTATGGTGGTATTGGAGTGGTTTGAACTTGAGGCATAAGTGGAGTGGTGGATGGTGTTTTTTGTTAAGGTGGAAGTGGGGTATGTTGCACAAGAGGAGGTGGAGTTGGAACTTGTTTTTGAGATAAAGGGACTTGGGTTCCAATGTCCTCTTCAGAGGTGAACCCTATAGAAGAATATTTTTCTTACTCAATGGTCTCCTTCTAAACCTCATCTATGACCTCCTCAGCTAAATCATGAGACTCCCATTGAACCTCCTCTCCTACATTGTCCAAAGGACTTGTGAATTGTGTCAGGAAGGATGTGAACAAGAAGGGTTGTTCTACAAAAGGCCCTTTAGCCAGAGCTTTTTTTTTAGTTTCTTTGAATCCATGAAGGTCTTAAAATTCATAGATATCAAATTCATCATCACCTAGAGTGTCCATCAAATTTACTTTCTCTCGTTGGGCTCCTCCTTCCATATCTACCTACACACCCTCTTCTTGTAGCTTTCTTCTCTTCAGGAATCTTGTTGATTGGGTTCTCCTGTTGATGGGTATTTGGTCCTCTTCATCTTCCTCACCTTATTCATCCTCCTCCAAAAGGGTTTCCATGTGGGTGGGTGTCGAGGATCTCTTTCTCTTGTATACATTTCCCTTAATCACTCCAGCTGGCCTAGGTCTGGTTATCTTAACTTTTGGTACCTTCTTGGGTACACCTAGAGGTTCTAGACTACTAGAAGAGGGAGCATCTAGGGGTGCTATACTTCCAGTCATTCTAGTCTTTGGCTTCTAAGAATGAGTAGTTGACCCATATGGTATAGGGCGTTCATGTCTATATACTATCTCTGGCCTCAGTGGTGCAACCTCTTTAAATTGTGCCATCAACACCTTTTCTCCTTTCTTCTTATTTTCTTTGGAAGGCTCAACCAGTTGTTGCTTCATTGGCATGGAGTCCATTGGAAATGGATGGGTGATCCATTCCTTTGTCACTTTGATAACATATCTAGCTCTGAATTTTATATCATCACTCTTGTCCCTATCCACCTCAGCATTGAGGATTTCCCTAGTGTATATCATAGCTTGGTTATAGATGGGGTCCAAGACATCTTTTGAATCAACCTCCTTTACCTTTTGTGGTATTCAGAGTAGTAGAGAAGATTGTGCTAATTCTAGACTCATCCAATTGTAGTCATGAACCCTAACCTCATATTCATCCATGCAATTAATCCAGTGGTCCTCAATGTGAGGCTCATGTACATAGTGTCTTCCCATTATATCGTTGTAGGTGTTGATGGGGTCAAACCTGGTCCTTATGAGATTGAAATTCTGTAATGGGTACTCATCCCATTCAAAGACTATTGATTTTCATATCTTCATGTCCTGTAGGAAATGGGGACCTATTGAGATTGGGAAATCCCAACAATGGTTTTTTTATGCCTAATATGCTCATGATCATCTGACAATTATCTTGCCATTTCTAACAAGATTATCCTGATTGATGGATACCTTTTAAACTTCTTTGGAGTAAGGGTTTTTCCTTCCACCTGAATGTATGTGAAGGTTTTGAATTGGATCTAGAATTCCCCAAGGGCCTTCACTTTAGCCATTCTTTCCTCAGACATTCTTTTGGCATAGTCTCCTTTTATGGAGCAAATGATGGAAAAAACAAAAGCATCATTGATGATGTGATACTCTAGGTTATCCTACGTAAAGTATTCTTTCCAGACCAATTCTGGATATACTATAAATGTCCACACATTTGGGTCACCCATGGCACCAACCTTCACTAAACCTATGTATAATTCCCTTGCTACCAATAGGTACACAACATAGGATATCATGTAGAAGTGTGGGTCATTCTTCATTGTGATTAATTATTGATCCAGGTTGTCACTAACGATGGTTAACCAGTTGAGCCTTGTTTGCCTCTCTTTTATCCTCTCAATGAGAATGATCATCCACGACTCCAATTGTATAGATTTTTTTAGTCCATACACCAGAAAGCTCATGGTGATGGTTGCTTGAATGTCTTCTTTCATATAACCTCTCCTTATGTCTATTTTATCTATTTTATTCTTTGGCAGAGGTTGCATGAGGTAGTCCCTGTTCACTATCTCATGGGAGAGTTGGATGTCCTTTTTGTATAAGGTCATCCCCTTTCCAATGGAGAAACCATAGAATTTGTCTATCCACTTTGGTATATGGAAGATGTTCTCAATATTGTCCAGTTGGAGGTCTAGAACCACTTCTCCCATGTTGTTCTTCACTAGTCTCTCATTTGGTATGTAATGACTGGCCAGTGTGGATATTAAGTCAGAAGAAAGGATGGACGCGGGTTGTGTCATTGCATTCACTAGAGAACAATACACTAATGAAGTGCAACCCTCTTATTTCCCTTCTGGTTGGGTAGACTTAACCAAGTAGTCATTCACGCTAACGTTCCCAATGTCTATATCTGTGATCTCTGAGTGTAAGTTTCCCACCTTGGAAGGTGCATGGTATCCATTGAATTAGTACTTCATAGCTGGTGGGTTCACTTTCTCTATCATTCTATGAAAAAAGAGTGAGACATGAATCAGTAACCAGCATATGATACCTAGGGAGGAGAAATAATGAAAAGCATAGAAGAAACAATAAAGATACCCCATGAAAACCAATTCTAAATGTCTAAGAAACACAATTTCAGCCTTTGAGACCTTTAGAGGTGTCGGACCTCTAAAAGGCTGAAACACCAAAAGTGCAAAAAAAATATCACATGGTCCTGACTTCGGCATTTTGGGTGGTGAAAACACTCCAAAAACTTTGAAGTGTGAAACTGTTGAAAGTATGAAAATGCGAGTTGGTTCCAGTCAGTCTTTCGGATTTTGTCATTTTGGAGAGATGCATGTTTCGGCATGGAAAATGCCAAAACGCCAAAATTTGGCACTTGGTCAAAAATTTGGAGTGGACTTCCCTCTGGACTTTTGAGCTGCAAAAGTCTAAAAATCCTAGGGCCAAATGACCCAAAGAAAATGACAAGGGTTAGAGCTCAAAAAATGAGCTCTAATCAAGTTCGACCATGAACACGAGGCTAAGGGGTCCAAGGGGACAACCCTGCAACCCTAAAGAGAGACAAGACAAAGACCCAACCCTAATATCTAGCGAGAGAAAACAAAAAAAAACGTAAGCCTAAACCCCGATGCGAAAAAAAAAGAGGGAAAAAAAGAAACCTACCCCGAACATGCAGAAGAGGGAAAGGAAAATGAAGAAGACACATTGGCCAAAAAGATAAAAAGACTGGAGGCAATGCACACAGAGAAAGCTCTGAAAATCAACTAGTGGCAAAAAATGCTAAGTGATCAAAATGGTCAGCTCGATGCCTTTTATAGGCCTCTGGTGGGGATGACATCAGCCACCCCATTGGTCATCCTTTTTGACTTTTAGGGGTCTCGGACCTCTGAAAGGCTAAAATGTAAAAAGGTCAATTCCCATGGGGAATTAGACTTTCAGCATTTTGGACCTCTAAAAGTTTGAAATCTCAAGAATATACCAAGGGATGGCTATGGCCAGAAGATAATTTTTGGCCTTTTAGCACTTTCACACCTAAGGGACACCGGAAGTACAAAAGGGTGAAACCTAGACAAAACTCAAACAACAGGGGGATAGAAACTAGATTGACAAGCAAAATACAAAAAACAAGCTAAAACGAGTGGGGGGCCTTTGGCCAAGTGGCTCAAAAAGGGGAGCATGGTTGTGGAACCAAAACAAATAGCCCCGATAAAAGAAAGGGAAAAAAACCTGAGTATCCCCTAGTCATTCCACCATGAAATAATCCTATCTTGCGATGAGATGGACACAAAAAAGCCTTCTACAATAGTAATTATCCTATCATCATATCAAGATTGAAAAAATCTTTGCATCTGCATCCAGTGTGTGTATGTATGTGTTCATATTCTCTAGAAATCCTTCACTGCAAGTTTCTCAGATTCTCAACCAATCATAATCAAATCTCTACCCATAGGTTCAGATTCGGCCAAAAGTCATTTTAAACTTTCTCTACTTCCAGGTAGGCATTCATAGCCCTAGTAGAGGTTTCTAAAGTCACCCTTCCCCTCCTAAAGATGAGCTTTGTTTGAATTTTTAAACTTCTTTGGAGGGCTCTTAGAGTCAACATGTATCAAATTAAAATTGATTTTCTCGAATCATTGTATTCTGGATACTTCATTCCTTCTTTTATTTCAGCTTTGGTAATCTTGACAAACTAAGGCAGCGCTTAGGCTATGCCACCTCTTCATTGGTATGTCTGATTTTTTATTGAATTTTTTTTTTAAAACCCAAGAAGCGATTAGATTATGCTACCCAAGTATTTGAGCTTTTCCTTTTTGTTGACTTTTTCTTTATGTGTTCCTCCTTTTTCTTTCTTTCTCTTTTCTTTTAGTCTATGTTCTAGGTGGGAGAGGGTTTTGACTTCTGACTTCCTTCACAACCATGGGAGTTACTTGATTCTGATTGGAATCATGTTCAAGAAACCTCCAGTTTGGAATCCTTTTAGATGTGCATTAGTGTCAAGGATGGTCTGCTCTGATGAATCCTCTTGAGAATTCTTAGAGGAAAACACTTCACTTCCAACCTTTGTATCTAGCTTGCTACAAGACAAAATATAATCAAAGGGTTTGACAAGAGGAGACCCTCATCTTTTACCCAAAATACTTGGTGTGGAACACTTAGTTTAAAATACACCTAACCCCTAAAAGACACAAACTAACTGACTCAAAGAAAAAATGACACACAATACAAGACCCTAAGCTAAGAGAATGTACAAGAAAAGATTAAAGTCTTTTAATACCCAAAGTAATGCTTGAGATACTAGCCATTAACAGGAATTGGAACAAGCTCCCCGTCGAGAGAAATGATTATGAAAGTGTTCTCTCCTAAAATCTATGCAATTTGGAAAGGGCCTATCCACAAATGTTGGAATTTAGTGTGGCTGCTTGGTTTTTCTTTTTCTTTATCCCACATCAAAACTAAATTAGAAATCCTAAAAGCTTTTATTGTTTCTCTTTTTTCAAACCAATGCTTGATGATAGCTTGATGTTTGGCCACATGTTCTAAGGCCATGGTTCTCTTTTCTTCTAGGTCCAAAAGGTTAATGAGGTGAACCTGCACCTGATCCTCACCTTTGATATATTGATCCATGAGTCTCAAGATTGGTATTTTCAGGATCATAGAAAAAATAGGTTGCAGGTCGTAAACAAACTAGTAGGGAGAAGTCCCTAAATAATTTTTTATTCTCACTCAGTCAATCCACAAGGCATACTTCAACTATGTGTGCCAATCCCAAGGGTTCTCATCCAAGAGGTGGTTGATTATTGTTGTTAAGTTTTTATTTGTTGATTCAGCAACCTCGTTCCCTTGCGGATAATAGTTAGATGAGAATTTGAGGATTACCTAATTTTTGAAGGCCCATTGGATGAGGCATGTAGATGAGAAATAGGGTGCATTGTCAAATGCCAAAAAGAAAGGCATACCAAACCATGTACTAATAAACTCCTCTAAGAACTTGGTTACCATTTCCATGGTGCAATTTCTCAGGAGCCTGTTCCTCTATCCATCATGTGCAATAGTCAGTTGCGGTCAATATGTACCTATGTCTTGCAGAGGAAGGAGGGTTAATCATCCCTACAAAATATAGCCCCCATTGGATGAATGGATGTACCTCATAAACTAGGTGTAGGGGCATTTATGGATGTCTCTAACGAATGGCACTAGTTTGGCAAACATGACATGAACACATATGTTCATGTGTATCTTTAAACAAGGTAGGCCAATAATAATTGGATCATAATATATGATGTGTCGTGGCTTCAAATGACCCATGGCATGTGTCGTACTTGTTGTGAAACTCCATGGGAACTTGCTTAACCTCTATCCTATTCAAATAATGCAGGTAGAGACCATCGTAATTGCGCTTATAGAGCTTTCCATTTTTAGCATATAGGAGCTAATTTTATTCCTTAGGGCTCTCCTCTCGAAGCCATTCAATCCTTCTGAATAGTGGTTTTGGATTAAGTAGTAGACTATATCTTGATACCACACATTGGTTACTATCCCTTTATTGGTGTATACTTGACACACTAAACCCTATTATGTCCTTGCCATCATTTTGGTGAGGCCTTGACCTCTCACTAACTTCATTGGCTTGATTTTGATATCAAATTCTTATAGTATAGCCATTCATTTCCCCCTTCATTCTCCTAATTCATTTTGCATTAACAAGGACTTGACACCCAGATCGGGAACAATAGCAATGACCTTGCTCCTAAGGATGTAATGTCTAAACTTCTTGATAGCCTTAACCAATGTGAAAGACTATTTATCAAGATTGGGGTACTTGAGTTTGGTGTTTTTCAATGGACAAATCATGAAATCTATTGGTATTTCATCTTCCTTTTCCTTTTTTTGGGTAATAATTCCTACACACGAGTGTTATGATGTAAAAGAGTAGACCTTGAATGGCAGAAGGTAATTTGGGAAGACTAGAACTGGAGTGGTAGAAATGGATATCTTAATCTCTTTAAAGGCCTCTTTAGTAGGAGTATTCCATTCTATCTTTGCATCTTTCTTCAACATGTCATTCAATAGTTGCACTATCTCTATAAACTGACTAATAAACTTCCTGACAAAGTTGATCTTTCCAAAGAAAGATTTCAGTTCTTTTCGACTATTTGTGGGGACCAGTTTCAGGATATCCTCAAATCTTTCTGAATCAATTGAAATACCCATCTCAAATATGATATGTCCAAGCAGCTTTCCCTGGATTACCCCAAATACGCACTTCTTGGGATTTAGTTAAATTTCATAACACCTACATCTCTTCAACACCTTACACAAATATTCAATGTGTTTTGCATAGTTTTTGGAGAATACTGTGAGGTCATCCATATATATGACAATGTACTTTTTGATGAGGCCTTCAAATGCTTTGTCCCTAGCCCGCTATAATTTTGCTCCGACGTTAATCAAACCAAAAGGCATGCAATGGTAGGAAAATGTTCCCCACTTTGTAGTGAATGTTGTCTTCAAACAGTCTTCTTCCTTTACCATAACCTAATTGTACCTAGAGTAACCATCAAGTAAAGGCATCATCTAGGAGTCATTTACAATTTGTAACACTTCGTCAAGAGATAACAATGGGTATTTATCCTTTTGAGAAGATCTATTTAGATTTCAGAAGTCCACATAGAGTCAGACCTCTCCACTTTTCTTTCTCACCGCAACAAGATTTGTGACCCAGGTTGAATGCCAGATAGGAAAGATGATCTTAGCGTCAAGTAATTTTTGTACTTCCTTCTAGATCACTAGCTCAATCACAGGGTTCACTAGCCTTTTCCTTTGGCAGAGAGGTTTGGAATCTTGATTCAATGGTATGTTGTGTACAATGATAGAAGGGTCATAGGTTTTCAAGTCCTTGTAGCTCCAGGCTATAACATCTTTGTATTTGGTGAGTAACTCTACAATCCACCATTTCTCCATGTTTGTATCGATTCTACCAATATGAACCTCCCTGGGTTCAAGTTGTGTGCCCAAATTGTAGAGTTCACAATCATCACCTTCTACAAATAGTGTCTTCCTCTTTTCATGAGCATATTTGTCTTTGTCAAAATTATTTCCAAGGCTACCATTCCTTTCGAGATGGAGTTAGTCTTCAATTTTAGGATTCCCAAATCATCTGATTCTTCGATCTTGTCATCCTCTTCATTAATGTTTTTTCTTTCAAAGACCTCAACACTCATGATGAATTCAAGTATTTTTTAGTCATCCTGGCATACCTAGAAGTTTGTGATACTATATGGAATGGCTGGCACTGCCGCCAGTTCAAAGGAGAACTTTTTTAGCTTCGACTTCTGCAGCAGATGTAGGGAACTTGCTGACACTGCCAAGGCATCGGTGACAATATTTCTTCTTCTTGGGACACTCCTGATGTTAAATGCTTTAAATTCCTTGATTAAATCCCGTACATGATTCCTATACAAGGCCAACCTCTTACCAGTGTATGAATATTGGCTCTAGATCTGCCTAACCACTAATTATGAGTCTCCTTCTATGACAAAGGATTTTACCTTCTTTTCATGTGCTATGAGAAGACCTGGCACTAATACCTCATATTCAACGACATTCTTAGTGTAGTAAAATTGTATCCTATAAGTAGCATAATATGAACCACCCCTAGGGTTGATCAACTCAATCCCAGCCCCTTCTCCTTGCTTACATTTGGAGCCAGCAAATTTGAGTTTCCACATGGGATGATTCTTGTAAGAAAGAGGCCTGGTTTGGGGTTCCAACACAATTTTTAGAAGGCATATGTTGATTAGGGGCTTAGTGGGGCTCTCTAGTGGTGATAGGTTTTCTATGGTTGCAACCTCCAAACTCTCTATTTCATCATTCTCCCTTGTGGAGAGAGGCACCCATTTTATGTTTTGTTTTTCCTTTGCATCAAACCATACTTCGTGACATGGGGGTAAGAAATCATCATCTAAGGAGCTCCACCCCTCTCGCATAAGGTTTTCTGTTGCGGAGACTGTGGGTTGTTCACAATGAGAAGGGCCTTCATCACTTGGGTGTGTATTCATCTCTTTTGCAAGTTTGGGCACATGAAAAATTTGGCTCATTACTTGAGCTACCATGCTCTGACAATCCTTCCATTTGAACTCTAAGCGACTCACCTGGTGTAGACAAAAATACCCTAGTAACATAATATGTTTGGATCACCATCTTGTCCAAGATGTTTCATATTTTTCATCATATTACCCACAAAATTTGCGAGGATCTCCTCAGGGATTTGGGTATGTATCAAACCTTGTACAGGACTATCATCGAGATTTTCCTCTTCATTGATGTGAAATGTCAAAATTATGTTGAACCGATATACTCCCAGATCAGGTTGTGAAAACAAGACTTCATTTGGAGCATTGTATTCAGTTATCATCTATTTGAGTTTGGGTTCAACATCAATTTTGATTTGGTTGTTCACTCCTTTCAAGGGCAACCAAAGTTGAGTGAAATCTATGGAGAACCAACCTCTCAAGGACCTAGTCAATTCCCTACTAAGTGTAGACACCTAAATTTGATTACATTATTTAGTAACCTTATTTAGTTTTCTCCTAGGACATCCTATTAATTAAATATTTTTATTTGATTAATTTATGTCATCCCCTAGTTAATTAATCTAATTAATTAACTATAGTCCAATTAATTATCTAAATGACAAACCTATAGTCTGATAATTAATTAAATCCCTATCCTTCTATTAATTTAAATGGATACACTTATCTAAATAAATTAATTCATAAACCCCCTTTTCCTCTCACTTGGAATTAAATAAATATTTAATTCTCAACCCAACCCATTCATTCATGCCAATCCTCCTTAATTAGCTAATAACCCATGCACTCATTCTCTCTCCTCCCATCACATCCTCCTAATCCTCCACTTACCCTCTAATCCAAATCTAATCACCCCTTAAACATTTTCACAATCATAATCCAAGGATTAAGAAATGCTAAGCCATCACAAGTCAACCCTCATGTCACATCACTACATCATCCAATGTCAAATCATAAATTCTCTTACACATCTCTTACACACTTGTCCCCTGTCACACCTCCCAAAGTGGTCACACTCCTCAAGGATTTGGCCCCTCCTCTCATCCTCCTCCATTGTGACACTTGTCACAATGCTATGCATTTGAGAAATCACAATCTGTGTGCTCTCTCTTGGATGCATCTCAACCCTTCCTCAAGTTTTCATCTTGACCATCCATTCACCTCCCATTTGCCTTTATATTGAGCCTCTTTCTCCTTCATTTTCATCCACCATTGAGGAAAATTTATTATGCCCATTTGAGAGCCAAAATCATCCAAATCATCCTTATTATGCCAAAATCTTCCCACACTTTGAAGCTTGAAGCATAGTTCATGAGCACACATCCAATCCATTGGACAAATCTTCTACATTTTGGAGACTTTGGGGTTTGAGGTTTGCATCCTCTAGTTTGGTTTTGTCTTCATTTTGTAGGTCTTATCATAAATGTTTACTTTCTTTTTTTTGTTGAATGCTAGCTTAGTTTGGTATTCTTAGACACTACATTTTAGGTACTTACATTTTGGCATGCCCAGTGGGACCCACTTTCTGGGTCTTTTCTCTTCATCTTTCTCATTTTTCTTTGCAAAACTAACCCAAAGATTTTTGCTATTTGAGTACTTTGCAAGGGTTTTTTGGTTATTTTGCAGGTTGGAGGCCGAAGAAGACACATTTGCACAGGCATTCCTACCCTCAGATTTTACACAGGGACAAGATTTAAAAATTGCAAAATTTTATGGGAACACAGTTTTGTTCATGGGAACACTTCTTTGGTTGCAGGAACACCTGTACGGACCGCTAGAATGCATTTCCATAGAGAAACTTTTGATATCCTATCTTTTTCTTGCTCTCTGTCTTAGTTTACCATTCAATCCTCTGTACCCATTTTACGGGATCACATTCCCACAATGCAGGAACGTTGTTTGACCTAGCAGGTTTTCTTGTTGACCATTGCAAGTCATAAGGCACTGTTAATTTTTTTTAAAAAAATTTCTTCCTTCATTCCTGCAACGCAGGATTGACTGTTTCTCTGCGGGAATGTTGTTTGACCTGGCGGGTTTGCCTGTTGACTATTCTAAGCCCATAAGGCACTGTTAATTTTTTAAGTTTTCTTCTTTCATTCCCGCAATGTGGGATTGTCTATTAACTCCGTGAGAATGTCATTGACTGCAGGAATGCATCCGTAGGTATCATCTCCTATCCAACATTTATTATGTTCTGTTAGGTTTTTTGTATTCTGACAGTCTCATGGGAACGCTTGTATGGCTTTGCGGGAATGCAGTTTTTCTATTGCAGGTATTTGCGGGAATGCCGATTAAAAATTCTAAAATAGAACTCACACATTTCTCTTGATTTTTAAAATAAATCAAAATACAATCTCGAATGCCTAAGAAAAATAATCAAAAAAATTTGCATTTGTTTTAGATGTTTTAGTAAATATCATTTTTGGAGGTATTCAGAGCATTTTTGGGCTATGATTGCTTCCAACATTATTGAAATTTTCCTCTAGATAATTTTATTATCTTTCCAATGGTGTAAACGGCGCGTCATTTTGAGCTGTGAGCAGAAAGTTATGCCTTTTGCAAGGGGCCATAAATTTCAAAGTAGTTTTTTTTTCATCATTTAGTTGTTTGTTCTAATCAAATTGGGCTTTAAAAAATCAAATCTTGAGTGCATAAATCATAATGAACAAAGCAATCAAACAATTTCATTTTGGATTCTAAAAACAAGCAAATTCAATCTTGAATGCTAAAGGAAGTACACACTTTTCTTGTTTTTTACAAAGCAATTTCCATTTTCAAGCATTGTCTTTTACTTTTCAAAAGAACCTTGCATGTTAAAAATGAGTGTTTGATGTTCTATAATAGAAAACACTTAGTCTAAACTAGGTTCAATTTGGAAATGAATACTTCTTAGCATGTTTGAAGGAGTGTTTTTCAACACTTCCTTAGAGTTTTTAAATTCTTTGCAAAACCTTGTTAAAGTAAGTGACATGGAAGAAATCCACTTGTATCTGTATCCTCTCCCCTTGCCTTTGTGGATCTTGGGTGAAGAGAAAGATCAAGTCCGATTGACAATACTTCTAGCGAGGCCTATCTAGAGAGAAGCGCTTCCTCTTTAGAGAATGACCTCAAACCAGTAATTCCTCGATCGGTATATAAATAAGGTGTTGAAAAAACTCTTGCCTTATTCCCTCAAGCTCAAGCAAGGTGTGTTTATGGTAGCCTGAGGTATTTGAATATCCCTATGATTTTGGCATGGTCAACTAGGTGTATGTGAATATTCCTATGATTTTGGCATGGTCAACTAGGCTCTTAAGTGCGTACAAACTGATTGGGGGGATGCCATGAATCTGACTAGAAGCCATTAATTAGAGGCCCACCTGATCTACTCCTGAAAGTATCATAATTTTTATGCAAGGACCAACCCAAGTGGTTTCCTGGGTTGCCTGAAGATTACTCACCATCTGTATTCCTCTTTTGGGATACCAAGTTGTGGGAAAAGGTTGTGATACTAGCCTATCTCATAGGTAGAAATTGCTTGTGCATGTTCTCAAAGTTACAAAACTAGTGAAAACATCTGTTGAACATACACAATCAAAAATTTCTACCAACAAATCATTTTCCATGTCAGTCTAATCCTCCAGCCTAGAAGTCACCCAAGCCTCCAAAATCCTATCATCCTAGTCTCCTAATCATGATCTTCACATCATCCCGCATCCTTTCCATCCAATATTGTCCTCCTTTCCTCCATCCTCTTTAGAGTCAGTCTTTCCTCCTATCCTGAGCTTGATCCAAATCTCAATCTGAGCTTATTGACCATCCTAATATGAGCTTTAGATTTCCTTCCATCCTCATCCTTCATCCCCATCCAACTCATCTGCAAATCTTCATGTTCCAATTCCTTTATGATGAGTTTGGGCATCCCACCTTTTCTCCCACCTATTCCAATGATGATGATAGTCTTGTTGCTCATGATGAATACCTTGAAAACCTTAGCAAGCTTGCTCCAAAAATCCCTCAGAATCCAATCATCCATCCAAACTACCCCACCAGTTCTCCATACATATACACTAGTACTCCTTATCATACCTTTGACAAGGGAAATCCATTATCCACACCTCCTTCCTATATTGTACCCACTTATCCCCCACATCTAAATCCAAATCCTCTATCTCCTTATCCTCCAACCCATTTTCAAAATCAAGATCCTAGTCTTCCAATCCAACACCATAATCCCCATACTATTGCTAATCCACCATCCTATCTATCCTACCTTTCTCCTCTATCTTATCTCAATCTACCATCTTCCATTCTTACCTACATTACTAAAAATTCCCTTCTACAAGAAATATGCATCCCTCCATCCACTTCATATCCCATGCCTCGATCCATCACCCCCACATCACCAATTAGTCAATCCAGTTCACAAGCTTCCTCCATGCCCACTTATGTGAACTATCTAGTCATGCCATCCTCCACCTCCTTTCCTGCACAATCATCCCCTCAACCAAGCTCACAATTCACTACCCCACTTGCATGTGTGGACTATCCTAGCTATCCATCTTCTACACACTCCAATCCTTCACCTCCACCTCCATCATGAAAGTATCCAAGGAGTTTCACAAGGAAGCCATCAAAAAAATCCATCTCCTAAAGCTAAAGAGTCATGTAATCTCAATCCTTCATGTGAATCCATCATTGATGCGGCCCATCCACCTCTCCCATTAGCTATCCTTCTTCCATATACCCCACTTATTGATCCTCTTCCATCTCCTGACATCATTGAGTCATTCCCATGCATTGATTCCACCCAGTCCCCATCCACTTATCCTCCTCCCAGCATTATCCAAGCCACGTCCAATGAGCCTCATGATTTCACCCCTCTTCCTACCATCACAATTGTAGAATCTCCTACCCTTTCATCCATACCATCTGAAGAGTTCACCTTTCTTCCTACCATCATAAATGGAGAATCTCTCATCCTTTCATATTCTGATCTGAAGAGTCTATCCATACATCCCCATCACTCTACCCACACTCATCCAATCCAGTAAAGATCTTGTCCAAAAGCATCTTGAATCATCCATTGAACTAAGCCAAGATCCAATCCCTTCACTCCCTCTATTGCCTATTCTATTGCTTCCATCACCCCCAATCTAAGATCCCATCATCCCAATTCTTCTAATCTAAGAACTTATAATCCAATCTCCTCCAACTCAAGATCCTACCATCCCACTTCCTCCATTGCATGATCCATTGCTCCCATCCACTCCTCCATCTCAAGATCCATTACCATCCCCCAATCCCAATCAAGATCATATCATCCCATCCCTTCCACTTCATGATCTCTAACTACTATCCCACCACCGTCACTATATCCCCTTGGTCCACTTACGTTTGTCAATGGCAGCCCACTTGAAGTAGAAGAAATAAGTTTCATATCTTCCACCACGACACCTAATACTGGAATTTTATCTTATTCCCGAAGTTAGAAGTATCCTTGCTTGAATAAAATGCTCAAGAAATGGAATTATCAAGGTAAAGGTCTAGGTGTTCATGAACAAGGAAATCTAGATCCCATACAGGACAAGAAACATCCAAAATCATGTGGTATTGGTCATACATCTGAAGAAGGAACTTCCTCCAGAAATGTTGGTACAGCTAAATCCAAATTCAAACATCCTTCCACAAGCACCACTCCATCTTACCATCATCCCTCCAAAACCTACAACACCATTCCTCCTCCTCCATCATTACAGTCAAGGACAACCTATCACATTCCTCCTTCATCCTCCAAATCCATTTTGGGTCCCTATGTCCCAAAGTCTACCATTGCATATCCTTCACGTGCCAAATCCATTTTGGGCCGTTACATCCCAAAATATCATCCCTCATCTTATCCTACTCAACCCTTCATCCAAAATCCAAACATTCCTAGTCAAGATCAACAAAGGAATAGTCCCACATCTCCTATCTACCAATATCCTTCCATCTCTACATCCATATTCCCTCCATCTCACACATCTCCACATATTCATTCCAATGTTCCTTGCAATTTGGATGCCATATAAAAAATGCATAAAGGAAACTATCCAAAAAGATCAAAAGATGGCCATGCCCACTCTAAAAGACATGCTCAAGAAAAGCATAATCCAATCAAGTGATCCAAAGCATCCCTATGGCTACAAAGGCCCATCAAAGAAAAAAAAGAATCCAATATATCCCAATGGCCACAAAGGCCCACCAAAGAAAAAGAAAAGGCTATGTGGATCCCAAAGAAAAAAGATGCAATAAAAGAAATATCCATAGTGGCATCCAAAGTTGCTAATCCATCAGCCACTCATTCCTCTTCTCCATCTCCTAAATCTATTTTGGGTCCTTATGTCCCAAAATCTCCTATCATAACTCCTCCTTCATATCTACGTATACCGTCCACACCCCATCCACCTCATCCACCCATCTCACAACATGTGCCAATGTTGGTCCTAACAACATCTTCCTATCCTAATCACTTTCCATCATTCCATCCAAACTCTTTCTACCACCATCTCTCTCATCCCATGCATATCCCCCATCTCACCAATCTGATCCATGCCTTTGCATAATCCACCAATCCCAATAAAGTTGTACCAATATCCATAAAAATTAGAAAAGTCAGCAAGATCAACAAAAGTTAGTGACAAGTCAAAAAATCCATTAAAATTGGAAAAATCAAGAAAAATATCAAAAAAATAAGAAAAGAAAGAGAAAAGCATTCGTGCAATGGTGAAAACTTGGCAATTCAAGCACCCTGGACAAGTACCATTATGAAAACCTAGAAAATAGGTGTCATGCATAATCCCTCCATCTAGATCCACTCCACAACTGGGGGCAATTTTCCTTCTAGCACATCCTATCCAGCATCTACTCCATCCCATTTATCTCTCACCTCCTCCATCCTCCTTCAGATCTTGATACGGAAACAAAGACCACCAAGTATACATGTTTTTGGTCCATCCTTCCTATTAGCTTATTTTCCATCCATTTCCTTCCATCCATTCCCCTTATCCACCTACTATTCCCAAGCTTCCATCTACCTTTCTCATCCTCTTATCATCTTATCTTCCATCCTATCATACCCCCTCCTAGTGCCTCTAAATACATGAACTATCCTAAGTAGGGGAATCTTATTCCTTGGTGACATATTCCTTGGAGACCTTATCACATCTATATTCCTTTCATCTCCCCATCCTTTCATATATTCCCATCTTTATCCTCCAAATCCATATCTTCCTCCAATCCTCCCATCCAAATCCCTTAGCAGTCCCTCCAACATCAATCCCTAAGCATTTTCCTCCAATCCTTCCAAAACATACATCCCTTAGAAATTCTTCTATCCCAACCCCCAAGTGATACCTCCATCATATCCCCACGCATCCCTCTATCTAAATCCTCAACAAGTCCTCTATACCAATCTCTCAGCAATTCCTCTATCCACATCCCCATGTGATGCATCCATCCAATCCCCAAGAATTCCTCTTTACAAATCCCTCAGCAGCTCCTCCATCCCTATCCCTCAACATTTCCTCCATCTTTCCATCACCTGGTACTTCCCTTGTTATTGGTATCTAGCTCTAGGCTACCCCCCATGCAATCCAATGTCATCCATTCATATCCTAATGCTAGTAGAAATCTACCATCATATGCAAATCCTATCCATATCCTCTAAGCTATCCAAACCCAAACATCAATCAACCCATCCAATCACATCCTGATCTCAATCCAATCATCATCATTGTGATGCATCCTTCCCAATCCATCATCACCTTGCCCACCATCAATCCATCTTGGCTTTCCATATCGACCAGGGCATCATCATGTCAATCTTTGCATCATAGCCTTCCTCCCTAATCCCTTGTACATATATTAGTTTGTGTCTTGTACATAGAATTAGTCATGTCCCCACCTAGGCCCATTTGTACATATGTGTCTTTAGGTCCCATCCTTTGTGTCAGTTAGTCCTTGCGTCATCATGACATGTGTCCCTATCTAGCTAGCATTTCAGCAACCATCCCCTAGTCCCTTTGAGGTTTGAGTGTCTCACTTGTCTCCTGTCATAGGAATATTATTCTAAATCAATCCACCATTGGTCTTCATAAGATGTATCCTTCCTCATATCAGAACAATCAAATAATTCATCAACCATCATCCTCTTTATGGAAAAAGATTTTGTGGGATAGTTTTTATTTATCTAGTATTTTTGGATCTTTGTTTATCTTTTATCTTGAGCTTCCTTTTTCCACCTTCTCAAGGTTGCTATGATCCTTTATATCATGGTGTGCTATGAATGGTGGAGCTTGGGGCAAGGTCTTGATCTTTTCTATTTGAGAGTCAGTCAGACATGACCCTTGCATAGTTCACAGGTGATCTTCTAGGTTATCTGGTGCACTTGGGAAATGTTATTTTCTTGTGGGTTTCCCCCGCATCATTACCACCATGCCTCCTTTTGGGTGCATGTGTGATGTTGGGGAAATCCTTGCATGTATTTTTCATGTTAGTCCTATGCAACTCTAGTTACATGACCTCAATTTTCCTAGTAACTTTGGTTAGTCCCTTTTGTTGCTATATCAAAATAAGTGCTCAAACTACATGGTGGTGTTCCCCTTCAGAATACCCCGTGCTCAAGCTTCACTAAACATCCTCCCTCCTATCAATCATCTGAACTA
The DNA here is from genome assembly GCA_027943335.1 of Chamaecyparis obtusa. Taxonomy (NCBI): domain Eukaryota; kingdom Viridiplantae; phylum Streptophyta; class Pinopsida; order Cupressales; family Cupressaceae; genus Chamaecyparis; species Chamaecyparis obtusa. Next base: position 1,726,238 of record BSBK01002696.1, read on the forward strand.
AAGCTCACATCCTCTCTATCCAATCTAATCAATAATCCTAAGCCAAAATCCCCAAAAGCATCCTCCTCACATCGTATTTTCACCCATCTTTCCCCCATAAGCACCTCATCATGATGAAAAAATTTCCACCTCCTTCACCTCACATTCTTAACCCATGGATTGTGATTATGCAAATACCCCCCTGTTCATCATCCCCTCTAGCACCAACCCCCTTCCCTCATTTCCTTTTTCAACCCCATTTCCCTCATTCATCCCACTTCTTAGCCTACAACACACCTTCTTCCCCTTTTCCTTTCAAGACGCTGCCTGAACCCCTTTTTCTTTTCCTACCACCCTCTCAAGGGGGCATAACCCAGTCTAACATCCTAACCCATAATCCATGGCATTCTTGCTACCTATTCCATTCTTCATGTCATCTATTATTTCTAAAAACATCTTCGAAATAGTGTTATTTTAACACTATGTCGAAGAGGGGCAAAATGTAGACACCTAAATTTGATTACATTATTTAGTAATCTTATTTAGTTTTCTCCGAGGACATCCTATTAATTAAATATTTTTATTTGATTAATTTATGTCATCCCCTAGTTAATTAATCTAATTAATTAACTATAGTCCATTTAATTATAACGAAAAACCTATAGTCTGATAATTAATTAAATCCCTATTCTTCTATTAATTTAAATGGATACACTTATCTAAATGAATTAATTCATAAACCCCCTTTTCCTCTCACTTGGAATTAAATAAATATTTAATTCTCAACTCAACCCATTCATTCATGTCAATCCTCCTTAATTAGCTAATAACCTATGGTTAGCTAATCTAACCCTCCACTCATTCTCTCTCCTCCCATCACATCCTCCTAATCCTCCACTTGTTATAAATAGGGAATACTGAGGGGGGGGGTGAATCAGTATTCTAAAAACTTTATCTTTTTCCCAATTATGGATACAACATATTATCTTTATACATGCATTACATAAGAAGCTAAACAACATGCATAACAATAAAGAACTCATAACACATTATTTGCTCTCGAGGAAACCCTAGCCAAGGGAAAACCCCAATGGGGATGATACCCACAAAGATCCACTAATCAAAAGTATCATATTAAGGATGTTGACCCTGTTAGGAGTCTATTACAAGCATATAGTGTATCAGTCCTGATTAAGGGACTATAGGCCTTGTTAGAAGCCTCAACCCTATTAGGAGTTGTAGTACAAAATGTGATTACCAGATGATCCCACTACCCAAACAAGTAATGTATAGTATACACTAATTACAAAATAGGTTAAGGTACATAACCTTATACTGCTTGCATCAATATCACTTCACTGCTCTTTCACTATCACTATTACATATGCTTCATGTACTTCGCATCATATCACTTATCCTTCTTTCTCAATAATACTACTTATGTAATTATAATTACAATTACATTTACATTTATACCAATAGCTTTATCCAAGATTTAACATCTAGGATGTCATCCCTTTATATTGTTAAGTCATTATTTTGATAAACAAAATAATCCCTTAACTCTTTACTAGTTCTGTCTTCATATTTTGTCATGTTGGCTTCACACTATCTTCAGTAAAACTGTCATAACTTCTTCCATACATGACGTACTAACTTGCACTCTAAGATGGGTGATCAATAGACAACATAGAGTCTATGTTCAAGTGTGCAAGCACTGAACTTACTCCAGTCAATGTTGCAAACAAAAACTATGTCCAGGTTCACTGGTAAAACACTGTCTCATACTTAGACAAATTTGCAATGCGCTCTGTCATACTTGCACTCTGACCTATGTGATCTTCATGTGGATCATATGTTTCCATAATGACAACATCTATGTAATCAACTCAGCCAAATTTCCAACAATCTCCCCCTTTGTCATTGGTGGCAACATATGAGAAAATTGGCTAAGTGTACAACTCAAAATCTCAAAATTGTTCAAAACTGTGGCCATAGTATAAAATACATGCTATCCTTATAACTCCTAAAAAATTATTGCCTCTAATATAGTACTCCCCCTAAGAGTAACAACCCTTATCATATACTATCAATTTTCTTCTATATATCCCTCCCCCTTTGACAACAATGACAAAATAAGGTAGGGAGGGTCACAAAATTGTATCACAAAAAGTTATACCTTAATTCATTTATTGCAAAGCCGGTAGGCTTGCAACACAATCTGCAAAATCTATCTTCATGGCTTCTATCTCCTTCTCCCATGATTTCTTAATGGAATCTACCACATTAAGTAGTGCGCTTAGTCCATAAGAAGCAATTTCACATGCTTGGAGGTTTTCAAAGTTAAATTTTTGAAAAGATGTCTTTTCTGAAAGACATTCTTCCAACTGCTCTTCAATTATGCTCAACTTCATAGAATCATGCTCTCTCAAAAGAGTGTATCTTCTCAATTTCATGTCTCTCTCATCTTGTACAACTCTGATTTCATCATAAAGTTTTCTAACTTTCTTCTCAACATCACATACCTTCACATTGGGGCTAGACAGAAGGTTTGTTTCATTCAAAATTTATGCTTCCTTTAACTTTATCTTCTGATCTTCCTCAGCTGTCAAAGTTTTTGATTTTGTACAGAGTTCATAGACCCTCTTTTCTCATTAAGCTTTTCAACTTTTGGTTTCCAAGCTTTCTTCTTAGTAGTGACATCATCTTTAACTTCTGCAATCTTTCTTGGAATTGGTTGCACTAGAGTTTTATGCTCTTTCCTAGTCTAGTAGCACTCTCCTTAACTCTTTTGCTAGGTGTGGATCTAGTAGACATCTTTGTTTCTATGTCCTTCTTAGGTACTTCCACTTTCACCTTTACTTGTGGTTCTTCCAGTTGCATTGCAATTGATGATAAAGGAGGGATAGATAAAAATTCCTTTTGTCCACTCTCCCTGATTGTTGTTGTTGTCTACTTTGATACCAAAAAATCTCTCTCTATCATTCCTGTATCCTTTAAGATTTTCTTAATAGTGCTCTCAACTCTCTTCTTAGACTACTTCTCTTCACTTAGAATCTTTTCAGAGTTGAAGTTATCCTCAAAGGTTCCAAACCTATTACACTTAGTGTCCAACTTAGACTTCAGTAGTCTACTAACATACTCTTCAGTCTCTACCTCAAATATTTCATAGCCAAGAGGGTCTATGAACTCTGTTCTAGGCTCTACTACTTCAATATAGGTAAGGTTAGTATCCACTATAAAACATATATCATCTTTATATTTTTCAACAAGAGACTTAGGGATCCTTGATCTAGTAGACACAATATTCTGAAATGTCTTAATAACAAGTACTGCACTCTCATTAACACTATCAATAACATGCCTTCTGTATACTACATTAATCCTTTCCATTGTAGTTTTTCCATCATTCCAGTCATTTCCTATGGTGTAGGGAAATCTCCTCAAAAGATGAAAGAACATATATGTGATTAGGGATGAGAACCTAAACTGTGTATACTTAGTTTTCTTGATCTTCTCTAAGGTTCTCAAAAAATTGAATTCTAAGAATTTCACACATATCAACTGGTAACCTATCTGTTGGAAACAATTGTCTGAAGGAAATTGCTACTCAATTATGTATTGTCTTTGATGTCACACAATGTCATAGCCCGTAGCAATCAGCTTCTACCGAGCTCAGTCGGTCTGCCAGACAGGAATATTAGTGCTTACCAAGTCCACTCGGTTATCGAAGAAAAGCAGTGTCTACCAAGTTCACTCGGTTGCCAAAGAAAGTTTAGTGTTTACCGAGTTCAGTCGGCCATCGAAGAAAGTTTAGTGTTTACCGAGTTCAGTCGGTCATCGAAGAAAGTTTAGTGTTTATCGAGTTCAGTCGGTCATCGAAGAAAGTTTAGTGTTTACCGAGTTCAGTCGGTCATCGAAGAAAGTTTAGTGTTTACCGAGTTCAGTCGGTTATCGAAGAAAGTTTAGTGTTTACCGAGTTCAGTCGGTCACCGAAAGATTATAGAAAGTTATGATCACCGAGCACTGTCGGCCCTTGAAGGATTTTTGCAAATAGAGTTTGCTTAATTCAGCCGACTGTTATACTAAATAATGTCGATTTGACAAATCTAAAATCATATAAATAAAAGGTCAAATGTGAAAATAAAATATATACACAGCAGAAGATTTACAGAAGAAAAGAAGGAAAGGTATATGCGAATTTGTGAAGGATGTTCAGATATCCTTGAGGAGCAGCAGAGATTTATTCGATCAGAAGGGATCAGACTTATGCAGAATAGAGATCTGTAATCAGTAAGATAGTTGCATTATTATACAGGTCACTTTTTCATTGTTACCTTCTTATCATTGTAACAGTGAATTCTAAAATATCTTAACCGAGTTGGTTTAACAACCATAATGTAAATCCTCTAACAAGGTGACAATTCCATTGAATTGTTTTCAAGACCTCTTACCAGGCCACTCCTAGCAGGGTGTTTTAAATCCTCTAACAAGGTCACACCTAACAGTGTGTTTTGTAACCTTTTACCGGGTTGGCTTCTAACCGGGCATCACTTCAGAAAAGTGAAAATCAGTATCTAGATACATTGGTGGTTTTTCCCATATTGGGTTTCCACGTTAAATCTTGTGTCTATTGTGTTCTTAATTGCTTTCTCAATCATATACATGTGCTGATGAATATACAAAGATAATTTTGCTAATACTTTCTGCATCTTCAAAGTTACTGCAATCTATTTATCGAGTGCTAAAACAGATAACATTGTTAAGATATCTTAAGGGATCTGCAAAGAATTAATTGTGAAGTTTTTTTATGGTTGACTGATTCACCCCCCCCTCTCAGTCACTTCATCCATATTCCATCACTATCAACACACATAAGATAAGATGCATGTACCATTCCATTTTCCATGTCATCCTCTCTTGAATTTTCACAAAACTTAGTAGTTAGGATCTTGCATAAGTATCTCACATCATCTTGTTTGATCTTACTAATCACAATTCCTCTACCATTATAGGATGTTTTTGTGTTGTCAATGACTATTTTCCTCATGTTTTTATCATTAAAAGGAATAGCTCAAGTCTTAGATAATCCAGTGACTTCATGAATCAAATCAGCTGTAATATCTATCACTCTATCTTCTAGCCAAAACTTTCCATTATGAATTATGCTCAAGATAATCTTAGTGCATTCTTCATTATCAAATTCATACTGTAATCCATATTTAACAATTTCATTATGTTCCAAATATTCAAAACCTTGTTTCAGTGTCATATCCTGATTGTAAATCTTCTGATATTCATCTGTGAAATCACTATCATTTATTGTCTCTAGTTTGCATCCAAGATAACTTCTGACATTCTCTAAATGTAAAACTCTATCTGATATGGATGATAATACAAACCTAGGGTCTTCTTCCAAGAGTTCTACTGGTTCCCTTTTCAATTTAGGTCTTTTCTTATCTCTGACATTGTGTATTATGGAAACATCCATGATTTCTTCAAATTCCTTTACTGATTCAAATATTTGTCAAGTAAAATACCTTAATTTCTCGATTTTAGGGTTTGTGTAGATTCAGCTCAAAATTCTTCTGCAAATCCTTGCAAAATGCTTTCTATCACTTCTCTTCAATCTCCTTGACACTTGAATTCACTTTGATGATCAAATAATACCAATCATAACCTTTTATTAATTCAATCTCACTTAGATCTGACATTGCATTCAATTCTTTTTCCGCTTCTTTCAAAAAAGTTGTCTATGCTAACCTACAAAACTTAAAACTTCTTGCAATCTCGCAAAACATAATATTTTTCTTTGCACTCTTAACCATAGCATTAGAACATCATAAACTACCTTGCATTAACTATGCAAGACTCAGTTCATCATATATCTACTTCTATACTAAATCTAAGTTCCTATTCTACTGCAATTTACAGGAATTAAGTACTTTGAGATAGGTCAGGTAAAGATTCATTCTTACCTTTCAATACTTCACCTTCCTGATTACCTTCAATGTTGAATATGTCTCCTTGATCTATGCTTTTGATAAAATTCACTTCATCTAAATTACTACAACATCCTTTCTAACTATTACTTGCATCTTCATTTCTTCTTGCATGATTCCTGGGGTTAGGATTAGGATAAAAAACTTTATTGTTCATTCTACAAAACCTTGTTGTATGTCCAATCTTGTTGCATATCTGACAAACAATTCCATTGTTTCCATATCTTGGTCTAGGTTGATTGATTTGTGATCTGTAGTTTATAGCAATGTGTCCAACCTTGTTGCATCTATAACATACTACTCCACTTCTTCTATTCATATCTTCAGTAGGTTTCTTATCTGCATTGTTAGTATTCCTAAACATTCTACTACCATCATTATTCTCAATAAATTTAGATTTCCTACAATCAATAGCTCTATGTCCTTAACCATGACAATTGTAACAATAACCATTAAGAGGTTTAAATTGTTTACCTATACAATCTCTCTTCATATGACCAATAGTATTACAAGCAAAACATCTACCTTTGAATTCTCTTTGCATACCTTTGGGTGATTCCTCTTGCTTCGGTAATTCTTCTTCTTTAGGTGTATCTTCAGATTTTTTGATCTCATCAGGCTTCTTCTCATCCACGCTTTTAGATATCTTCAGATCTGGTTCCTTGCCTTCATCATTTTCTTTGAAAGTGTTGAATCCAAAACCAATCTTATCATAGAATGGTTTTTGATAAGATATTTGTTCATCAATCTTCTCACTAGTTGAATATAGCCTTTCAAGTTTTTGTTTGGATTGATTCAGTTCACCTTTCACAATATTATTGTATTTCTCAAGTTCTTCATACTACAAATTGACTTTCTCAAGTTCAGATGTTACTTTACAAAGTTTAGATTTTAGTCCTTCATTTCAAGTCTTTAGACTTTCATTCTCAGATTTCAAATTTGCTTCATTCTTTCCATTTTCATCTTTCAAACTAAGCTTCAAATTTTCTATCTTCAGTTCATGCTTAAGGATTTCTTTTTCTTTTTCCAAATTGTGATCACAATCTTCAATAAAAACTTCGGATTCCTTTTCAGATCTCAAATCTTCCACTTTGTTTTTCAGTTTCTCAATGAGGTTATTTGCATCATCATACTTTCTTTTCAAGGTATCTTTTTCAATAGTAAGAAAGTCAATCTATTCAAGAGCTTCTTCAAGATTCTTCTGTAGTTGATCCATATCCATAGAGATCTTACTCAAGCTACTAGGCTTTCCTTGAATGATTCTTTTCTGAGTAACTAAGCTCTGATACCAATTGTTAGAAATAGAGAAAACTAAGAGGGGGGGGTGAATCAGTATTCTACAAACTTTATCTATTTCCCAATTATGGATATAACAAATTATCTTTATACATGCATAACATAAGAAGCTAAACAACATGCATAACAATAAAGAACTCATAACACATTATTTGTTTGAGGAAACCCTCACCAAGGGAAAACCCCAGTGGGGATGGTACCCACAAAGATCCACTAATCAAAAGTATCCTATTAAGGATGTTGACCCTGTTAGGAGTCTATTACAAGCATATAGTGTATCAGTCCTGATTAAGGGACTATAGGCCTTGTTAGAAGCCTCAACCCTGTTAGGAGTTGTAGTGCAAAATGTGATAACCAGATGAGCCCACTATCCAAACAAGTAATGTATAGTATACACTAATTAAAAAATAGGTTAAGGAACATAACCTTATACTACCTGCATCAATATCACTTCACTGCTCTTTTACTATCACTATTACATATGGTTCATATACTTCGCATCATATCACTTGTCCTTCTTTCTCAATAATACTACTTCTGTAATTACAATTACAATTACATTTAAATTTCTACCAATAGCTTTATCCAAGAGTTAACATCTATGATTTTGTCTATTTATATTGTTAAGTCATTATTTTGATAAACAAAATAATCCCTTAACTGTTTACTAGTTCTGTCTTCATATTCTATCTTGTTGGCTTCACATTGTCTTCGGTAAAACTATCATAAATTCTTCTGTACATGTCATACTGACTTGCGCTCTAAGATGGGTGATCAATAGACATCATAGAGTCTATGTTCATGTGTGCAAGCATTGAACCTACTCCAGTCAATGTCACAAACAAAAACTGTGTCCAGGTTCACTGGTAAAACACTGTCTCACACTTAGACAAATTTGCAATGCGCTATGTCATACTTGCTCTCTGACCTGTGTGATCTTCATGTGGATCATATGTTGCCATAATGACAACATCTATGTAGTCAACTCAGCCAAATTTCTAAGACCACTTACCCTCTAATACAAAGCTAATCACCCCTTAAACATTTTCACAATCATAATCCAAGGATTAAGAAATGCTAAGCCATCACAAGTCAACCCTCATGTCACATCACTACATCCTCCAATGCCAAATCATAAAGTCTCTTACACACTTTTCCCCTCTCACACCTCCCAAAGTGGTCACATTCCTCAAATATTTGGCCTCTCCTCTCATCCTCCCCCATTGTGACACTTGTCACAATGCTATGCATTTGAGAAATCACAATCTGTGTGCTCTCTCTTGGATGCATCTCAACCCTTCCTCAAGTTTTCGTCTTGACCATCTATTCACCTCCCATTTGCCTTTATGTTGATCCTCTTTCTCCTTCATTTTCATCCACCATTGAAGAAAAGTTATTATGCCCATTTGAGAGCCAAAATCATCCAAAGCATCCTTATTATGCCAAAACCCTCCCACACTTTGAAGCTTGAAGCATAGTTCATTAGAACGCATCCAATCCATTGGAAAAATCTTCTACATTTTGGAGACTTTGGGGTTTGAGGTTTACATCTTGTAGTTTGGTTTTGTCTTCATTTTGTAGGTCTTATCATAAGTGTTTACTTTCTTTGTCTTGTTGAATGCTAGCTTAGTTTTGGTATTCTTAGACACTACATTTTAGGTACTTACACTAAGTAGCATATTGTATGTTTCCAAGATGTCCACAATATGTATGTCTATGAAATTCTAGATCCTGGGGTCAGTGGTCAACTCTATACAAGTATCTTTCAAGACTCGGATGACCTTGGCTTCTATTTTGTCGAGTTGAATTACGACCCTATTGGTTGGTTGGGGGTTCATTCCCAACTTCTAGCATATGGATAAGGGCATGACGTTACATGAATCCCCCAAATCAATTAGATAGTTGTGTAGGTTTTTTTCAAAGATCTTGAGACTAAGAAAAAATGGGGGCACTTCCACCTGATCCTTGAACATGGTTGGCATTGTCTCAGCTATATTGGCATTCGATGAATTTCTAGCATTGCTGCTAGAAGGAATTGACTTGAAATGGTACAAGGACTTTAGGAGGGCTTCTCTTTGTGAGGGGAAAATTTGTAGCATGTCATATATCGACATATTAGCTTTAACTCTCTTTAGCTCCTCTAGTGCACTATATCTTTCAGTGGCCCAAATTGAGTTCTTTAGTAGGGTGGGCTGGTGTTGTGTCATTGGGGCGATGGTGGCACCAGGACCCCTACAATGTGTAGGGTTGTTGTTAGCCCATGGGTCTGGTGTGGTAGACCATATTCCTAGGAGAATACCATCAATCAAAGGCTCTCTCCTACTTCTCAGATTATAATTATTTTGGTTTTTATTCTTAAAAGCATGGACCTTAGAATACTCAGGCTAACTTTGTTGATTAAAATGGAAAATGAATTCCTCTTCGATTGCGTTATCTGTAAGACCTCCTGTTATCATATTTTTACTCAGCTTTTGGAGACCTAATTACTAAATGAGACTACACTACCTTAGTTTGGATTATTAGGTGATCTTTCTTAAATATGTGTTCATTTCATAGTAAGATACATGAAAAGGAAAAGAAATGTTTACATCCAAAGTATTACATATATATGTGCCAATATCTTAAATGTGTTGTACATAAGAAAGAAATGAGAAGATCATTCATCTGGGCTCACATAGGTCATGAGAATAGCCATTTTTAGAAATGTATAAATGAGTACAGATATACATGAAACAGATGAACATAAGTACAAGGGTGCCAAACATTGCCTGGTAATTTATTTTTTTCTGCTCCTCTCACTCTCTTGCATCCTGATGAGGGATCATGTAGTATGATATGAAATGTTGATGGGAAATAAACTATACACAATCAAATCTAGAAATTGAGACTAATCTATTACATATGGATTGTGGAAATCTAATAGATTTGAATGAAACATTGATTAGGATTTGTCCAGTGTGCTCCTATGATCTAGAACCTACAGAGAGGAGAGAGAGGGGTGGCCGTTAGATCCAATGGATCTAAGAAATATATGGTATCATAATATTTACCCTCATTTACAAGCATGCATATATGCACTCAGCCATAAACTTCCAAGAAGGACTATGCTACATGGCATGTGTACTAAGAAATATGTTGCAGGAAGGAAAAGAGATACCATGTTTTCACTAACTTGTTTGTTCCATGTGCAGATACAGAAGAAACTGATTCACTTTTTTTTACCTCATCCAGATAATCAAAGTACTGAGAGGATGGTATTTCCAAAAGACCATCCTCAAAGTATAATGATCATCTATACAAAAACAATCCAAAGGTTCTGGAAGCCAGATGAATCATGTTGCCCTGTGATGTGGGATCTATAGGGAAAACCTCAAAGTTTGTTGATAGAGATGACATCATAGGCCAAGAGAACCCATGATCACCACAAGGGAAGCAACTAGATGAAGCAGTATCAAAGGAACATTCATAGATCACAAAGGTAGAACAATGAAGCATGGTCAAGCACTGGAAATAAAAGGAGGGCTTGCAGAGTACATCAAATCATCATCAGAATAAGAATCTCAAAATGAGTATGTTTCAAATCTACATTCAGTCCTATTATCAATTCATGGAAAATAAGGTACAAATCTGCATCATTTATACATATTCATGGCATGGAGTGTGTTTTAATCTGCATTATGAGCTAAGTAAAAAGGGCTATAGCTGGTAAAACAATGACACAATGCCTCTTAAGAATGACATATCATCATGTGGAACAATGATTAAATGGTGCATGTATCAAGGAAATGAGCACTAAATAGTGTGTCATCAAATGGATCTCAAGCATGGAATAATGAAAGAGTCATGGGATATCAGGAGTCTCAAACATTGATGTCGGCAACAATTCAATGGAGAAATCATGGTGCCAACCAAAAGGCAGATGATCAATGATACAATAATATAATTCTAGCAGTGCCAAGATTTAAATAGTGAACAAGTAAAACAAGAATATACAACCAGTAATAATAGTAAAAATTCTAGCTCGAGCTTTGGAGAATCCATGTCATCAAGCTATCAATATACAATACCATCAATGTTCTCAAAAAAATGCAACAGTAAGAAATCTAGACAACAACATGCAACAGTAAAAAAGAATCACAGTGAACTGCAAGTATAGATAATAAGCCTTACACATTTCAAGGCACATAAGAATATAAGTAGTATAACAATAGGGCATGAGCCTGTGCATAAAGAAATGCAATATCTTAATCATGTACAACAATAAACATGCAGCATAGTACCCAAGGCAGAGATCAGCATGTCATGGTAACTCAAATAATAAACACTTGATGCATGAACAAACTAAGACCAGTAATGAGGGGACGATGCCATTTATGAAAGAAAGAATCATATCAACATGGTGCCAAGAAATAAACAAATGATAGCAAATGATGATTTTAATGGTGTCATAAGAGAGCCTCGCAGGTCTTCATCATGAGGAGCTCGACCAAGATTCTTGATGCATGATGTCAAATGGTATAGTGTAATCAGAAACAATAGATTATAGTACCAAATTAAAAGGCATTTCCAATGACAATAATGCATTGATGCCATAGTGTGTTCAAGGCACAAACAATAAATAACAACCAGCAAATAGTAAATTTCAAGAGATAATGCCCTGGCTTGTAGCTCATAGGCTGTGTCAAGAGGGTTTAAACATTGAAGGACAATGCCATAGATTAAAAATGGTGAACACCAATAGAAACAAATGATGTCATGGTTAAAACTCATGATTCCCAAGGATACATGAATCAAGAGATAGTAATGTCATTGTTTATGCAACAACAAAAAGAAATGGCACCAAAGGCATTAAATAAGAATGCAGCGTTATGGCCCTTGGCCCCAATCAAATCAATGATTACATGAATGAAAAGCTTCAAGAGTCTACAGTTCACAGACCTAAATGGAAAGCATTTCAATAATAACAACAAGCATGCACCAGTCAAAGTGATACCAAAAATCTTTCACGGGCCAAGGATATGATTCCCTAGTCTTTAACCCGCGGGTTGTGCATGAAGATAAGAATCAACAATCATTATCAAATAAGCACATGCTAGCAAGAAATATACATTTCAAAAATACCAATGGATTGCAGTAGATGGCTCATGGGTCATCAAGGAAGTAATACAATGATAGAAAAATACAAAATGAAGAGTAAGAAGTAATGAATCATAACCACACAGAAAAGTATTAAATTGATGCCCTAGTTTCCAAACTTAAGGGTCACCCAAGTTCTATAGGGAAAAAAACCATTAAAATGGTGCCATTCTTTTCATTGAAATATCAAAATGTGATGCAATGTAGAGGGAAAATAGCATCAAATAGTGAGCAATATGCACTCAAAATAGAGTATAAATGGCATGACATAGAACTAGAAAATGAGGGCACTATTGAATCTAGCTCATGGTTTCCACGCACCATAAAACCATAAACACAAATGCCCAAGTTCGAGCATGGGCTATGTAGAGAATATAGCTCCAAACTAGTAAAATACAATGGCATTTGGATTTACTTCACAACAAGAATGCAGAGATATAATGCTAGCAGTCAATGTTGAATCAAAATGAAATACATGTGATGCCATCATCAAGATAATAAATGCCCTAATTCACAATAGCAATGACAGTAAATAGCATGTTTAAAGTCGTAAGCTTAGGCACCATAGGATTTAAAATAGTGAAATAAAAAATATGATGCCCTAAGCATCAATGAATGAAAAATGCTATCAGCATGCCTTCGAAATAGAAAGGAGATTCAAATGAAAACCAAGAATGCCTACCTCAGAATCATATTTCTATGTCAAAAGGCTTTCAAAGACTGCAAGTTTCCAAATCCGAAATGCAGAGAGCCAGTGAAAATGGAAACCTTCCAAATGTCAAGAAAGGAAGTGCCTGATGCCGGTAGTTTCCCTTCATCTTCGAAAGGGGGTTCAATCTAAATGATTAATTAATATGTTTCTCCCTTTTTAGGGTTGAGAATTTATTAAATTTTTTTATTTTTGGTGCTAATGTAATTTCACAAACATGGGTTTTATTAAAATGGTAGGTTATTAAATATGCTTTCCCCTTAATTGGGTTGAGAGCTATTTATTAACTTAGGAAATAAAATGTTTAAAATCCACATACATTCTTAGAGGGGGAATATTTAAATGTGAAAGAATCATTGCTCTTACTATTGTAAGATATTGACAACTTGTGTTCTTATAAACCATTTTCAGAATATCATTTATAGAGCATGACTTGGAGGGGACAGGGTAGTTTTTAATGACCATCTTTTTGAGGATTTTCACTTTTACCCTTACCCCTATAAATCTGGGAATCTGACATCTGGATTTAAGAGGCATCTTCATGGGCCTATATACATATTTTTTCCATTTTTGGGAGGTTGAGGGGGTTTGAATGCAGATTCCTTTACCTTTTTTTTAATATACCTCTCACTTATGTGATTGAGGTTAGCTCTTCATTCTTTCTCTCTGGTATGAGAGTGTTGTAGCTCTGAGATACATAATTGTACTTAGCTTCTTTTCAGTGAATACAAAAGTGATCCTTCTTGTCTCCTTTCATTTTAGAGTTTCTTATTGAGTTTTTATGCTAGGATTATTGTGATATCATCTTGTCCTTAATCTACATATTGATTCAACTAAGTATACAGAGATTTGTTTTGGCTTTGAAGTATTAATATGTGTACAAATTGGAATCAGAATTGTGAAAATATCTTCCCTTTCTATATTACAAGTACCTTATTATTTCCAAGAGGTTAAAAGTAGTAAGGTCAATTTTTAAGTTGCAAATTTGTTTCGGCTATTTTGTAACCTTGTTTCAACTATGGATTTTTATCAATTTGATGGATCACCTATTTTAAGTTTAGTTTCAGTCATTTGTTTCATGCAATCTCTCTCTTTCCTCAAAAAGTTAGTTGAATTTCAAGTGATCCAACGCGAAGCCGACCCCTAACCCGGAGGTCTACTTTCTGATAGGTCACCCATGTAGTACCCTACCTGTAGTTCACTTTTAGGTTTCTTTATGTTTTAGTTGTATGACCAAATTATTTTAGGTCACTTATGATGTGATCAATTATTATGTTAATAAATGAAGATTATAGATTTATGTTCATTGAATGTGTATCAAGTTATTGCCTAGAGTAGATGATGATATCATTTCATGTTATGTTTATGTTTTATATCGATTCATGGTACTGATCCCATATTGGCATGTGTATGGTTGTCATGTGTTTGCATCTGTTTGACATGTTTTTTTGGTAGAGGATGGAGGCGTAGTTACTCACATAGTCGAGATCCACACGACCGACTGTACCCTATCATTGTTGGTTATATATATTATTGTATGTACATGCTTCATCTTGTGGTGACAGGTTTGCAGGTACAGGGAATCGTCTTCCCTGAATTGGAAGGAGTGAGTGTGCCCACAAACATTCATCTCAATGGTAAAGAGGCGAGATAATACACAGACCCAAACCCTAAACCTAAGCCTTATTTTCCTAGGATTGGACAAGTGTCAGTCTTACTACCCTACCCGAATTCATTTGGTTGGCATGAATTCAAGGATCCCTTCTCCTATGTTTGTTTGACTTATTGTGTTTGATTTTTACTCTGCGTGATTCAGTTGATTTTTTATTATGTGGGTGATTATTAATTTATTGATTATAGTTCAATTATGTTAATTTAGATTATTTTATGAGAATATCAATGTTAGGTGCATGGTTGAATTTAATGATTAATTATGCTCCTAGGATTTAATTGAGGGAATTAAATTAAAGTTAATTATTTTAGTATTGGAAATTAATATTGATTATGTCCTAAGTTTATTATGATGAAATTTAATTAAAATCAAATAATTGATTATTTGGATTTAATTGAGTATTTTATTGAGAATTGGATTTTATTATGTTTGTGAGTATTATTAAATGATTAAATAATTAATTGCATGAATTCATGATGCATTAAGAATTTCATTTATTTAATAATAAATTTTAATTTATAACATGTGCTTTATCGAGTTGAAAGTGAATTGTTTGAAAAAGGTGACAACTTGTCTTTAGGAGACTAAGTTGAGTTGTGCACAATTAGATTTATTTTTAATTATTAATTAGTAATTTCTCTTAAAAAAAGTGGGAGAGTTTGATTAGGAGTTCTTTGTGAGTCATCTAGGGTTTTGCATGTTTAGTGGAGTTGAATCCCTAATAGAGGGAATTAGCATTCATTTTTTATTCAATCAAGTTGTTGGAGGATTTTTGGAGAGAGAGAGATTTTAGACTTTTTGTGCTTTCCTTGTGTCCTTGAGTATTTGTGTGTGTGTTTGGATTTTTGGGTAAAGGTTGTTTGCATTTGGATTCGGGGATTGTATGCACTGTGATTCAGATCTACAAGTGGAGCTTTTTTGTTGTCAAATCTAAGGGTTTTAGCATTCTACAGGCCTTCTTATTCAGTATTTAGCATTGGAATTGAGGTAGGGATTTGTGAAGTTTTTCTGTGAATTCATCAGTAGTTCTTTCTGCAATTTCTCTATGTTTGTTTCAGTTTGTAGATATAGATCTATTTTCTGTATATGCTTTCAATTTGGGGTTTAGAAAGCTCATAGGATTGCTATTTTATATTTTTTATGCAAACTTGGCATAGTAGGGTTATGCTGCCAATTTTGGATTAAAAATTCATCCTAGAACTCTTTGAAAATGAAAAATCAATCTCTATATAGTTAGTTCTATAGTTTGAATAAATTAATTTAGTGGGTTGTTGTCAAAAACCCAATTTGGGTGAAAATTCATTATCCTAGAAAAAAAATCTCATTCTGTGTAAAAATATACAGTAAAAAAGAATTACCAGTAAATGACAAAACTACTCTCATAAGCCCAATTTATTTGATGTAAATTAAACTATAATGTTAGGAGAAAAGGATAGAATAGAGAAGAAAACAAATTTACTTTTAGTTCTAGAAATTTGACTATATTTCAATTTCTGGAAATAAAAACACAGGCCTGGTATTTTCCATTTTCAGAAATAAACCAAACATGTTTAAAATATATATATATATATATATATATATATATATATATATATATATATATATATATATATATATATATATATATATATATATATATATATATATATATATATATATATATATATATATATATATATATTAGCTAAGAAAAGTTATTTTTATTTATTAAAAGAAATATATATTTATATGTCAAAATATTATGTTAAAACATTTGTGGCATTTTTTAAAAAAAATATTTAAAAAAGTTTTTTAAAAAATTATTATTGGGAGGGGCACCCTGTACCCCCCTTTGGTAGCCAGGCCCTTGCCCTGCCAGTGGTACCACGACATACCATCAACAGAGCAATGCTCTGCCTGCGGTACCCGTGGGTGTCGTACGACAGGCATTGTCCCTGCCAGCGCTGTCGTGAGCTCTGTGCAGGGGGAAGAGTACCATGGCACGGGGTTCCACCGTGGCCCCCCCAACATGAATTTGTTTGCAAACTTATTTTTTTTGTGTTTTGTTTAATTTTAAATTTGTTATTATATTGTTATTAAATAGGGTTTTAATAAATATTGTTAATTTATTTATTAATAATTGAAAATTGGTTATTTTATTTTGTTATTTAGTTTTTAATAAAATTTGTTAATAGAATATGTTGTTTATTAATATTATTTATTAATAATTATTATTGTTATTAATGGAATATAAGTTTTATTAATTATCATTTTTATTGATAATTATTATTTGATAATGACAGTTGTTTTTAATTTAATTATTATTATTTAATGGTAATAATAGTTTTATTGTTAAGTTTTATTTGATATTGGTAAAATTTGATAATAAGGTTCTAGAGAAAATAATGTATGGAATATTAGGACTTTAAATAAGATTTAATTATTGTCCTATTATGAGCTATTGAGTTATGTATGCTAAGCATTTTAGTAAGCTCCATTTAGCAAGTTGATGAAATATGAATGAGAAATAGATTATTTTTAGTTAAATGGTTTGATTTTGAAATATTCCTTTTGGCAACAAATACCTTACAAATGTTTTAGGTTATATTGAAATTGGGTGTTTCACTTTATTAAATTGATGAATTGTGAAAAAGGAATACTCTTTTGTTTAGGATATTACTGTAATGTTTTAGTTCACATTTTTCTAGAAGTTTTACATGAATTCTAAATGTAGATTCAATCATGCTCAATTGGGATTTAAGTATATAGATTTGTTATATTTCTTCATGATGTGAGTGTGTATTCTTCATGTTCTCTTTTACATTATGGGTTGTCGGGTTCCAGATGACCTAGGGGAATACAAAGGCTGGGGTATGAGTTAGATGTTCATGTCATCAGTTATGTTTGGTGTGTGTGTACTCTATCTAATTATCACTCCTATTTGACCATTGGGCTCATGTTATATTGTATTCTATTTGTGGTATCTCTGTAACCATATCTAGTTCTTTCGTGTGAATCTGGTTATGAGGTTACATAGTTGTATACCTGATTAGATCTAGGAGAGATCTATGAGCCTAGGATAGTTTACCTGGACATGTAGTAGGAGGTGGCTTGCAATAAGCGTCGGGGCCCATAAGTGGCTGCCAGGATCACTTATTGCAAAGTCTCAGTAATCAAGTGATAACCTAATATAATTAAGGGGTATTTAATTGAACCTAATAAGATATAAGTCTGTAGACATGGAAAATTGGCAAAGACTTAATTCAATCAAAAGGTGCAATTAAATCATCAAAATAGCACTAAAAATTGATAAATGGAACAAAGGCAATTCAAATCAAAGGAAAATTCAATTAAATGATTAAATGATTAAATAAAGCTTGAAAAGGGGAAAAACACTAAGAAATTGATTAAATTCAATTAATGACATAGTTGTTGAAATGAAAAATCAAAATGAACCTCTTACCCTTCATGGCTAAATTTAATTACTTTAATTAATTAATAAATCATAAATTCTCTCAACAAAGGAAAAAGGAGACAAAATAGACACAAATCACTCACTTTTGTTGAAATGGTCCAGCCTTTTGAAACTATTTAAATGTTTGTCCCCCAATTTAAGGACAAAGCAAAGCCAATTGACCTTACCCAAGCATAACCATGGTTATCTCACTCTACCCACTACCCTTGGGAAAATCTTATAAATAGAAGGCATTTTGAGGCATTATTGAATCCACTCCATATCTTTGAATTGCAGCAAAGCTCTTGCAATTTGCATCCACACCACTCACTTAGCATTTTCATTGATATTTAGCTTAAATTGTTGATCATTTTAGAGATTTTCTTATCAAATAGAGCTAGAATTTGATAATTAGATCTAAATTTGCATATCATATAGCTTAATTCTCATCTTTAGAGTGTCACTAGTGAGGATCATAGCTGAGAGCCTCATTTACCACTTTATTTTAGAGAACCATGAGATGTTGATAGATTAATTGTGCATTATTTAGATTAGTTTGCTTTGAATAGTGTAAATTCTCTTTAAATCTTGTAATTTCATGAAGGTGTAAATCACTCACACACAAATGGCGCCCACCGTGGGGCTCTAGGTCTCAAATTTATCATAATTTCCACGTTATTTGCAAAATTTAGGCTAGAATTGCATGATTTTGCTCACTGTTTGCAGGTTACAGGAAAGAAATCACGCCTACAGCAAAGAGATGTCGCTCGCGGTAATTAAAATGTCACCTGGAGTCTGAACACTCACGCTTCTTAGACTGCAGAATCACGCTTCTCAACAAAGAAATCACACCTGTGCACATTAAATTCTCGCCTCACGCACAAAGATCTGATGCCTTTGGCTATTTGGATGTCGCCTGGAAAGAATTAAAAGCCGCGGCCGAGGAATGATTTTTCGCCTGGTGTAAAGGGAGTTTACTGCATTTCGCATTTAATTTGTCGCTTTGAGTATTTTAAATGTCGCTTGCAGTTAATTAAATGTCGCTTGTCTGAATTAATTGGTCGCTTGAAATAAAGAGTTCACGCATTCATTTAATTTGATATCGCACTTAATTACTTTAATCTCGCTTGAGCCCCTTTTGGTGACGCTCGCGGTTAAAGTAATTACGTCTTTGTTAAATTAGATATCGCCTTTAGCAAAAGAAATGTCGCCTGGTCTAGCATTTAAATTGTATCAGAGTAATTGCTGTTGTCGCATGTATTAAAGATTTCACGCGTTTGCAAAATTTAATATCGCACTTGACTATTTTAATCTCGCTTGAGCCCCTTTTGGTGACGCTCGCGGTTAAAGTAGTCACGTCTTCATTAAATTTAATCTCGCCTGTAGTCTGGATGATGTCGCCTGACTGTATTTTCTCTATTTTGTCAAAATAAGGACTGTATGCTAACTTCACTGTCCATTTTTTTGTCTCAGGTACATGCTCTGTCACAGAAAAGTGCTCAAAAAAAAAAAATTTCTTTTTTGCATGCAAAAAAGAAACAAAAAAGGACGTCCTATTAGAGTATACCTTCACCTTTTGGATTTAATTTGCAAATATTTGAGTTCAAAATAAATCAAGAGCATAATCAATTTGATCATTTTAAGCTTTTTGATTTTGGTTTCCCCTCACTTTGTATGAATTTGTGTTGACTAACTTGTTGGTGGAGGGAACGTTTTGCTAAGGTAAGGGAAGGATTTGGAGAGAAAATGAGAAAATCTACTACTTAAAAATGCGCCTAGCCTTTGCTAGCATCGTTTGAGGTATTTTTCTAATCAAGCTTGCACATTCCCTTAGCTTGTGGCATTTCAAAGTTCAAAACATAGTTTAATCATTAAGAGGAAAGAACAAACATTTCAATTCTAAGAATCCCTTTGTCACGGGGTTGAAAAAGAACCAAATTGATTGTGAGTGTTTGGGATAAGGGAAAAGCAATAGGGATATGCTCTTCACTCTTTGAGTGAATCAAATTCCCAAACTTGCTCTACCAAATCCACTTTTCATGCTTTCAAATGAATATGTTTAAAACTTAGTGGGCTCGCCTCCCAAGATTGCCTTAAAAGGGCCGGTGAGAGGGACAGCCCAAAGTGGGATACACTTGCTTTTTCCGCGAGAATCCGACCCACTATAAAATGAAATGCGGGTATCCTTAATGGGGTGCACGACAAAAGGATTTTAGCTCTTTCGAACTTCCTCTAGTAGTCTTAACAGATTGCGCAAAATCGTGCTTCGGTGCGTGTGGGAAGCCCCTTAACATAGTTGGGGGATGAAAAGCTAAGATCTATTTTGAACGGAAAACTTACTACAAAATGGTAAAAATAGCAAAAACTACCTAATAGAGCCATTTAAAAGCCAAATTTGTGCTAGGTAGCTTGCTTGGAAGTCTTTCTTGTGATCAAACCCGTGGAAACATTCAAGAATATACACATTAGAATGATCTAGGGATATGGTGAACTATTGATGTGTGTGTTGAGATTGTCTTCAACTTTTCAAACAAGAAGTTCCAAAGTACTTGATCAAAATACAATTAAAATTTTTAAATCTTAAAAAATTGATCAATACCATTTACCCATTCCAACCCAACCCAACCAGATTGAAATTAAAGAAGGAAGGATTAATCCATAATGATGAACCTATTTGAGGGAATGTCTTACGATCAAATTTTAGAAGCATCCAAAAATACCGAATTGATCAAAGCAATGGAATTAACTTTGAAAAGGTGTAATGAAGCATATTCCCTTTATTTAGCTCAATCAGGAGCTAAGCTTCCACACAATTATGACATGTCAACTTTAAGAAAGGATGAGGAAAAACAAAAAGATACTTTATCTAAAAGGCGATCATTAAGATCAATGTGTCCTTTTCTTTATAATGATAGGCCATCCATATCTTCATTGTCCTCATATCAGAATGTCCATTGGAATCAAAATGATGAGGTGTCTGAAGAAGAAGTTTTAGAAGTAATTCAAGATCCCAGGTTTATGGAAATAATGAAATTAGTCTTGGAGAAGGATAAAGAAGCATATTTCATGGAGTTAGTTCAAGCAGGAGCTAAGCTTCCTCGTAATTATGACACATCAACTTTAAGAAAGGATGAAGAAAAGAAAAAAGATACTTTATCTAAAGAGCCATCATTAAGATCAATTTGGCCATTCCTTTATGATGATGGGTCATCCATATCTTCATCCTCCTCACAAAAGGAAGCATTTAAGAGTGATAAACTTATCTCAGATCAAAGGAAATTGCATAATCAACCTATTGGTGATCAAGATAATAAAGAATATGGAGTGAAAAATACCGCTCTCAAGCAAGATCTAATTCAAAAACCTCCATATAGCAAGAGTAATCCATTCATCCTTTGTCCATCTCCTAACAAGGTTTCTCCCTGGATGACTTGTACACCTTTCATCCTTCATCCATCTCCCGAACCTCTATCTAGCAAAGACCCTCCCATAGCTAGCATTCCTTTCATTTTTTCTTCATCTCCCAAAGCTCCACAATTATCCAAAATTCCTCCATCAAAGAATGAGCCTAATGATGATACTTTTCCCATTAACTATGTCTACCCTCAAGGGCTACCTCTAAAAGAAACCCAAGCTAACTCACATCTTGCTGCAGATTGTTTCCATGCTTCAAAGATCTTAGAACCCAAAGCTTCATGTGCCTCAATGCCTATTATACCTATTCAAGAGGATCCTACACCATTCTTCCAAACATTCCCCACACATATCCAAACATCTACCTTGTCCTTAGAAGTGGCTTCATGTCAAGAGGATAATCTAAAGAGAAAAGAAACAAATATTGATAAAGATCAAGATCAAGATTATATACAAACCCCTCCCATATTTGATGAAGGTCCCATATCCCTTGAACCTTGTGATGATCCCCTTGCATCCTTTCATGTCTTTCAAGATGATATCCTTCCATTCCAAGAACAAAGTACCCTTCCAAGTTCCATATTTTCTCCACTTCCCGAGCAAGATCAAGATATCCCTTCCACAAGTTCCAATGAGCATATTGAAAATCAAGAGAAAAATACCTTTTCTACACAATTCAAAGATCCTTGTCAAGATAAAAGTATCCCATCATTTCCTTGTCATATTCCTCCATGTTCACCTCAAGAAACCATCATTCTTCCAAATCCCTTGCATGATAATAAATCCCTTCAAGCTGCAGTTGATCCTATCAAATGTGTTCCTATCAAAGCTACTCATGAGCCTATTAGTATAAAGATAAATCCTAAAGATGAGAATGTTGACGATGGAGCTCCTTCCAAAGATATTGATATCCCTTTCACACCTTATATTCCTCCATTCAAACGAAACCACATACCTCCACTATCCTCCAAATCCATTTTGGGTGCCTATGTCCCAAAACAAAAGTCTTCATCCCTTCCATCCATACTAGGTCCATATATTCCCCCATCAACTATTCCTATCATCCCTAGTTATCCATTCACTTACCCTACCATGTATCAAGATCAACGAAGACACACATACTTGAAGAATGTCCAAACACCAATCCATATGAACCATCCATATTATTCCTATTCATCCACAATTCCTAAGTCTTTTGGAAGCAATTTTGATGTGCAACATAAAAATCATAAATCCAAGAATCCATATGTGCATAAAAATCACAATGTCCCATCTAATCGACATGTGAATGAAAAGAAAAATGAAATATCCAAAAGGCCGCAAAGGTCCACCAAGCAAAAAAATAAAAATAAAATGTGGGTTCCTAAATCCCTCATTGAAGAAATGCATTCAAAAGCATTCCAAAAGGAAGAAAAATCAAAGAATATGTGGATTCCCAAGTCATTGTTGAAAGACTTGCACACAAAAGAAGAATCAAAATTGACATTCAAGCTTCCAAAGGCTTCCATTCCATCTCCTTCCAAACATCCTTCATCTTCTTACATCCAAAAATCCACTACCTCAAAAAGATCCTTACCTCCGTCATCTATTGTTCCTCCATCATTCCACCACTCTTCAAAGTGTGTGTCAAAGTTGATCTTGCCAACATTTCCATCTTCAACATACCTTTTTCTTATCCTCACATTCATTTTCCAATGCATACTTTCCATACTTCCATCCCTCTTATCAATATCTTTGAGCATCCTAGTCATACCCATGGTTTATTATAGCATATCTTTCAGAGGAGCATTGTCCAAAGATTCTAATGTTGGGAAAATATTGAAAAATACAAAAAAAGAAAAAAACAAAGAAAAAAAGAAAAAAATGAAAAAAGAGAAAAAGTGCCTTGGTGAAAACCTAGCAATAGGCACCTTGGTAGCAAAAATAAAAAGAAATAAATCTAGGGTGAAAACCACTTCTTGTGGTGCCTTAGACAAGTACCATGATGAAAACCTGGCAAACAGGCGTCATGAGTAATTCTTCCTTCTTGCACTCTACACTTGGGGGCAAAGTTTCATCCATGCCATCTTCCATCTTCCTATCATTTACCTCACTTTCATCCATATTTCCATCTATCACCTTCATCTTGACAAGGTTGAACACATCCATGAGCAATGAGTATCTTGACATCCGTTATCCTTTCCATCAGCTTATGTACTTGCTACATCCATGTTACCCTATCATGATCTTGCTTATCCCAAATTCACCTTCATTATTCCTTGACAGCTTTTTCATAATCCCAAAACATCCCTTCATAGCCTCCATTACTCCTTTATCTTGATTGTGTTATCTTATCCACATCTTACCCAAATTGACCCTTGGTCTTGATCAAGAAAAAAAAAAAAATTGTTATCAAAAACTTCTTGACATGTCCACTCTTTTGGATCACTCCTTTTCATGGCAGCAGATCGTTATCCTATACACTATCTAGCCCTGCACAATTGACTTTCATGGCTTATCCAAAAACATGCTTCACATTGCTATATCATTTTTTTCCTTAGCTTGGGTACTCTTGAGGAGATAGTCCTATGGGTCACATTCGCATACTTCTTCCATCATAGCCTTTCCATCTCTAATCCATCAGCTTGCAAATCCATCTTTCATGTCCTATATCTTGCTAAGACATTGGGGGAAAACCAATGTGATCTTGTTTGAGAGCTGGTAAAAAGGAAAGCATAAAATACTTTGAGATGCATCTTGCATAAACCGAGCTTTGGTAATATTTTGGAAGTTTGTCCAAGTCCAACATTTTTTCTATCCAATTGGGGCATTTGATCTTAATCAGCGGATTTCAATAACAAGCATGAATTCACATGAAGCAAGGCATTAAACTTCAAAAGGATTCAATAGTACAATTTTTAGTCACATCAGAGAGGGAATTATCAGAGCTTCAGAAGAGAGAGAGATTTTCATGAACCTTTGATGGATATCATTGTTCACTAACCAAGAATTCAATTACCACAACTTGATCCATGAGCCTTCATTGACTTTATTATTCGGGATTAAAAATTGACAAAACACTTTAAAAAGATCAGAATACTTGGAAATACTTTTTGAAAATCATGAAACAATGCAAAACACTTGAAGCTTTCTTTTGATGATCTTTACTTACATTGATTTTTATCACATCTTTTTAGCTAATCGATGATGTTTCGACTAGATTGGCGATGATGGAGACATGATATTTTTCTTGCCTTTGAGTGACTATCTTGAGGGATATCCAACAACTTATGTGAATTCATCTAACGACATGGTCATCAAAGAACCATCGAGGACTTTCATATAGGGTGGAAGGTTGACCTTTGCTTGTTTATGCAACATTGAATTCGTTGAAACTGGTATTCATACTCTCATAGTTGGTTTATTTGATTAGTGTGGGTTGTACTAGTTCAAAAAGGAGGTTACCAAATGCGATAAAAAGTGGTATTCATATCATCATCTCAGTGGGCAGTGGTGATTGTACTTGCTTTCCGGTCCCAAAGTGCTCAATGATGAAAATTTATCCTCAAGGCATTTATTTGCTAAAAGCTAGTGACACTTAGCTGCATTGCATTGCATTATCATGGAAGGTTAATTGCATTATCATGTTAGATTAATTGCATGTACATTTGTTTGTAGTATTTTTCCAAGGGAAAAGGGGGTTCATTCAATTGAAATCTTGATCAGTCATAAAATGGGTCATTCAATCAAGAATCAAGGAAAGTCCATAAATCATAAGTGTCCATAATATCAAAGATCCATGAACTTTGTCTAATCAAAGATACAATGTCATCACAGTGATACATCCAAGTCCTGATCAATAACTGAAATATCATGATACAATATCAACAAACTGAAAGAGCTCCATAATCAATCATCTCAATAACCTATACTCTAGTTGGGTCAAACCCATGACTTAAATTCAAATAGCCAAGAAGCTAAGGTCCGTATATATATATCATTTACGGAAATGTGCCTGTTTCACAAATCAAGGGAATCATATCAGTATTTTATATCAGTGAGTCATCTTACGTCAATCAATCCTATCAAAGTATCAAGCAATCACACCCAGTACCATTTGTTCATGTCTCTGTGTCCTGAGAATGAATCAACAGTATCAAATCATATCGGTTTTCACACTGATTGATTAACCATATCAGAACTATCCTATCAGATTGACAAATCACATTCATTGGTACCATTATCCTGTTATCCTAATCACTTGTTTTGCTTAACTACAGCAAACCTATCTATCTTGGATATGCAAAATTGTGAGTCATGGCATATCATCAATATTTTTCAGAAATGAAAACATATTGGACCAATCAATCAAAATCTTTCAAATCAAGGAATCAATATGTTTTATTTCTGAGGGGGCATCAGAGTATCAAATGAGCATCACATCAAAAACATTTATCAGTGGGGCATATCATATCATATCATATCATATCAGTATCATATCATATCATTATCATATCAGGAGGCAAATCAATTGCATATAAGTTTCATATCAAACCTATCAACATATCAGCAATCAATCAACCCAGGACCTTTATCAGTGAACCCAGGACCTATCATCAAACCAGGACCCATATCATATCAGAGGCATTAGAATCATATCAGCACCATCATCAGAGGCACATCATTGTCATCAGGAAGTACATCAATCAGAACGATCAGAGGCATATCAGAACCAGGACCTGAATCAAATCATCATACTAAGGGAATCTTTGAATCAATGTTCTTCGCACATCGACTCAAAGAGGGGCATTTGTAGACATGGAAAATTGGCAAAGACTTAATTCAATCAAAAGGTGCAATTAAATCATCAAAATAGCACTAAAAATCGATAAATGGAACAAAGGCAATTCAAATCAAAGGAAAATTCAATTAAATGATTAAATGATTAAATAAAGCTTGAAAAGGGGAAAAATACTAAGAAATTGATTAAATTCAATTAATGACATAGTTGTTGAAATGAAAAATCAAAATGAACCTCTTACCCTTCATGGCTAAATTTAATTACTTTAATTAATTAATAAATCATAAATTCTCTCAACAAAGGAAAAAGGAGACAAAATGGACACAAATCACTCACTTTTGTTGAAATGGTCCAGCCTTTTGAAACCATTTAAATGTTTGTCCCCCAATTTAAGGACAAAGCAAAGCCAATTGACCTTACCCAAGCATAACCATGGTTATCTCACTCTACCCCCTACCCTTGGGAAAATCTTATAAATAGAAGGCATTTTGAGGCATTATTGAATCCACTCCATATCTTTGAATTGCAGCAAAGCTCTTGCAATTTGCATCCACACCACTCACTTAGCATTTTCATTGATATTTAGCTTAAATTGTTGATCATTTTAGAGATTTTCTTATCAAATAGAGCTAGAATTTGATAATTAGATCTAAATTTGCATATCATATAGCTTAATTCTCATCTTTAGAGTGTCACTAGTGAGGATCATAGCTGAGAGCCTCATTTACCACTTTATTTTAGAGAACCATGAGATGTTGATAGATTAATTGTGCATTATTTAGATTAGTTTGCTTTGAATAGTGTAAATTCTTTTTAAATCTTGTAATTTCATGAAGGTGTAAATCACTCACACACAAAGTCCTTGCCCATGCTTGAGTGCTAGTACAGACTAAGGTGGAGTTGAGAAGATGACTAGCCCCCTTTTAAGGGATGAGTTGGCATAGTTGATGACTTCATCAGTACAAGAGGTCATTGATACCATGTATGGTCACTTAGGTGTCGGGATCCAGAGAGATTACCAGGACAAAACTCAAGTGTTAGACGTACATGATGACACCTTCCTATGCATAGTCTCATTATTCTACATGTGTCAGTTTCCTTTGGATTAGTGAGTTGTACCTTTGTCTCTATCATGTTGTATCTTGAGTTAGAGTGCTTTCAGGATCCTTCTTCTTAGAATTCTATCCTTGTTTTGTATTGGTTATCCGATTGGGGTTTGTGTTTATCTCCTCAGCATGGTGGGGTAGGCCTTTGTGGTTCTACACAGATAGGTGGTAGTGATTCTTTACCATTTGAGATTTGACATCCTGGTGCTGGTGCTTGATGGTGACTCTGCAGATGGTTTCCTTATGATGTTTCATTGATGCTTCTTTCATACCTTCTTATTTGTATCCTGTATTAGTCTATCGCATGTGATACCTAATCTGGATAGTGTATTATCATAGTTGGATTTATTATTACATACCCTGTGACATGTGTAGTGGATGTCAGTTTATTAGTTGTCATGGATGTCCATGAGGATTGTATTTATTGTTATCATGTAATTTTAATTTATAATTTATGGAATCTTTTATTGATGTTAGTTCTTTAGTTGTGTTTTGTTCTTAAGTAATTCTACGTCATGGAACTCTTGAGTCTTGTAATCTGTGTTGGATGTTGTTTCAATGTGAGTAAATGGTATTTGCTTCCGCAATGTTGTTTATCTTGTTTGTTAACTTTAGAAAAAAAAAAATTGTTCACCAAACTTAGTAGCATGTTTTAGGTTAAACTCTCTTGGGTTCCCTGGTGGGGCATTACATCTGGCATGAGAGCAGAGTTTCTACACTAGGAACTCTGGGTATGTATGCCTATTAGGTTTTGTGTAGTCTAAACTTGAAACTAAACATAAACTTATAACTTTTTTCTTTCAGACCATTGCTTTATGATTATGTTTTATTTTGATTTGATTTGAGGTTTTTTGAGAGTTGTTTTTAGATCTCTATATGTTTCATGAATTATGGCTGTGACTAGATCTGCTAGAGGTCAAGGTAGAGGTCATGCTAGTAACCATGGAAGGGGTAGATAGCCTAGCCCTTCTACTAGTTTTAGACAGGAGAGTCAGCACCAGCAGTCTAGGGGTGAGCAGAGAGAGGATCATAAGGATGATCCTAATATGAGACAACTCTTACAGATGATTCTTAATCATCTTGGTCTTGAGCAGGTCAGAGCAGAGCAGGCTAGAGAGAGATCCAGGAGCCCTCTAAGGAGGGACTTCATAGTTGATCCTACAGTGGTGGCAGCTAACCACATGAGGGATCTGATGATAGGGTGACCCATTCCATTTAATGGGAAAGGCACTGGTTTAGAGGCAGAGACATGGTTGATAGCCTTAGAGCAGAGTTTTTCCATGCATCCCTTTAGTAGTAATGCTAAAGCCAGGTATGCGGTTATGCAGCTTACAAATTTTGCTGCTATATGGTGGAAGATACAGGAGCAGAAGCTAGGGTTTAGGATTGATACTATCACTTGGGAGTTGTTTCTAGAACACTTCCAAGACTGCTTCTTATCAGATCAGTGGAGGTGTCAGAGAGCAGATGAGTTTCATGGTTTGAGACAGTTGACCCTGTCAGTAAGAGAGTATGAGCATCAATTTTTTGAGCTCAAACAATATGTTGGCTTCGGACAGGATATGGCTCTCTTGTTACAACACTTTGTGAGGGGACTAAATGCACACATCATTAGGGAGGTCCTACTATTTGAGCCTAAGACCCTTTAGGAGGTGGTCATTAAGGCCTCCCTTACAAAGATGAATCTTGCTTTAGGTCATGGTAGTCAAAGAGGTGTCCAGCCTAGTGGTTCCAAGGGCAATCAGTCGCAGCGGAATGGGAATATTCAGAATCCTCCTACCTTTTTGAAAGGTAATCAGAATCAGCAGGATAAGAAATTCTTCAATGGTAATGGTGGTGGTTCTTGATTAGAGAACTATCGCAATTGGTAGCATAGTGTGCACAATCAAGATGATCAGCCCACTCAGAATTCACATCAAGATTTTGGTGGGGGTAGTTTTCAGCAGCCCAATACTCTTGCAACAAGGAGAGTCTTCAAGGGCGATTGTTTCACTTGTGGCCAATAGGGTCATAAGTCATACGATTGTCCCCAATTTTTAGCTCAGCATTCAGGATAGAGGCCATTGGTTTCTAAGCCTACATTGGCAGATGCAGGTAGATCTCATAGGGCCTTTGCAATAGGGAATGATCCTCAATGTTTGAACCCTAAGGCAAGAAAGGGTCCGATGGGACCTACTTAGTGATTTTTGTTTTTGTTTTCTTTTCAGAGTAGCAGACTTTATGGGACTTACATCCCTACTTGTTCCAGACATCTAGGAGTAAGCCTAATTCTAGGGGGGGTGGATGTAGTACCCCACCCGTAGTTCACTTTTAGGTTTCTTTGTGTTTCAATTGTATGACTGAATTATTTTAGGTCACTTTTGATGTGACAAATTATTATGTTAATAAATGAAGATTATGGATTTTTATTCATTGAATGTGTATCAGGTTATTGCCTAGAGTAGATGATGATATCATTTCATGTTATGTTTATGTTTTATATTGATTCATGGTACTAATCTCATACTAGCATGTGTAT
This sequence comes from Chamaecyparis obtusa, assembly GCA_027943335.1. Classification (NCBI taxonomy): domain Eukaryota; kingdom Viridiplantae; phylum Streptophyta; class Pinopsida; order Cupressales; family Cupressaceae; genus Chamaecyparis; species Chamaecyparis obtusa. Next base: position 1,756,283 of record BSBK01002696.1, read on the forward strand.
GGTTGTCATGTGTTTGCATCTATTTGATGTGTTTGTTTGGTAGAGGATGGAGGCGTAGTTACTCGCATAGTCGAGATCCACATGGCTGACCGTACCCTCTCATTGTTGGTTATATATATTATTGTATGTACATGCTTCATCTTGTGGTGATAGGTTAGTAGGTATAGGGCATCATCTTCCCTGAATTGGCAGGAGTGAGCGTGCCCACAAACATTCATCTCAATGGTAAAGAGGGGAGATAATACACAGACCCAAACCCTAAACCTAAGCCTTATTGTCCTAGGATTGGACAAGTGTCAGTCTTACTACCCTACCTGAATTTATCTGGTTGGCATGAATTCAAGGATCCCTTCTCCTGTGTTTGTTTGACTTATTGTGTTTGATGTTTACTCTGCGTGATTCAGTTGATTTTTTATTACGTGGGTGATTATTAAGTTATTGATTATAGTTGAATTATGTTAATTTAGATTATTTTATGAGAATATCAATGTTAGGTGCATGGTTGAATTTAATGATTAATTATACTCCTAGGATTTAATTGAGAGAATTAAATTAAAGTTAAATATTTTAGTATTGGATATTAATATTGATTGTCCTAAGTTTATTATGATGAAATTTAATGAAAATCAAATAATTGATTATTTGGATTTAATTGAGTATTTTATTGAGAATTGGATTTTATTATGTTTGTGAGTATTATTAAATGATTAAATAATTAATTGCATGAATTCATGATGCATTAAGAATTTCATTTATTTAATAATAAATTTTAATCTATAACATGTGCTTTATTGAGTTGAAAGTGATTTGTTTGAAAAAGGTGACAACTTGTCTTTAGGAGACTAAGTTGAGTTGTGCACAATTAGATTTATTTTTAATTATTAATTAGTAATTTCTCTCAATAAAAGTGGGAGAGTTTGATTAGGAGTTCTTTGTGAGTCATCTAGGGTTTTGCATATTTAGTGGAGTTGAATCCCTAATACGGAGAATTAGCATTCATTTTTTATTCAATCTGGTTGTTGGAGGATTTTTGGAGAGAGAGAGCTTTCGGAGTTTTTGTGCTTTCCTTGTGTTCTTGAGCATTTGTGTGTGTGTTTGGATTTCTGGGTAAAGGTTGTTTGCATTTGGATTCGGGGATTGTATGCACTATGATTCAGATCTGCAGGTGGAGCTTTTTTGTTGTCAAATCTGAGGGTTTCAGCATTCTATAGGCCTTCT